>JAVXUO010001626.1:0-317798 GCA_033065855.1 Escallonia rubra
AAGAAACCAAAGAAACTCTTGATCCTGCAAATGAGGCACCAACACCCGTTTATCTGCTTCTTGATGTCCTGAGCAATGTACTCTCAAGACTTCCTGTGAAGACTCTCTGCAAACTCAAGTGCGTTTCAAGAGAGTGGCTGAAACTGATCTCTTCTGACCAGCATTTCCTAGATTCACATTCCAAAGTTTCCCAGCAAAACCCGTTTCTACTCTTTACTTTTCACTGTTTTGTCAACAGAAGAAACAAAGAGTATGCAATTCAACTATCCTCAGTTGACGTGGAAGAGAGGTTCTATAGCTATTTCCGGAAGAGCGGCGATTCTTTCTACACCTACTCTAGTATCTCATGTGCGGGTCTGGTATGCATGTTTCGCCTTAATACAAGTATCCACGTTATTAACCCGAGCATTCAAGAAATTGTTAAATTGCCAAACAAATGCGGTTGTTTTGTTGAACGAAGCGTTGGACTGGGATTCTTAAAGTCTAAGAATGAGTACAAGATTGCCAGTTTGTTGTCTCGGCCTAGTCACAGTGATGGTGAGATTTGGTGTCAAATTTTTGACCTTAGAGACGGTGAGGGGAGCTCCGGATCTTGGAAAAACATTGGGAGTTGCCCTTTGCAGGTATTTGAGATCAGTTCTCCTGCGTGCTCCAATGGAGTTATTTACTGGTTGTTCCAGGATAGAAACCACCTTGAGAATAGACAACAGATGATTGCACTGGATTTGGAGACAGAAGAATTCCATATGGTTAGATATCCAGAACATTATTCAAGTAAGAATGTTGGCCTTGACTGTTTGTCTTTGGTGGAACTGAAGGGGTGTCTCTGTTTGGTGGACAACTCCTCGGAATATCTGATCACAGATGTATGGATGTTGAAGGATCCAAGAAACCAGATCTGGGCTAAAGAGTACAGCATTGGTTTTTTGGCTTTACTGGAACATGACTTGGATAACTTGTGCATAATCAGGACGATATCACGACTCTAAGGAAAATAGCCTATTAACCCAGATGCATAATCGTGCTTTCCTCTGACTGTCTACCTGCTGAAATACCTGAAAGTCGGACAAGCTAACATTGCAGTCTAGATATATGCAACGGCAACCTCTTTACTAAATCTTCTCATTACAGGACCTTAGTTAGAAGTAAACAAAGATATTCGTAAATGGAGTAACTTTTTGTGAGAATTAAAGCCTTTCACCTTTGCTTAAAGGATACTCAATTACGACGCTAACGATGTATAATATACACATGCCCCGAACAAAGCGAGGCATTATTTTCTTCATTTTTTTTTTCCGAAGTCATCAAAAAATAGAGTACTTCATAAAGGATAAGCAGTATCTGTAGCAGAATATTTACCACAATGAATTATACACCAGGAATAGTTTGTTGATCAGATAACACGAGCACAATCGCCTGCTTCGCATATTAGAACTGCTGTTTCTGGGTTGATTTGGCTAGCCAACTTGGGTTGAAGCTTATGATACTCGTTCTTCACGAATGACGCAGCTTCCAGCGCACAATCCGCATCTACAAATGCAATACAGCAACCTCGAAATCCTGCACCACTGAACCGTGCTCCATATACACCAGGAGCCCTTAGAAGGATCTCGTGCAGTTGTATAAGTGGCTCACAACCTGAAGTCTCCAATATATTGCATACGACATAAGAAATTTCATTTTTGTTTAATAGGTAGCAATCAATCCACAATTGAAACTGAAAACAGGATGACCAGCCAGGTCTGCTGTCTTAACTGTTCTACATTCATGTGTCAGGAAGATCTTAGGATATTGTAATTTACGAATTGAAAAGAAGAGATGAACAAAGAAAAGCGTGTCATACCGCATTCATAGTTTTGTATAGAACTAAATCCAGACAATGAGATAAGCTTTCCAAAATCTTTTAAACTACCCGAAGCCCATGCTTCGACGCCTAAAATCATACCAAATTTTCTGTCAGTAGATACAAGTACAGTCTCACAGAGAAAGTATAAGTAACTGATGCAATTACACTATAGCAATGTTAAAAGCACATCAAAGAATATAATACCTTTTATAACGCGCATATTTTCTGAAAAGTAATGTTCTGCTCTTTTGGCCAGATTAGGCTCTAATTTAAACTGCAGAAATAAATACAGATTTATATAAAACGAAAAAAGTATAAAGATAGAATTGGGACTAATTTGACTTCTCTAGGACCAAAAATAGGTCGTGCAGCGCACCACCATGTTTTAGGTTTAGAAAATGTGTTTAAGCATGTAGCGTATCGAGCATGAGACACTATGGCCATAGCTATTCAAGTGGAATTTCAGCTCAATTACAGAGAAGAGTGCAAGAAATTGAGTCTATGGAAGAAGAAGAAGGTAACATAAGAGAGCTAGAGAGAGAGAACGAGAGAGAACAGAAACAACTTAGAGAGAGAAAGAAGCTTTGGTCATTTCATTTCACATTTTTCATATCTCTCACTAACAGATCACGCCTCTTATATAGAGACACTGGTAACAAATTGAAACAACAGTAAACTCGCTAATTATCAAATTCTAAACGGAATAACGGAAAATGGACTAAACGGCAGCGTATGGTCTTCGATTCTAGCCCAGTACGTTACAAAGCATTCATTAGATTTGGCATCAAAGATTTTCATATGAAAGACACTATAATGAAGAGAGAAGATTTAGCATTGTAGATTAGCAGAAGTTCAGTATCTCGCATTACTTGATCTTCATTTTAATAATGCAATTTAAGATAATAAAATTTCAGTCTTTAAAACATAACTTTTAGTTCCAATCAATTTTCTTTATGCTGTTCAACAAACAAAATTGCCCAACTATACGATTTTACCCTGGTAAATACGGCAGATGCCTAATGTTCAAAGTTTGCCATGATTATGATAAGAAAATTCGAAACTCTTTTATGCAGTTCAAAATACTTTTTCTACAATATTGGGGTGAAAACATGAACGCGTTCCTCAATCTTCTCAGGTTAATTACACTTGGCACTCCTCAGGTTTACCCGTAAATACACATGGCCCCCTATCTAACTCCCCCCCTAGTGGTTTGTACTGTGTTTACACAAAACCCTATCCCGTTAAGGATCCATGAATAAAAGTTAGGACACCACACAAGTTTGTGATCTTAAATGTCTGGTGTGGTTGTTTAGTGTGAGGTGTGGGTGTGCGCACACACCGGCAACTACACTAATTTTGTTATCTGTGGACAGAAAAATAAAAAAGTGAATCTTACTGGAAGAAAAATAGATAGGTGGAGCAGGCTGTAATAAAGGCAAACCTCAGGAGTGTCGAGTGTAATTAACCCATCTTCTTAAACGTGTCCACATACCTTTTGGTACTTTAATATTGGGGAGTTCACTTTTTCTAAAACCATTACGCTAGTAAATAATCAGCCGACTAGAGTTCTATACCATTTTTAGGCATGTTTAAAAGAAGATAGTTTGATCCGAATAAGGTGTACGAAGAGGAAAAACAATTTGGCTGAATGCTTAGTTGCATCGGGACGGGGTATTGTAGGCACCTGAAAAATCTAAAGTTAGGAGCGGCTTAAATAAAAAAAAAAAATGGATACTTATAGATCTCACATTCTAATTGCATACACATTTATCTTTGTCTTAATATACTACAAGTGGTTGTCTGTTGTCATATCGAGTGGCTACCAGCTACTTCCCTTGAGAAATAGCAAAGGTAAATGAATAGTTCGGCTATTGCTGTTCACTTCTAAAGACATTGATAAGGCGGTGAATCACCTGCCAATAAGGTTAACATGGGGCCAGCATTAGAGTGAGAGAGGCAAATCAGAGAATCAATTTACCAGCTTTTTTCTCTCAGGGTACTCCGTCAAAAGCAAGGAGGTTTCGAGGACATGGAGGAAGACGAAAGCGAGATAAGACAAGAGGGAGGCAAGGGATTGAGTCGACAAAGAGTTCGATTCCAAAAGGCAGATGTGATCGAGATCCCATGTTAGAATAGGACACCATTCCCTGGAGCTCCTAACTTAAGATTGCAAAACGCGTTTCTCATAGAGAAGCATTGCCATATAGGGAGTTTCATGCAACTAACTTCGATCCAGAAGGGGGCAAGGGATGGGAGGTTCAAAGGGCTCTGGAAGAGCCTGTGAGGAGGCAAGACCAGGTGAAAGTTAACCCTCAAAAATGCGAGCGTGAGTGTCTGAGAGAGGTAGAGAGAAAGTGATGTCTGATTGTGCAGACCCTTTTATGAGGAGTTATGACCCTGTATTTATCCTTTTAAACTTGGTGATGTGACGAGGGCATCAAATGCCTTGAGGCCATCGTCGTGGGATGCCTAAATGGATAACCTCGTGCACTGTAAATGCAGGCCATCCGTCGGAAGGTGGCTGTACTATGATCAGCCACCTAATCTTCGCAGGTATTTAATGCAACTCTAATTGCTTTAGATGAGACTTAGTGCCTCACATAGAAAGCTTGTTTTCCTCTTGTGGCCAGCACAACTGAGGTGTCAAGCACGACTTCTATCTCTCTGTCTCGCGTAAGCGCAAAGGCACCCTTTCCTGTGAACCTCTCCCAGCCTCTCCACTTGTGCCCTTGTCTAAGGCTCATATGACAAACCAAGTTCTGGACTAGTCTTCACCCATCCTCCTGCTGTCAGCTACTCTACTCTTAACCTAGGTTGACACAAGGGTGAGATCCTTTTTAGGAGGCGTTAGCATTGAGAGAGCGTCATGTGATCTCTAATCCAGATGGGGGTCGCCAGTAAGTGGCTCCGAACCATAGTCTTATGGTCACCCCAAAAGCTGTGATCAGTTTCCCCCGACATATCCCTGCCGCACCCTCCTCATAGGCCAAGTCGCGTATTGTCATTGATACTGCTTAACTGCTGAGAATGCGGGATTGGTGTGTGTAAATGTTGGCGTGTCATAGTTTTGATTCTTGTATTTGAAAATATCATATACAATTACATATCAATTAATTCTATATCTCTTGCGTAAGCTCTTTGTACTTGTCTATTGCATACGTTAATGTGATCCTAAGAATTGTAACTGAAGAGTGCGAAAGTTCATGTTGGTGCAACCCACTATACATCTTGGGAACCAATTACACAAAACCCACATAAGTTTTCATAATCATAGGCAAGGAGTGGAGCATTACAATCATCTTCTCCCTCAATCCAAGGGAATTAGCAAGTTAATTACCTAATGAATCGGTCTAAACAAAGACCAAAGCTCAGTTGTTCAGAGTGCGAGAGTTCATGTGATCCGAAGAATTGTAACTGAAGAGTGCGAGAGTTCATATTATGGTGCAAACCACCATACATCTTGGGAACCAATTACGCAAAACCCACATAAGTTTTCAAAATCATAGGCAAGGAGTGGAGGATTACGATCATCTTCTCCCTCAATCCAAGGGAATTAGCAAGTTAATTACCTAATGAATCGGTCTAAACAAAGAAGCTCCAAAGCTCAGTATTGTCTTCTTGGTCAATACTCACATGCATCAGGGAGAGTGAATTGATAAGATGAAAACCACATTCCAGGTTGTCCTAAGGTGGCCCGTCTTGCCAATAACTAGAAGAGAAAAATCTAAAAAGGGACATGGTTGCCCCTATCAGTTTGAAGTCCATCTTGGACAGAACCGTTTGGGGCTTTCCATGAACTGTGGTAGAACCTTTACAATTATTTTAAACTGCCAACGTTGCTGCCCATATAATCAGCTGCTTAAAATATAACCATATGCATGTAAGACATCAATGTCTGGGTAGAACAGGTATATATGTGAACATGCATATTTTGTAACCCAATAAGAGAGTTGCATGCTAAAATGTGCACACACCTGCAAGTGAACATTAAACATGTGCATCCATGCCAATATATGGATACTGAGAAAGAATGGCTAGTCACAGTGAACAAATAAGATTAGGAACTACTATGCCTGACATTTATTTTCCTGATGCAAAAGGAATTCTTACTCTTAAGGGGAAGGCCTACCTTGTAAGCTTCGTATGCTTCTGGTTCAACTGATTAATGGTAAGAAAGGTATCAGAAGTGGTATGCAAGCACCATATATGATCATCCAAACTCATAAAAGGAAGGTCAATGTTCTAACCATTGGACAGGAGAGGCTCGGCCACTTTCCCTGAAGCCCTGTAATCAACCAGATTAGAGAAATAGATTCAACAAATAGTTTCTGCAACAGTTTTCTAATATTTTGTATGTTAGTCTGGGATCTCACATTTTCCTTTGCGCGTATGAGAGCTAAAGTTTCTGGCAAGAAACGTCAAAGATTTCGTGAAATGTAAAATATACAATATCATTGCACATTTATCTTCTAAATCAAAAGAGAAAAGAGAGGAAGAAAGGAATGTTCCAGCAGTCAAATGATTGACAAAAGGGTCCAAGCATGCAAAATAGGTGGAGCAATGGATCTTGACCAAGACATATTATTCCTTTTTTCCATTCCTTTTTCTTTTTTCAGGTCTCGGTTTGAGTGATCAAGTATACTTGCAAGATAACTTCTGCAATATATATTAGAAAACTTGTGTGGTACTGGTAGTGCATTGCAAAATATCTTATCAGTTATCAATAACGAACTAACTACTAGGAGTAGGAACACAACAAGTCCTCCTAATTTTAGATCATACATTAGATAAGAGCCTGAGCATATCTATTCGAAATTTAAGAAATTTAGATACAGACGGCGACCTATCTCAGAAGATTATACTACCATAAAGACAGGTTGTTTCTCAACTTTGTTCAGGATTACTATAATGGGTTTATAGTATATGACAAGGTTGAAGGATCTTACCGCAACAGTACTCTTGCAGCCTCTTGACACTCGATAACTCGGTGATTGTACCCAGGATTATTTGTTAAGGCCTGCTTCAGGCCGGAAAGTGCCAACAATATCTTGTACCCATTGTTTGTCTGAGTCTTATGATTGTCAAGCAACTTTGGCGGGTGTATAAGTTTGTGCTCCTTGCTCTGCAAATGCAACCAAGAGTAGTAAGATAAAAACACCCAGATAATAGAACGTCATTAATAGCATAATGTGTTACAAGATATGGGAAAAGAACAAATAAAATAAAGCAAGTCTAAATCTGATGCATT
The DNA here is from genome assembly GCA_033065855.1 of Escallonia rubra. NCBI lineage: Eukaryota > Viridiplantae > Streptophyta > Magnoliopsida > Escalloniales > Escalloniaceae > Escallonia > Escallonia rubra. The sequence goes on from JAVXUO010001626.1 coordinate 7,095, forward strand.
GATCAAATAGAGGAACAGCATTAATCTTATGTGGCTGGTAGAAGAAAAATTCTCCGTGCAAATGATAGATGATAACACGTACATTAAGACATAGATCCAATGTCATTTATGAGAACACACAAGTTGTACATTATCCTTGACATGGACTAGCCATGGCACATCTTACAGGAAGTTGCACAAACCAAGCCACCTAGTGAAAGAACTGATGCAACAATTGATACAGAAACTAACCTCGAGAATAACAACTGAATCAACAACTTAAAAAATCACAAGAACAAACTGTCGGAACAGATAAAACTTAGTAGGGACTTGTAACAATCTAACAACACAAGAAAAAATCAAATCACACAAGCAAACATGTTTTTGGAACATTGAAGATAAAGTTCATAAAATTGTACCTATAATTCCAGGTAAATGGGCCCCATACATTACCTTGCAGTTCATAAAAGTCAGACAACCGTAGCTTGAAAGCAGTATAGCCGATTGATCCAATATACCATTTTTCAGACCTAGATAATCGTTTTCAATCAGCCTACAGTGCAAGAAGTAAGTTTTAGAAACCCTAACATGCCATCGATCAAAGAAAACAAAATTTTGACAGGATTAGTGATTTGTAAACAATAGCAACCATGAATGGAGTGAAAACAACATCGGCCGAAACAAAAAGCCAGCGAAATAGAGAGGGATACAACATGATAAAATTGTCATAATAGCTGTATTATGATACCAACTAAAGTTACTCGAAATTATATATGCTTCAATTCTGGTCCAAAAGAAGGATAATTGAAACTTGAATGTTGGTAGGTATCCACAGCGGTATCCACATCAGCTTGTAAGAAAAGTTCAACAGATGATTGGTCATTAAAAGATTTCCCTTGTGCAATTTCTTATTCTACCAGCAGGTGACTCGTATAGCAGCAGATTAGGGAATTTTCCAGACAATACTATACGCTTTAAGCTTTATCCAATATGAAGGAAATTTCAAAAATTTTAGTATAAAGTAGACTTTGTTCATTTTGCCACAGGCCATCCAATAGGTTTGATTAGTGTCTCTCTAGGAAGTTGATGGCTTGTAAGTGTTACAGGAATTACTTTCTTCAGGCTTTTTCTTTTTCTAGTATCATTTAAATATCTTTTATCTGGATTACAGTGAATCAAATCCTGGAATATTGTGATTTAAACAAGCATATCCACCTTCATTCTTGTGATATTCCAGCGAAAAGGATCCAAACACCTCAAGATCTTCCAAAAACTTAACTATCCAAGCACTTTTGCAGTAAACAGAAAAATCAGAAAGCCCTTTACGAGGAATAGGTTCCAATCAAATTGTTCGTTAACCACCAAAACTCCCGCCACTCCCTCCCCTCTCCTATACAGCAGTTATCCTGCTTCAATATTTTTCCTCCACAAAATTCTGCTGGTTATAACCAAGATATCAGAGCCACTTGCAGTAGATCTGGGTTCAAAACTTTCAAGATACTGAAAGCAATTAAGATAAAAGGATGTGCTACTTTTTGCCAAGAAAAAGTGCACATGAAGTTATCATTCTCGTGCCCGGGGGAGGGGAAGCAGAAGATCAGGATGTTATGAGACAAAATAAACAGTAAAAATTGAATAGTTCATGAGTGCTTAAATAATAATGAAGAATAGTTCAGGAAAAATAATAATGAAGACTAACAACCGCCCATTGACATATTATCTATGCTATTGGATTGTATATGCCAACTGCTGTGTATAAGGAGTTTAAAATTCACCAACCACAGGGATTTTGTTACAACTGGCCCCATGGCTCCTTGCAGTTTTTAGAATGAGTGGCAAATGTTGATGTATTTGGAAACGGGTTTGACAATGCTCTCCAAACGGCATCTTGTGTAATGCGAAAACAAATTGGAGGAGAAGTGTTTTAGAACACGCTGCAACTAGATTCAAATACCCTCTCCATATGATTCCTGTTTTGCTTTTATGCTTGGCTAATTAGGCTGTTTCTGAAAATATGAAAATGGCTTCGAAAAAACTTGTTTTGACTCGTAACTTTAAAAGGCGGTAGCCAATTTGTGTGTTTGGCGATGGGGTTTGAAAAGGCTATGCTAATGAGTCTTTCAGAGTACAGAAGTATAAGGCATCAAAAGGTTCAACGTGGTTCAATTTTAGCTAAACAGCAGTACGCTCACGTATACCGACTTCAAGAACGCCAGCTTTCAACATTGAGTGGTACCTCCTGCAACCCTATATGTGCAAGGTCCTGCTGCCGATTGAGAAATTATATATAGTTCTCCTATGGTGCATAAAACCAAGTCCAACTACCATGTGCCTAAGGGCATATAATTATGAACAAATCACAAGGCATAAGAGATGACATTAATAAAGCGTGTCTTTGAACTACACATCATATGTTGCATCATATGTAAAAAGTACCATTATAAATGCCTTGTAGCAGTCACAAACCACTTTACTAGTTACAATGTCTCCTTTATAATGCTAAGAACATGCCCAAGGGGAAGAAATTTGCATGTCTTGTGTATATACTGATTTGAAAAGAAACAATTCAAGTAGTAGATAATAACAAAGCACCTACCGATCATACTCGATATTTTCTTCCGGGGATATTGTAAGATTATTAGCACTTTCCAGAGCCAACAGATACGCAACTCCAACCTGTTAAACATGCAACTGTGGTCACCATAACAGGATACAGTATAAGCGTAACTTAACTAGAAACCGAGGAGGTACTCTCAAATCCATTTAAACACCCTGCTTTGTCATGTTTTTGCCAGTAAGAGTAGAGGTGTACAGAAGAGGGCAACACATCCTTTTTGTCCTTGGTGGACTATATAAGCGTTGGGCTCACTCTTGGCAAAATTGGATCATTTCATCCATAGAGAAGAGATACGCTTTTCCCAATCAGCCTTGGAGATGATTCTGAGAAAGAGGGAGAGCCAGTTATGGTGCTAGTGCAAGGTACCAGTGGAAAGGTTCAATATTGGATGTCAAAAGCAAAATTGAGGGTTATATTCTCTTGGGTGATGATTAACTTGCTCACTAATTGCACTGAATGACTTAATTGTAACTACTTTTTCAGTGGAAGGTTGCTTAGCTACTTTGCATCTACAGTGCGTCTATTGCATGCTTCTCTCTCCCCCATCCTCTCTCTCTCTCTCTCTCTCTCTCTCTCTCTCTCTCTGTAGAAATGAGAAGCGAGAATGCTTAGTGAGGGAAAATAGACCAAAGACACCATAACCATCTATACTTCCGTATCCGAGAGACAGCGCATTGTTCCCCATGGTGCAATCGTACAATAAGTTGATACATGCAAGGATCATGAAGACCTTCCAGGTTCACCACACACCGTGCAAGCAACACATAATGAATGCGGTATAACTTGTAAAGGCGAATACCATCTCAAGAAATTACGTAATTCTTTCCTTTAGCAAGGCATAACATTTGGTTGTAAAAATGGCCCTCAACAGCCCAAAGCAGACCTCTATGGATTATAGGGTTCTTCCAAGCTTCAGAACCTTGGAGTTTGGCACAAAAAATGTAAGATAGCAAAGTGAAGAAAGAGAAGGAAGCAGAATAATAAGTGACACGAGTAAACCAATTGCAAATGGCCCAAAATTCATTGTGACAGCCCATCAGTGCACTTCATGAACACATGGAAACCACTAACCAGAAATAATCACTTGGAACAACTACCTAACTGGCAATCACTTGGAACATCAGAATTTCAGTAAACTTGTTTCAGTGAAAGTCCCAGAATGGAAAATTCAAAGCGCTTTGCTTCGGTGAAAGTTTCGTTTTGGCTCAATGAGAGAGACACGCCTAATAAAGAAAACAGTGTTCAACTAAGATATACACTGAGTACAAACTCTTGGGAAATCAAATCTTCTAAAAATGATTATTTGTACTCGAACGAAACCATAAAAACAAAGCCCTAAGCATTGGATATTAATCATGCATGAGGTTCTATGGTTCAATTACAACAGACTATAGGTGATATTCCGCACTTTTGTGTCTCAAAGTCATGCAGAGACCACTCCTTAAACGTTCCCTTGCCAGGGAACATGTTTCACTTTGAGTTGCGTCTATCTCGGGCTAGCCACTTCGGAGATGAGAAATGCAATCACAGGACCAGAATTTGGGCCTAACGAATCAAAGCATCCACAGAGCTTTATAAAGAAAACGTATGATGGCAGCAGAGGGGTACTCATTATAGCTTTTTTATTTCAAATAATAACCAAAAGAGTTCCAAATCGCTCCCTCTAAAGTTCCATAACACTCCTCTGTAATGTAGAATATTCTCTTGCGATAACTTTTACCTGAGCAGTGTACCACTTCCTCCATACTAACTCCATAACATAAGACACAAAAAAACCCGGCATACGAAAAGATCCATCTGCTATATAGGTTATTTTTAAGTCACATGCCAAAATTTTACCTTAAAAAGGAGCAGCTACTTAGTTTCTAGAGAGAACTAACGGGTGAGCCCCGTGCAACGAAAGGTTGTTCCCTTGTGGAGTTCATGGGTTTGAAACACAAAACCAATCTCCCGGCAAAGTTGGGCTAGGACTGCACACATCAACCCTCCCTAGACCGCAGAATGGTGGAGCCCCGTGCATTGGCAGGCCTTTTGTTTTTAAATAAATTCACCAATTAGTATTGCAGCAAGAAGAAACCTGGAAACAATACGAATACACACAAATGGATAAACGGCAATAACAGGTTGCACAACTTACCGCAGCAGAGGAGCTGAGACCTGAACTGTCAAGGCCCTCAGACCCATAAATAAATCCAGTGATGCCCTGCAAGCATTGCAACCTTCATCATCATGTAATTCAGAAAGAATTTCAGCACATGCCGATATAATCATACTTATAAAATGAAGAAAAAAAGTGTCTGGTATCAGCAATCAAGAACTTTAACAAGGAATGCAAGCAAGAGTTTAAGAATATTCAATGTACTCCAAAATAATACCAAAATCTCCTCGAATATACCATATTTGGCAGACAAGAATGTGATTTTAATAATAGCCAGTAAAATATGAAATGATCCACATTGTTATCCAATAATGACTAAGAAATACGTAAGAAGAGGGATCAAAAGAAGTAAAGCCCAAGCATATAGAAAAATACATGATGTGGAGAAGAACGATTATTTTCACCTCTCGAACTTAACTTTTATAGAATGACTTGAAACTAAACTATTCATAAAGCACTTTCAAGTATCTCGGAGAGTCATACATGCTCAACCCAAAATTTACACATTCCAAGGGACACTTTTCTAGATTTTTCATGCATCCAATTTGAAACTAATAAACGAACCCGAGAGGGGATTAATAGGGCTTTAAGACTACTTAAAAAATTAACAATTAATTACAAACAATTTTGAGAATCAAAAAAGAGTATTAATTGAACACTTAGCTGACTCAAGCAATGTACCTCAAAGTCAATATCTCAAATATGTAAGTTGACCAATCTCACAACAAGTATAAGGTAGTAATGTCCAGATAGAAAGGTTTAGTGATACTTGACAACGGAGATTTAGATGGTTCAACTTCGAACTATCCTCAACCCTTCTTTCACGCCTTCAACCTTGATGCTATCAACACTTCAGGAACAAGCTTTGACCCTCCCAAAGCTCCAAAGCTTGACAATCTCAAGCTTTGATACGAGTGATTTGAAATGAAAGATTGTGTAGGAAGAATAAATCTCTAAAAGATGATAACTACAAATTTAAGCTCTAGAACAATGAAAGATGAGTTTATGGATGACTATAAATGTTTATATCTCTCAAGTATAAGCTCACAATGCATAATCTTATGAACTGAATGTGAAAATAATGGAGCTTTGAGTATTTCCAAGAAATGAGGACTTAGAATAAGATGGATGATAGATATAAATGCCAAAATCAGTTTATATGGCTGTGGGATTAAATATAGCCGTTCTGAAGTAGTTGAAGCATTAAATTTGCCAAGACGGCCAATGCAATCGACTGTATTCCCAAAACTAGCCATTAGAATTTAAAATTATAACAACGATGTTGATTGTATTGGAAAGCAGTCAAATGTATTACCCTACTGCCATAAAATGCAGTAGCTCTTTTGCCCAATGCAGTCAATTGTGTTCCCAAAACTAGCCGTTATAATTTGAAATTAAAACAATGTAGTTGACAGCCCCACCACAGGGCAATGCCAGGTACTTACGAGTTCATAGGTAGGGTCTTATAAGGGCCATTTCATACTATTCCACATCCGATGTGGAATATTACAATCTCCCCACCTTATGCCCTAGCGTCCTCGCTAAGGCTCAATCACACATAACCCAAAATCTTCCTCTCTAGCCGATGTGGGATATGCCCAACTCACCCTTTGTTGCCCCAACTATCCTCTTAATGTGGGATATATCAGGGCTTGCCTTCGTTTCCACCAACCATCAGCAACCTGACTGGATTACCCAGCCCGAGCTTTCGAGAATTGGCTCTGATACCATCTTAATGACCCAGTCCACGGCCCACCACAAGGCAATGCCTCCCTCAAAAGGGCTAGCCAATTAGGTACTTATGAGTTCATAAGTAGGGTCTTATAAGACCAATCACAAATCATCTCATATCCGATGTGCGATATCACAATCTCCCCACTTTAAGCTTTAGCGTCCTCGTTAAGGCTCGATAATCTTCCTCTCTAGCCGATGTGGGATATACTCGGCTCGCCGTTCGTTGCCCCAAACATCCTCTTGATGTGGGATATACCCAGGCTTGCCTTTGTTTTCCCCCAACCATCGGCAACCCGACTGGGTAGCCGAGCCCAAGCTTTCGAGAGTCGGCCCTGATACCATCTGTAATGACTCGGTCCACGGCCCCACCACAGGATAATGCCTCCATGAAAAGGGCTAGCCAAATAGGTACTTATAGAGTTCATGGGCAGGGTCTTATAAGACAATCACAAATCATCCCACATATGATGTGGAAAATCACAATCTCCTAACCTTATGCCTTAGTGTCCTCACTAAGGCTCAATCACACATAGCCCTTTTGAGGGAGGCATTGCCTTGTGGTGGGGCCGTGGACCAGGTCGTTACATTGTCCAATGCAGTCGACTTTTATTCTAGAAAAGTTATTTTCCCTGTTTTTCAATGTTTAAAACATTTATACGTCAAGGGAAAGATATGGATATATTCTAGGTCAAAGCCACCAATACGATCAAATCTCTAACTCTAGTTACAAAGTAAATGAATTATAAAGACATGTGGGCTGGAGGAAAGATTGCTGGCAGATCGGAGGTTGGCTGGGTCCATCTACTCCCTTGTGTACTCGGCCGTCTGCACTGGCTGCTATGCCAGAATTATAAGGAAATAAAGTTGCGCCCTTACTAACACCAATTGCTTTTGGTGCAATGATAAGCGCTCGATCTTAACACAATTCTTAAGATTTCTAGATTTCTCCAATTTTTACATTCCGCCAAACTACGCAATGTGACACAAAATCAACAAACCAAATGGCATATATTGGCCCCAAATTCACAAGACTCAAACTAAGTTTGCTATCTAACCTAGGTTACATGGACTCAGTATGTCTGCCCGAGTCGGATACATATGTTAAATTCGTCTGATTTTAAAAATCCAAGACATGGGACCACATCAAAATATCCTTTCAATTATCATCCCAAAGTAATAACAAACTTAAAGAAACACTATAAGATAGTTTTCTTAGTGGCATATCCTATAAGATGTGGCAAACACATCCTATACCCATGTCCAAGTGTTGAGCATCTCACCGGTACTTCTAGCATTTTGAAGAGTCCAATGTAACATAGTTTCTAATAAACATTTGTGTCTAGGAGCTGAAAGATGTCTTTAGAACGTCTAGGACTTGTACATGAACCAGTGGAGCCAAAGACAGACACATAACTTCTCAATGGGGTTTAAATCGAGAATTGACCTTTGGCCTCTAAACAAAGAAAAACAAAGAAGAACTAATCAGCTAGCTGTTGGTTTACGCTTAGGGTAAAGAAGAAATGACAAGACCAAACATACAAAATGGTTTAAAATGAGAACACATAAACATCCATCTCTTACTCTAATATTTTTGTTAAATGACTAACCAGGATAACTATGCAACCGTACTTTTTTCTAGACTACTCTTCCCTTTCACAGTATACTCTCTGGGGTTCGAACCCAAAAAACTCGACATAGGGATTCAGCTTAAGCCATAAAAGGGGGAAGCTTCTTTTTCTTTCTTTTTTCCGTGGACACTCTGGCATATATTAGTAAGACAGGTGATCTTTCTCACATCATCTTCTGATGATGTGAGAAAGATCTTTCTCACACTCTGGCATATATTAGTAAGACAGGGGACACAATGAGATCATGCCTCCTTGATCTCCTTATTGTTCCACCTCATCGTTTCTTTAGTATCCATTGACATAAAATGGACAAGAATCATCAGCATCCAGAGAATCCTAGCATTATGATCATCAATGCAAAGTCTTCACGATGGTCGTTGGAATCTTCATCACCAATTAATTGACAAACCACACTTGATTTGTTCATCATCCTTGCTTTGAACCACTGTGCAAGAAATCTAGCCATCACAGCCCTACCCATAATCATCAAGTATCCTAGGAACTACATTGCCAAAGTACCTAGCTCGCTCAAAGCAGTGTATATAGTGCACTTGTTAGGATGGCACAATATATCGCGCCTAAGAAAGTATGTGCTCGTCCCAATTCTGGTAGCATTTGCAATGTGTGCCACTAGCCAATATATCACCACTGATTTCCTCGGGTAGTTCCCTATGATCGATCAGACATAGTCAGATTGTTCAAAAGCATTTGAATTGCATTTTCTAAGGCCTCCAAAGCAACGTCAGTAGCCAATAGCCATTAAGAAGTAGCAGGAATGAGCCTGATCAACTTATGGTGGCAAATCTCAATTGTTTCATTGTGCGGTGGCATCTTCAAATTCGAATTGTGAAATAATATTGTATTTCTTCGACCCATGAACCAAAAGAAACATCAATTTTCATAACTTGACAGCAAAGAATAAGTGTACATGTTGAAAATTTTATTAATACTTGATTTCAAGTTCATTATATCCATATAAAACAAACAAAGGAACAAACGTAACCTGCTTTAAATGGTTTCCTCCACGGTGTAGTGCATAAACTGCTCCTCTAGCATAACTTCCCCAACTACATTCTTCCGGTGATTTTGATGAATTATTGTCATTTGATTTGGCAGTATGCTTTGAAAGCTGAATATCATCTACCCTAAAATTAACAGCAGTCGTGACCATAAACAATTAGAAGAACAGGAAACAAGGCCTATTAGGAAGAAATAGATTGCATAAAGTAGATAAAGATAACTACCATGTTAGAACATTATGTGCTGAAGCGTATCGTCTTTCGCTTATATGGTCGAAAAATAAAAAACACTGCAAAAGGTAAAATGAAGTAATCCATGGCTTTGGATTGTAAATGCCAATCCAGCATAAGTCTCTATCTATATACACTGTCCTCTTCTTCTTAAATTGTTCTCTTAACCCTGGGGCAGGGGGTTGGTGTAACTATGCACTAAGGGTGCACATTTCATACTTGCCTATTTATTTGAATATATCAACAAAAACCATAGCACTAGCAAAACAAACAGATGAAAGAACATTAGAGTTTTTCGACATTTTTTCTGCTTCTTAAATATTTTGTGTATTGATTTCTATTTCATGTGCCAGAAACTTGCATGAGTGTTCCTTGCGTGTGTTTGTTGCATGTGGGGAGTGGCGTGGGGGTCGGAGTGGGAGATGGGGGGGAGAGATAAATAGATAGATTAAGGGTGTCCAGCTATGTGTTCACGACTATTTTGTGTATAAATTTCCATTTCAGGTTCCGGCAATTTGGTGAGTGTTCTCTGTGTGTGCGTGTGTGTGAGCGTGGTGCTCGTGACTCGTGTCTCCAGCAAGATGTATGGTTTGCATCGCACAATCCAAATGTGGCCCAGCTGTTTAAGCCATAAAACTGTTGGGAAAAATGGACTAACGTCCAACCCAACTAAAATGGCACTAACAGCTACCTAACCCTCCCACGCCACCTTTATTAGGGGCGCAGCACAATACGGAATTTTCCTAGCTTTGCTTGTAAGCAGATTTGGAAAGTTGTTTTCCTTTCTTCCCAGTCCACCTGTGTCGAGTTACCATCTGCTCTAAAAGCATAAGTTTTTAGAGGATGTGTCCAACATGTATATCATGCTTTAACACTTCCCTCGTATGCAAGCTCCAAACTTGCACATGGAGATGCAAAACAAGGTGCATCACCGCCAAGTGAAAAAAATAAAAGAGTGCAAATCGCACTATCATAAAGGGGTAACTACAAGCAAGCAGAAAAATCGAACTCAAGACCTTACCAATTCAGAGCTATGATACCATGATAAGTTACCATCTCCCGTAAAATCTTAAGCTTTTGAGAATGGGCCATGTTACTAGACCATTTAGATACTTAAGATGAGTTCACCTTATACCTAGAGACGACAAATACAAAAAGAGGGAGGCCAAGAAAAAATGTGTGCCAAATGTGTGATTTTTGTCGTCACAAGACCCTGGTATTCTGTTACTCCAACAGACAGACATAATAATGTCGTCTTGTTCCCACAAATAGGTTATCGGTGTTGCATTGTCCTACACCATGTGTCGGTGAACATGATCCACAGTACCACGACCAGAAATCCTGCCTTCCTCTGCAACGTTCTGCTCGTGCTCCGTGCACTAAAATAAATAACAAATTCTAATCTATATGTAACGAACTCCATGCGTCCGACACTTCTCATCATGTGTGCCACTAGGAACACCATCTTATATGCTTCTTTAGTTTCATTACAGCTAAATGGGAAACAATAATGTTTCCAAGCTTTCGAAATTAGATAAACCCAATGCTACATATCCGACCCCAACGCGTCTATCTAACACAGCTTAAACTTCCACAGAGCTCTTAAGCATATATTGATGCCTTAATATGCTAATATGTGATTTCTAATCATATGCAATAACCAAACATATGAAGATATATCATCAAAGACTAACATTAAGGAAAGGACTTAATAAGTATCAATCGTTTATCTTTGTCACTCCTTGCTGGTCGGTATCATTATCTCTGGAGAGTCGCTTTTGGAAGACATGTATAGAAGCAAATGTCTAACAGATCATGTGATTGTATATGTTCGGCATTGAACATCAGTTGTGGAACATTTCTGAAGTAGTTCTCATAGATCTACCGATCGAAGAAAAAGTAATTCCAAGAGATCATTCACCTGAAACTCACTTGCCCTTTGAACTGTCCAGATCGTAATAAAACCTACAAAAGAGTCCCTGTTTTACTGTCATTTGAAGAATGGCAAAGGAAGAAAATAAATCGAGGAAAGTGCTTTGTCGAGTGTCATGATTAAATACATTACCCTTCAACCTATTCAGATTATTACAAAATTCTAAAGGAATAACTTCATATTACATATAAATGGCCTCAAGGCTTGTTTCCTTTGTGGCACTTCATTATTAAAATTTAATGCACATACGCAGTATCTATACCTTCTGATGCTACATAGATCTCATGAAATATCGATATTGCAATGGCATTTTAAGATCTTGCAGTGAGAAAGGCTTGTACCTGAGAATTACCAGAAGGAACAAATCCTAGAAGTATTCCCCTATTAATTGTCATGGCCGAAACTGTTCCACCCTGTCCCATCAAGCAAAGTTACAACTCCTTGGATTTGGGTCGAAAAAAGAAGTCTCGGCGTTATAGATGAAACCAATGTGTAAGCTCACCATAAATTATATATGTTCAGGTATCAGATAGCAACCAATCACATACTTCAACGTAATTAGTGAAAAGGCTACAGAATAAATAACTAAATAAGTGCAAATGAAGGATAATTACCATTAATTGTTGAAACAGAGATTCACACCTTTCAAGTAAAAATAAAAGCACATAAATTCAGAAAAAGGGAAAACGATATATAGTTTCTAAAAGGATACAAATTGCCATATTTTGTTTCAGATATTAACAAGTATGATTCTCTAGAGACAAAAATGAGCATGCTTGCATTGTATAAATGAATGCAGACAAATTCAAAGCAGGATGCTTCTGAAAATTCGTAAAGTGATTCTTATACTGATTACTACTTACCTTGTCTAAAGAATACTGTTTTTAGTGCGCTCATGAAGTAGATCATGAACCAAAAGACCAAAAGCTATTATAATTTTACAGTCTATGGATCAAGATCATGTAGCGGAAAAGGTGAATTACCTGATGGTCAATATGAGCTCCCAATGGACAAATCCTATAAGGGGATACAACCACCCTAACCTCTTCAGAACCTAGCCCTGACATTTCGGCAACCACCTTTTTCATTTCAATCAACTGCAGTAATTGGACATATAGGAGTTAGGTGGTTTTGACTCCGTGGATATATGGCTAAGAAGGCAATGCAAGTCACAACCATCGCAACATGTTCATAAAGCAGTTAAGAGAACACGACATATCTAAGAATAGATGAGGAACATGCTAATGAAGGAAAGAAGTATGAACGTTACTTTGCTTATGGTTCAAGTTATAACCAAGAATTCACCATATCCCCAAAATGTGACTTTCTAATTTTTTTTTTTTTTTTTCACATCAGACCCGTTATAAGTCTGCAGAGGGTCTTTGTAGAACACATAAATTTTTTCTTGCTGTCGAGATATTCCAGCAAGCTCCTACTTGTTGATTGATCCATAAGGAATCAGGTTATAAAAACTAGTGTAACAAGTAGACAGATAGACTATCTTCAGCCTGCAATGCAGTGAAGATACTGCTTGTTCTCAACTCATCATCATCAACATCTAAGCCTATATCCCAAACTAGTTAGGTTGCCTGAGTCAATCCTTATCTTGCATTTCCTCTATCAAAGAGATAAATTTGTAGCAAGTCTTTTCTCACTACTTTTCCCGGTGTTATCCCCAAACTACCCTACCTCGTCTTACCCCATCAACTTGGCACAAATCACTCCTTGTCAGAGGGGTGTCTAAAAGCTCATCTTTTCCTCTACGGGCGCCACCCCCACTTTATTGTGCATATCTTTGTTTCTTATATACCCTCCTTTGTGTAGCTGCATATCCAACCGAGCGTTTGCATTTAGTTACACTCATTGTATGTGCTTCTTAATTCCCGTCATTCTGAAGCATACAACAGTGATGGCCTCAAAGACGTCCTATAAACGCTCCCTCTAGCTTAAGAGGAATGTTCCAATCACACAGCATCCCAGAGGCCGAGGAAGACCTCCACTTTAGACAACCTGTTTTTAGCCGATGGGCAACATCCTCGTCAGTCTCTACCTCATTGTGCATTATTGATCTAAGATACCTAAAATTATCTTTCTTGGGTTCTTGTTGCCCATCCATCTTTAGTGCCCCCTAGGAACTCCTCCTAGTCTTGCTAAAATTGCATTCCAAGTACTCCATCTGAGTGATGTGCTCAAGTTAAATTAATTCATAACATAAAGGTTTAGTTCTAATCTAGTCTATATCATATGTGACTAACATACACCATAGGACCTCATCTTGAATATCTATAAGAATCTCGTCCATAAAACAAGTAAAAAAGTATAGACTTCAAGCTGACCCCGTTGAACTTCAACCATAATTGAAACTCTCTAGTCATCCCAATGGTTGTTCTCTCACTACTCCGTGAGGCATATCTTAAATCACATCTAGAGACTACTTAGGCATCCTAAAAAATGAGGTTGTCATCTACAACCTTATTTTTTAGGCTTATATCTACCATACTTCCTACTCAGTTCTGTTCCCAATATTGCCCATGTCCCATAACTTAAAACTTGGTCCCTCTCAGTGTCGCCAAAAGTGCGCCTATGCACAACGCACGGAGTGTGCCTCGTCTAGGACTAGGCGCAGCGAAAGCAGGCACCTGCTTTACGCGCCCAGGGGCAACGTGGATGGAGACGCAAATAATAGCTCAGTGTTATCAAGTCTTTGATTTTTTCCATCTTGTCATCATCTCAACCGTTTATTTTTTTTAATCTTTCTTTCATAACATCATAAATCAATATCTAAACCAAGAAAAAAACCTAAATCTCCAATCAATTGTTCTCCTGCTACTGTAATCTATGTCAGTGGCTCTTCGCCGACTGCTGCTCCCTTTCAAGTAGTTCTACTCCTTCAGTTTGCCTTTTAGATGAAGAAGATGAAACTAAGGAGGAAGCTCTGCAAGACTGGGAGCCTACAACTCCTTTTGAAGAAAACATTGTTGTCATGGCCCTTAGTGACGATGAGGATGATGGTTTCATGTTCACTTAGGATTAACTACTTCTTATTTGATATGAAACTTTTTTCTAGTGTTCGAAGTCTGTTAAATTGCCATGTTTTAGAAATTTGTTAGGTGATTTTACTGGTTTAATAAAAAAATATCTATTTACTCTTATTTTGTGCCTTGCGCCTACGCTCCAGGGAACCTTTACGGCTTAGGTGCGCCTTCGCCTTCAAGAAAAATGGTTTATCTATCTCCCTTGACTTTCTGCTAACCACTTAGCCTCATGAAGACACGCTACGTTTACTTTTCTTTTGCTCATCGTAAAGCGTACCCTTCAATGAACCGAAGTACTGACAAGCTAATTTATCATTATAGACTAAGGACAAGCTGATTTATCATTATAGACTAAAGACAAGCTAATTTATCATTATAGACTAACTTCTCTACCCATATACGATACGAGCAGCCTTGTAAAAAACTATAGAAAGCCAGGGGCAAAAACCTTCTGGCTCAATTTGACAATGAACCTAATTCCAAGAAAACACACAGTGTGCTTCAAAAATATTCTTCTCTCCGATGTTTTATTCATAAAAATAGCTTCAATTAATGAGTATATGTAAAAGTATGAAAGAAAACAGAACCACTAAAACCACAACAACTGAAGATAAGAACTATCAATCCTACTTATCCATTATGACTAACAGCTATCCTGTAACAAAGGAACAATAGAGAACGTGAATGGCAATTGACCCACGTAGCAGACGTAACATACTCTTCAAAAGTCGAATGGAAACCCTTGCTCTCTTGTTATGGCCTGGGAGCCGTTATGATGACCCTTGTCCTTTACTTCTCAAAAAATATATGACACTCTTCACATTTTTAAGCACCTGGAGATAGGTGTAAAGCATCGACTCAAGGAGAATGTCCTAGCATGTAAGAATTATTTCGTTGGATTTTTGTTTCTGGGATATGACTGTGTTCTACACTGGCTGTCAGCCTATTGCAACCCGCCTCCTTTATCTAGGCATGACGCCAGCAAGGCACAAAAGTTTAAAGACATAGATGGAGTACCTCTTGTTCTCAAGTCAGAGTTGAAAACTTTACACCGAGCGGATATAAAAAGCAGTGAAGCATCACCCAATCTAAGTCGTAACAAATTATGCTACATTCTTGAATGAGGCATCGTAATTGCTAAATTGTAGTAATGCCAGTAGGGCCCTTTACATATTTAAGGAACGTGCACTGATCAAAAAATTTCAACGGAGGAAAATTTAACAAATAATCCTGGGTACATACATATTTCACATACAGTGAACTGCTATTGCAGTAGAGATTTCGGTGAACACATTCTAATCTAAAGGTACCAGGGAAGCCTACTAAACAAAGTCATGCCATGCAAGCTCTATAACTTCACGTCAACACACACGCACCAACGGAGAACACTAAAATTATCATTCAAATGGTTAGTGAAATGTTGAATTCAAATTTAGACGCATACATACCGGAAACTCTATAATTACCATTTCAATGGTAATAATAAATTAGTATCACAAACACACACTTATGCACGGAAAACTCTTCAATTACCGTTTCCGTGATTATTAGACAAAAGTACACACACACACGCATACGCATAAAATGGAAAACTATTACCAATCCTATTGTAAAAAAACATCAAATTGATATTACACACACGAGCTGAAAACTCTATAAATACTATTCAAATGAAATATTACAATTACTATTAGGAATGCGGTCAATAGTGAATGAAATATTCAAATTGATATTACGCTCTCACACACGCTGTCACATGCATAAACATAAGCACAGACAGAAACACAAATGCAAAACTAAAACTCTACAATTACCATTTCAATGGTGAATGAAATAATGAAATCAATAATAGAGACGCTCGCGCGCGCGCACACAGAGGAAAACAACGTGAATACCATTTTAAGGGTCTAACAAATTACTGAAACTAATAATTGACACACACCCACAGAGAGAGTAAAACTCTATAATTACCATATTCAAAGGTGAATGAAATATTGAAATTGGTATGAGACGCACACAAACACGCCCGCATGCGCACTGGAAAACTGTAATCAGCATTTCAACCACAAACGAAATATTGAAAGTCGGCATCCAAACAATGACATACTAAAACACGGCAGAATGGCAATGTAGAAGGCAGGTGCCATTAAACAGTAAATAGCCCACATTACCTCTGATTCAGATGGCCAAGAAAACCCACCCATCTTCCAAAAGGGTATCCGAATCACCAACCTGACCTCTTTCTTGAACTGGGGGGGTTTCTCCTCAGATCTTTAAGTTGAATGAGATTTAATGCATTCACAGTGGAGTGCTTAGAGAGAAAAAAGAGGAGTGGACTTAAAGATATCACCAAGTTGCGGTTAGTATACCTGGAAATTGATTTGATTTGATGTTGGAGGTCGATGAGATGTCATGTGATTAGAAATATTTTGGTTTATTATGTATTTGTGTTACTCTCTACGCGGTACTCCAAAAAGTGTCTTCTAATACTTCGGGTCACATGACACTAAAGCATTCGAAATCAACAATTTTTTTTTTTTTTTATAAAATGAACACAATGGTTCAGTAATTTCTCAACCTTGAGTGCTTGGATCGATAACACTTAATAGTGTTACAACAAAACATGCATATGAGAGCAGTGCATAATACGCTCGACTTGGCTACAAAAAGAAAAGAGCTGTCAACCTAACGTCGAGGTCAGCAGTGCATATGTGAATGGCATACTCTTTGTTATTTCCATTGGCCGTGTAGTGGAATTTGAAGAGTAAAACTGGGTTTTGCAAGGAAAACTTGCGGCGTACATCTACGAAGTGGTGATCATAAGAGATCAAGCTAAGCCATTCTTGCAGAACACACCCTGAATGTGCAAAACAGTCTTCACGGAAAGTCTTGAGAGTAACTTAATCATGACATCCACAGCAAGATAATGGGCGGAGCCAGGATTTCATCCCAGGGGGTGCTAAATATATATCGAAATTAATATTTTTTTTATTAGTAAAATAGCAACAACAAAAAAGTGCATTTTTCGACAATACACAAAAAATTACGAAAAAGCATCCAAAAAGACTTATTTAATTTCGATGAGAGCTACTAAAATACTCTTTACAGTACAACAATTCTTTTACTTTTTCAGTCATGTTTCATTATTGCGTTAACCTAATTTCAACCCACCATTCAACTAAATCACACATTCGATATCTCAATCCAATTGGGTCCCATCCTCCATCAATCTCAATATCTCAATGCTAAACATTAACCATAATCAATGCTCAACATTAACCATAATCAATGCTCAACATTATCCATAATCAATTGATTCAATTCAATGCTCAAGATTATCCATAATCCATTCCTAATTTCAGCTATGATACTAAAAAGATAACAAACAAATTTTATAGAGATGGCAACTAGATCAAGTCAATGAAAGGTGAAATTAAAGTTTGGAAGTTGGAACATACTTGTCACCGACTCGCCGCCCGCCGCTCGCCGGAGTTCTTGGCCGCCGGTGGACTGTTGGAGTGAAGACCGAAGTCGCCATCGGCGTAGATCCTGGGTCAGTGGGTCGTCGCCGACTCGCCGTCGGCTTAGATCTAGAAAACAAGATAGCCCAGATCGTGTCGTCAGTCGTGGACTCGTGGGTTTGTCGCTGTGCCGTCGTGGGTTTGTGGCTGCCAGAGTGAGGCGTCGGCCGCGCCGTGAGAAGCTTAGTCGGTCGGTGTCTCGGTCTCGGTGAGAAGAGAGAGTCAGATCAGAGAGAGAGAGAGCCGAAGAAAGTGTGAAAATTATGGAAAAAAACTATATATATATTATTATTATATTATTATTAGTTTTTCAAAATCTGAGGGGGAGCTATAGCACCCCCCTCGTACAAGTGTGGCTCCGCCGTATTGGTGCGTGGTGGTTCCATTGTCGAATGAAGAATTTCTTTCGGTTTCTAACATGCAACAGACCTCCATATATTTAGATTTAGGAGCAATATCATCTTTTTGAACCATGTCAACAATGTTTCCTATATGCCGCATTGGTGATGAGGTGAGAGAATGATGTTGTGTAAAAGGAAAGGACAGAGTTGATTGCATGACCAGCTGTCCATTGACTTTGAGAAAGGCCAAGGCTTGCCCAAATCAGTCTATGATCAAGATCAACCAAAATCAGTACTGTGATTTGGAAAAGACTCAACAGGCAGACACAAGTGAAAAGGTGTCCTGGAGCCTAGGCACAAGGCCAAAGGCGCAGGCCCGCGCCTAATTGAAGCAAGAGTCATATCATATGAAGTAACAAGCTAATTTGTACAAAATGAAAACTAAAAAAGCATCAAAATCGTAAAACATGACATGTTGTAGTTTAGCACTCACTTATCTAGATTCAGTAACTCGGTAATTCGCTTGTCCAAAACGAAATCTTAATTTTTGTACATGCTACTAGAATTTTAGTAAGTATTAATGCTTTAAGTGTGGGTTGATGCACTTAAGTCTTCTTCCACAAAATACTTCGACATTTACTTCTTTCTTTACGACTTGTCTCGTTTTCTATCAAGATCGTATGTGCTTACTTAATTAGTGCTACTCGTCTATAGAATCCACCTAAAAGAACTCATTGAAACCATGAATTTAATTAAAATAGATTAGTGCATCTGGAGTGAGCTTAGTGTCCATCAATATCAATATCAATATCAATATAAATATATAAAAGACGAGTCATTCTCTGGAATTCTCAACTTTCTGGTGAAGTTTTAGCTTACTTTGAATGTAGACTTTTAATCTGAACTTTTGAATATTATTTCAATGAATCTAGACTTCTGATCCATTTATTATACCTTGAGTTTAGACATCTTATTATCTTATTATCTCGAATTTAAGTCGCGTTGTACTCCGTACCTATCTTCCTTATTCTCTCTTATTTTCAGACACTTTTCTCACCCTGTCTATATTTTGTGGTCAACGCATGCACTCGACTTATATGAAATATAACATACTAGCAACAACAACTTGAAAATTTATGCTTTTATCCATATGGTTAGATACTTAGGGTATAAAAGACGAGTCATTCTCTGGAATTCTCAACTCTCTGGTGAAGTTTTAGCTTACTTTGAATGTAGACTTTTAAGCTGACTTTTTAATATTGTTTTAATTAATCTAAACTTCTGATCCATTTATTATACCTTGAGTTTAGACATCTTATTATCTCGAATTTAAGTCGTGTTGTACTCCATACCTATCTTCTTTCTTCTCTCCTCTTTTCAGACACTTTTCTCACACTGTCTATATTTTGTGGTCAACACATGCACTCGACTTATATGAAATATAACATACTAGCAACAACAACTTGAAAATTTCTGCTTTTATCCATATGGTTAGATACTTAGGGTATTTCACTGTTTATGTCGAAATCTTTCCTTTTATAATTGCACTATTTTTTTTTTAGCAGCAAATATGGCCCAAAAAGTTTAAAAAAAAAACTTAAAATAGTCATCATTAGATGTGTCATGCATGTATGCTATCATGTTGCCATATTAGATATACAAAGAAAAAAGAAATTAGCCCTAACATTTATGTTAGAGGGATTTTAAGTAAAGGGTAGAAAGGTGACATTAAGAGAATACACTTCCAAATTCCTCATAATCTTGGTCAAAATTAGTTTGTGTGCATAGCATCTATTAAATAGCATGAATTATCTCTTTAACAATTAGATAGAAAATTGAATTAGCATGGAACTACAATTTTCCTGGATTCAACAAAAAAGTAAACTGTATTTCTCAAAATGTTAAACTGCATCCCTCAAAAAAGGAAGAGCAACAAAAATAATACAATATCACATTGGGGAAAAAAAGATATAGTTAATTTCACTAAGTACACTAACATGAAAATGAAATCGGAGGGAATGTTACATTTTGTAAGTGTTACCTTAAGTTTGTAGTTTTATGTAATAAGTCTAACATGTTATTGTCAGTATGAAACCAATTTTTTTCAAAATTATATTATAAGAGGGAATTGTAGATGATTGGAAGAAAAGTAAAAAGGTATACGAGGTCCAAGACAACTTTTACTTTAATTTTGCAATACATACACTATAGGTCGTACCAATGTGGTGCTGGTGGCGTGGACGCTCCATAACTGTAGTTATGGTAATGATGCTAACAAGACGATGAAGGCAGATACGGTAGCTATCTGGTGGGTGATGGTGATGGTAAAGATGGCAATAATGGTGCATCTAGCAATGACCAATCATTGTAGCAGTAATGATGGCAGTGGTGATTGTGTGGTAGCTTTTTTACAACAATATGGTGACAACGTTGGTGGCCATAGTAACTCTAATATGGTGGTAGTTGTGGTGATTCGAAAGACAATATCAGCGATGATTGTCGATATTGTAAAGGAAATAGTAGGATTAAGGTGGTAGTAGTGTAGTAGCAAAAGACTAATCATGATCGAAATCCAAATTTAAAGCAAATAACTTAATTAAACAATGGTGATTCTAGATACAATTTCTTGACTTAACTTGAAAGCCGTGTAAATTCTATCCTCTAACTCGGAACTCTTAAAATTTTCACTATAAGGGCTTTTCTCTCTACTACGTTTGTGTAAATTCTATCCTCTAACTTGGAACTCTTAAAAATTTCACTATAAGAGCTTTTTTCTCTACTACGTTTTTGTATCCATGTACAATAATCAAGAAATACACTTTGGTCCAAACCCAAATGGCGAAGGTCTGAACATTTTTTTAGTGACAACTTACTAGCCATGTATGAATAACATAATAATGAGCACTGGTAAAATTACACTTTATAAATCAAATAAAGAAACACGTACAATAAAGTACTTTTAAAGATACAAGGCAACGATTTTGATAAACAAGGAAATGAAAGAGAACATGAATTACTAGCAATTAACATGTTGGCAAAACTTATGATACATTTTTTCCCGTCAATAGAGCTTTTAGATGATAGATTGATAATTCTAAAATTCACGCTAAAATGTTCTTTATTTCTTAAACAACTATTATCAATGAATTGTCAATTTAAGCATCGCGTTAATTTATTATGTGACAAATTCATAGACTTGAGTGTTGTTTTTTTTATTTTTTAGAATTTCAGTTCTATTTCATCATGCTAAAGTATATGATTTGCAATATAACCAAATTGCATACTATTCCGTGCATTTGCACTGGTATATTAGCTAGTTTACTAAATGCACAAGGCACGCACCTTTTTAAAGGGGTTGCGCCTAGAGCAAGGTGAGGCGCTAACTCTGCGCCTATGCAAGTTGTTTGTCAAAAAAAAAAAAAAAAAAAATTGATAACTCAAAACTCTGCAAGTCGTGTGTCTGCAAACCTACTTTTATGGAGAAAACAAAGGATTAAAACATGACAAAATTATGCTACCTACCTAGCACTGGTATATTGCTGGTTCTTGGTTCTATTACAGTTTTTTTAATCAACTGTAATGGAGCATATAGAAAATCTATAGGTTAGTCTAAATATGGACTGCAATTTAATAGTTTTTTTTAAAGATTTATTACTAGATGTTGCAACCACGCTTAAATTTAACGAACTCAAGAATTCAAAAAGAGTACTTTCAGAAGAAAAAAAAAAGTTTGATACCATATTAAAAGTAAAAAATAAACGATAAAACTTAGAAGGGGTATTTTAAGCAAAGATAGTTACCATTGGACTCAAAAGCCAAAATAACTTTAGTTTAGACTAACTCCCAAATTAAAAAAGAATGGTATTTTAAGACAAAAAAAAATTTTGGTTTTGCTGTTTAACCCCTTGCATGCTTCTATATATAAAATTTTGGTCGGTAAAGAGTTCTAAAGAAAGACGAAAGCACACTGGTAAAAGCAGCTTGAAAGACTAATAATGTAGCCTGAGGCGGGTTACAGATCGGCCGAACTTCTTGCATGAAAAAGTAGGTTTGCTTCTAAAGCTGCAAGTTGGGTAGCATTTTTATGGGTGTAACCAATGCAACCCAAAAAAAATATAGCTTTTACTTAACCCAACTTTCTTGGTTACAAAATGGTTTAGGATGAATTGGTTCAATTTAATAGTGGGTTATGGTGGGTTGGGCTTTAAAGCCCATGTACGTAAAAACATGTATTTTGTTGATAAATCCGCAAATAAGAACCACCGCCACCCACCACAACTTACTGTCTCACTGCCGTTTGCTGCCACCATTCAACGTCGACAACACCGACAACCACTGCCGACATCCGCCGCCAACAGCAGCATTGCCGACATCCGCTTGTAGCTGCCTTCATTGCCGGTCACAACTACCACTGCCTCCATTGCTAGCGAGCACCACCGATCATTGTCCCCACTGCCGTCTATGGCCACCGACTATCGGTTGCTGCCACTAACAGCCACTGCCGCAAGTCGCTAACTTGGGGACACCAACTACTAGCAGATGCCACCTCCCAACACCACTCACCACTTCTGTCAGCCTCCAATAACAAC
Organism: Escallonia rubra; assembly: GCA_033065855.1. NCBI lineage: Eukaryota > Viridiplantae > Streptophyta > Magnoliopsida > Escalloniales > Escalloniaceae > Escallonia > Escallonia rubra. Next base: position 29,880 of record JAVXUO010001626.1, read on the forward strand.
CACCCTCCGATGGCCTCCAATAGGCACCACTCTGCTGATGAAAGCCGGACACTGGTCGTCACCAATCACAATCTGTGATAATTTGTCTTAGATAAAAATCCATTTACGACCCGAAATTTGGTTGATGAGTGGGTGTCCCACATCAGTTATTTAGAATAGGTCGCAACTTAGCCTTAAGTATATAAGTCGCCTTGTCCCACATTGTTTATTTAGAGAAGGTCACGGCTTATTGCTAAGTATGTATAAGTCGTCTTATATTGTGTTTCAGGGTAAAGAGAGAGGAGCCGTTCTTTGAGAGGGTTTGTTGAAAGAGAGAAAGATCTGTGATCTCCATTGCTAGACATAGTGAAATCTTTGTTACCACCGTGGAATAAGCTTTTGCTGAACAAAGTAAATCTTTTGTGTCTTTTGTGCCTTTATTTTCTATTATTGTTTTCGATTCTTTTCTTTATTTTTTGTTGCGAAATCTGGTATATATTTTAGCAAATGTTATCAGAGTTGAGGTTTACGGTAAATTGAAAGCACCGTGCAATGGCGCCAAAATACTTCGACGAAATATGATTTGGAGAAGTTTGATAGATCGAAAGATTTCATAACAACTACTAGTCCCTAATTGCGAACACCAAATTCTGCTGCAGTATCAACATCTCACCCTTCGTGATACTCTTGGCCTGGAAGGGGAAGGAAACAAAAAGTAAAGGGCCGAGCACGAATTGCCCAGTAAAACTAGAAATTGGCATTTCTAAAAATTGTAGGGGTGCCTTTTTTATTAAAAGCAATATCCCTAATCAAACTAAAAAATAGTTATGTGTGTATTGGATTGGAATTTTAAAGCTACAGAAAGTGGGAATCACATAAATGAAAAAGATTTCTTTGGCATAAAACGTGGCACACAATTATTTTATATATTTTTACTTTTAGAACACTTTCTTACCAGCAGATAACATGGTTTTTTAAAGCTTTCTTTAAAAGAGATTTAGAGATGTTTGCCAGACAAGACTCTTATTGGTGGCAACAATGGTTCCATTATTATACATTGAATAATCGAATATATCTTATAACCTAAAAATGCACTTGCAGATTGCCTAACACAAGAATTAAGTTTCGTAATGCGAGAAGTGGGGAGCGATTCATCCTTCCCGAACGCAGCATACAAATCTTTGTGTACTGACCCCGAATCGAATTGTATGTCATTAGGGAAAACAAAACACAAATTCAGATTACCTAGTAGAAAAGATTTAAAAATCATCACAAACCTCCCTTTTCGCACTATTACGGATATGAAAATAACCCGGTTGAAGCGTAATGATCATACGTCTGTAATGCATTGTCTGTCCCATAATAGGCCCCACGGGTAGAATCTCGTTATCCCAGGATTCGATGAAATAGCATTGGACGCCGTTATTGTGCTATCAAAACATTTTGAAGATATCTAATCTACAGAAATATATATTATGTCATTCATGAAAATGGTGCATGGCTGTCGTCAGCTCGGGCCGTAAGGTGTTGGCAACTTTACGTAAGGCAGAGTTTGGTTTTTTGGGGGTGATAGTGGAAAAGTTGACAGAGAAGTCACCCTTACTGCCACTCTACAGAACCGTACATGAGATTTTCACCTCATACGGCTCCTCGTTCAATTCTTTCGAAGTCAACCCCGAAAAATACTACTTAAAATGCCTTACAAGAAATGTACGAAACAGGAGATCTTGAAGTTTACCTACTAGGAAAACCATCAGAAAAACTTGACTACTACGTCCTCTATCTCAAGATACAAGAGGACAATTCCTTGTCATCACCCAATTACTCTTCAAAGAAAAGAGTGACTGATGAGAATTGTTCGAACTGCCAATAGATAGGCCATAAATCATGACAATGCAAACTTAAGCAGCCATAGCAATCTACCAACAATGCAAAAGAGAGAGTAAAACTAAAACCTCAACAGTAAGGTTCTCTAATAAACAAATTGGCAAGAGAACAAAAGATCAGTACCTCAACAAAAGGGAAAATGCAAATGAAAAGGTTGATCAGGAAAGAAAAGCGAACAATCTATGAAGATAAAAAGTCATCAAAAGCAATGGAACCCCATGATGACAAAACAAAACTATTTTATAATCAAGGGTTAAGAACTGAGAGTAGTAAAAACCTTTTTTTTTTTAGATATATGGTATTGTCTGGAGGGAAAAATCACAGGAAAGAAGTGCGAAGAGCCCTTAGCAATTTGACTAATTATGTTAAGCATTTAGAAGCATAAAAATCAAATAACTAGAAGAAGTAATAATTATTTCCATCTGATATCACTAACAATATAAAAGAACTAGCAAGAAAAGAAAATGAGCACGAGGAAATACTTCGGATGCCTCAGACGAGAACAATCCTAAACTGGCATTATAGAGGGCCAAGCTTGAGGTTACCATTAGATAAAATCAATCATAAATGGATTGAATATGGACTCGTCTATACGATTGAGATTCACAAAGAAGATTGCTAATTCATTGAAGACTTCCCTCAATCAAAATTAAATATGCTCTTACAGTTATTAAATTTATCCTAAAGATTATCACGTCCAAATATTTTCATTTGTCCATTAACTAATAAAGAGTTAATGAAGATTAGCCATAATGATGAATTATGGAATAAATATAATACATAAAAAAACAAAACTGAAAGGATCAATTTTGTTCATGCAACCATGAAAAGCATGATAACCAATCCAAAAGAAACATGTTTCTGCGATGGATGACGATGTTAATTTCAAAAGGATGCAAGGCATTCATAAAACCATCAAGACCGGGGCTAGACCAAGTCATCAAGCTTTATGAACAATTGAATATCTAAGGACCAGAAGAACATGATATCTCTAGCCAAACATATGACTATACAAGATGTTCGAGGCCACAGAATAAACGTGATTGAAATGGACACCGATATTGACGAAAAGTGACAAAGCTAAGTGGCGACCAAAATAAAAGATTCTACAATGTGAAGATTTTTAGAAAAGAAAGAATTTGAGGCAGAAGTATGACCTATAGAAAAATAAGACACTTTTCACTATTGAATCATCCTACGTAACTGATCCTATTACATATAAAAAGGGTCGGAGTGTGGCTTAAACGGCAAGGGGAGTTTGAGAGAGTGTGAAGTGCATTGAGCGTGAAATGTGCTTGGAAGTAGTGTGTACAGAGACGCAAGAAACCTCTCTTTCCATTGTTCTCATGTAAATTTCCTTTCCTGAATAAATAAAAAGTGTTATTTTCGTAAGCTACCTCGCTACTGCACTTTTTCAACCAACATCTTAGAAGTTTAAGAGTGTTTAATTACAGTCATTAGCGAATCTAAAGGAGAGTAAGGCATCAGACTGTGTGTCTACTTGGTGAAAAGCTTAGCTATTGAAAGGCAACAGGAGACGCATGGCGAGCGTAAATCAAAAGACCAAAAACAACGTTCACATTAGTAACATCATGCGTCAAGAAACATTTGTGAACACATATGTTATGTGAGGAGTTTAATAGTGCCTCGATTTGAATTTCTTAAAAGTTGAAAGGATAGATTCAATTAAGTTAAAGTATTGGGGCTATGCTGCAATTACTTTAAACTGCTGGGTTTATATTGCCTAACAACACCTGCCTTGAATTTGTGGTTACAAACCGCCTAGAAAATCGTTCTTACAGTCCACAACTCTCAGAACTGCAGTATAGAGTTAAATAAGTTTCAAGATATAATAAATTGATAAATAAAAATCTATTTTGCATTATTTATTTGAAGTAAAAAATAATAATAATAAACTCCGAGTGAGTTGGGTGCATGTATGTATCTCCGCTTGACTATAAAGTCACAAATGGATGATTTTAATAAGGCGGTGTACAAAAGCGTACGACATGCCCTGTCCAGTCCTTCTCTAAGCATGCACGCCTTCACATTTTCTGGCAATTATCTCTACCGGTTCAACCTCTGCATGCCTCCATCTTATCTTGGAAACTTTGAAGAAGGTCCCTCTGGAGGATTATTTTGGTCCAGTTCAATTCTTCTCCAAGCACTCCTTCGTACCCAGCTGCCCTACTCGGATCCCTGACTAAGAATGCACATGAAATTCCTACCTTTTCAAACATTCTCCTAGCCTCAAAATTCAAAAAAAAAAATAATTCCCCAAAGATAGTTACACAATCATTTTCTTAAATTATTTGGAATTGTCACTGACGAGAACGCCAATTAGTAGGCATCATTCTACAACCAGTTTAACAGCCTGAAATTATCCTTCACATAATATTAAAGTAAACTTTAGGATGTGATTAGCGAGTGTTAAAGTTCCACTTTGACTATGGATAGAGATTGAGTTCGACTCTTATACATAATGGGCTTCTTTTGTTCATGAGCACATTTTTTGATTGGATGTCAATCTTTATTATGATATCAGAGTTAGGTTATGTTCACGATCTATGATCTTCAGGTCGCTACCTCATATTTCACGCTGTGCGTAAGGGTTCACTTACTCATATCGAGACTTGAGATTACCTCGTGTTTCATGGTATGCGTGAAGGTGAGTGTTAAAAAGTCCCAAAAGAGTCCTACCATTAATAGTAAGAATTGAGTTCAATTTTCATATTTAATGGACTTCTCCCGTGAATTTGTATTGATCTCAAACATTAATAGTAAGAACATTCGTTCCGACGCTACTACAAAGCGAATCCCTGAATCGATTTTCTTTGAATGCTCTAAAATTTAATATGTGAAGTACTGCCATTGGAATTGAAGGAACTCACAGGACCTAACTCATCCTACCAAGAGCCTTCAGCGGAAACCTCGAAGAACACATTATGAACTGGACCTATATGCTCTCGTTGGGCAATCTTGTCTCTGTCTTGCTTGTAATCTTTAAGGGCTGTTTGTTTGCTATTTTCAGTTCTCTATTTTTGTAATCTATTTTTATATTTGAAAATTTTCTCTCAAACAATGAAAAACTACTTAAAAACACATAACATATGTTTTTGTCATTTTCAGAGTATTTCCTATCCAATGTCAAAATAAAGATCTTCAGTTCTTCATAAAGTTACTATTCACTTCTTTTTCTTATTATCGCATCACCCTGAAAATACACCCTCTCTCATCCCCCCCCCCTCCCTCTTAGACTAAAATACACGTTCACACGCGATCATGACACGTGACCCTGTTGTACTACTTTAAAATACACAGTAGATATTCATGTGAATAGTAAGGGCAAGACGATAAATATATGGTCCACGATATTTCTGAAAATGATAAACGTACACGATTTAACCCTAAAATAAAAATGATACAAGTACACAAAGTACTGAAAAGAGTAACTTAAAAAAGGCGGTGAAAATGTTAGAGATGCACAACCATATATCCTAACTACATATAAACGTAATAACAATAAGATCAAAACAGAAAAAAATAAACGACAGCCCCCCCCCCCCCCCCCCCCCATCTTCTCTTTGTGCGTTGTGACTTCCTTTCACCCAGAAAAAAACAAGAACACTTTGCTTTAAAAGTACTTACTAGGTAAGGTTGCAAAGGAGGCAATAGCAGAACTAGAAGACAACTTCTTGTACTAGATTTCGGTCTCCTGTGATAAATTAAAGAACACCTGTGACATCAGAGCTCCCAATAGATTAAACCAAATAATTGACCTTTTTATTAGGAAGTCAAATCTTTTCTAAGGGAATCATCAATCAATCATCAATAATAATAGAAGAATATTATATTATATTAAAATAATAATATGAGAATATAAAATGTCTGCCGCGCGCGTACAAGCCGTGTTTTCGTATATATATATATATATATATATATATATATATATTTCACCTTGTAATAAGTGTGTGGTTTGAAGCAGGATGTGGGCGTCTTTGCAAGTGACCAATTTGATGTCAATTTTTACTTTACAACTGTTGTTACGCATATTGTTGGGTATAAGTCGTTTTGCAAATTTTTTTTGGAATAGAATCACACTTTCATACATGATATAACTCAAATATAACTTTTAATAATTGAGGGACACCCGGCGTTCCCAGTCAAACTGGGAGATTGATGATTATCTTATCAGGATTTTAAAAAAGTCTTCCGAGATTGTGACGTGATCATCAAGGATCCTAACGTGATCCTAACACATTTGGCCCATAGCCCAGTCCTACTAGAAGTCTTCTCTTACAGCTATATAAATGGGTCTACCCTCCAGGTATGGGGACAACTACACACATAAAAACACAATCTTTTTCCTGCTTTTTCAGAGTTATTGCGCTCTCACTTAAGCATCAGAGACTTCACCGCTGGGAACTCTACTCGGCGATAACTCGTTTTTTGTCTTGCAGGTCATCGATTCAGGCTCAGGTTCCGGAATGTACGCGGAGCATATTTTTAGCAGCAACAAATTGACGCCTTCTGTGGGACCAGCCAGCCTAGCCGTTTGACCTCAAAAAATCTAACAGTTGTATCACAAATCGCTGGCGGCTCCGCGTCAAAAACACCGCCGACGAAGTTCTCCAAGTTCCACTGTCGTGAAAAAGAAAAAAAATGGGAATCCTGAATTTCCAGAATTTATTACAAGCTCCCACTGTCGTCGGGCCCAAGTAGCAATTTGTAGGCCATTACTGCTGTTCGGTGGCGACAAGGCAACACCATCACAATCAACATCAGTGTCGCTAACTCACCAACAAACTCCACGACATCGTCGCCTCCCCCGTCACGCCGGCCAAGTCAACGACGTCATGGCCAACAGTAGTCCCATTCGCAAACATGTTCCAGCACCACCGTACTACCGCCGACGTTCTCCGTTGCCAAGGACAGCCTCCACTACTACACAGCCAACCCTTGCCTAAGAGTCACAGCCGGCCAAATACCACTGATGACCACCGCCGCGAAACTACCGGAGCAGCCACAACAACCAAGCAAAAAAAAAAGAAGAAGAAGAAAGAGAAAGAATCAAAGATGAAGAAGTCGTGGTAACACCGCTGCACATGGGTCAGAACCCTAGCCTCGCCACCGTGGCATGTCCTCCAGCAAGGCATCGATGCCACGCATAGTCAAGCCACCGAGACCACTGTGACCTTTTCCGACGTGGCCAACGCCTCTATCACAGCCACGCTTAGATAGCGACGACGTTGTTCCCAATAGAATAAACCAAATAATTGACCTTTTTATTAGGAAGTCAAATCTTTTCTAAGGGAATCATCAATCAATCATCAATAATAATAGAAGAATATTATATTAAAATAATAATAGGAGAATATATAATGTTTGCCGCGCTCGTATCAGCCGTCAATTATTCGTAATATTCTACCTTATCCTATCCTCCCTTGTAATAAGTTTGTGGTTTGAACCAGGAGGTGGAGGCTCAGGGTCTTTCCATGTGACCATTTTGATGTCAATATTTACTTTATAACTGTTGGGTATAAGTCGTTTTGCAAATATTTTTGGAATACAATCACACGTTCATACACGATATAACTCAAATATAACTTTCAATAATTGGGGGACAGCCGGCGTTCCCAGTCAAGCTGGGAGATTGATGATTATCTTATCAGGATTCTAAGTGATCCTAACACATCTGGCCCATGGCACAATCCAACTATGTGTCTTCTTCTACAGCAATATAAATGGGTCTACCCTCCAGGTATAGGAACATACAACTACACTCATAATAACTCTGCCTTTTCAGAATTATTATTATGTAATTACGCTCTGACTTAAGCATCAGAGAGTTTTCCACCGGTGATATTCGGCTCAGACGGATATGGAGAAGGATATGGAGAAGGATCCATGGTCAATTATGGCCAAAGGCTACCGAGAGTTAGCAATAGAGAGCTAAGGAACAGATGAGGAATTAAGAGCTTATGATTGTAGCATAAATGCTAGAGTATGGAGTCCTTTTCCAAAAGAGCTACTGAGTGAAAGAACTAGAAAATAGTTTTTATTCACTAAAAGTAAAGCATTGAGAGGTGGATTTGGTTGTATTTGGCAAGTGGGTCTGTGTAACTGAGTGAAAGTTCTCGTATAACTTCTCTATTTCTTTTATAGTGCAACATTATCGATGTTTTCATTATGGATGGGCAAGACTGAACCACGTTAAATCTTCGTGTCCATAATTTCACTTGTGATAGTTTCATTATTTTTCTCTCTCATCTCGTTATGCTAGTTTTGCTTGTTTTAGGGACTTAAACCCCCACAATTGGTAGCTTGAGCTTTGGTGTGTCAACTTTGTCATTTTTTCACTTATAGAAAAAATATAATCGGTCAATAATATGAGGTAAAAAAAATTCAATAGTCACAATGGTTTCCCTCTCTAGCGAAGGAGAATGAAAGCTGTCCTAAATCAAGAAGTTGTACATGAGAAACTATGTCATAAGGAGCGGGCTTTGAAGACATGGACAAAAAAGGAAGCCGTTCGATCTGTCGAATAAAATTCTGTACAGTATGAACGATGTTCAGAAGGTCATGAAAATTTGGAGGCACTTAGGCCATGTTTGACGCAGTTTTTTTTTCTAGTTTTGGAAACTGGAAAAAAAAAGTGCGTTTGGTAACAAATTTTTTTTTCCTTCTCCAATTTAAAAAACCAGTTTTTAAACTGAAGAGTAAAAAAAAAACTCCAGAAACTAGTTTTTTTTTTCACTTTTGGTTTTTTTTTTGGAGACCACCACCATCACCCTCCCACCACCGGCAGCCACCTCCGGCCGCCGGCGACTGCCGGCAGCCATTGCCGGCCGCCGGCAGCCACCTCCGGCGGCCCGCGACCACTGCCGGCTACTGCCGGTAGCCACCGGTGACTGTCGGCACCACCTCCAGGCAGCCACCTCAGGCCGCCACCACCGTCGACCACCGCTACACCCCACCACCACCGCCGCCACCGCAAACCACAAAAAAATAAAAAGGGTTATCAAAAAAAAAAAAAACTCAAAAAAAAATAAGGTTATTAAACACCCACTTGTTTTTGTAAAAAAAAAAAATTAAACTGTTCTTTAAAAACTGAAAACCAAAAAAAAAAAATTTGTCAAACGAACCCTTAGAAAGCTTGTATGTGGCAAATATGATAAAGTAGCTTTATTTGTAAAGGAAGTTGTGCACATTGTGGATGGAGGATGGTATGAGTATTTTCACATATTTGAATATCATCGGTGGCTTGTCGCTCAGTTAGCAAATATTGATGTGAACATTAAAGAGGGACGAAGCATTGGCTATTTTGTCATCATTACCCTTTTCTCATAGTAATTTGGTTGGTAGCTCGTAACATTAATAGGATATACTCTTTCCATGTGATGTTACTTAATATCTCTTACTTCAAGAAAATAAAAAAGGCGCAGTTCCAGGAACTTGTGACTGAAAAGAGAGACAGAAGTACAATCGAAGGCGTCACAAATTCAGAGTTGTGTCTGGGTAGACCTAGCTAGTGCCAAATCTCAGTCTCGATATTGTGGATATGTAAAAATGTGTAACAGCTGCTGCTATGCAAGAATTGTGAGAATTGCTGAGGTGTGGCTAAAAACCAAAGTAGATGCACACCCAATTTGAAGGATACGCGGCTTATTCCTGATTTGTTCCTTAATATGTCCTCTACTCAGTCTATGGGCAAGCAGGCTGATACAACTATTTTGGTTGGGTAAAATGGAAACTCACAAAAGGATCCCTGGTTGCTATAAGGGCTGATCGTTGCACTTTGTATAAGACTCATAAAAAGGTGTAGCAACAATTACTTGCAGCGGAAGATGATTCCTCGACAAACCTATGGCACAGACGGATGGCATATGTGAGCAAAAAAGGGTTACAAATATTGGCAAGAAATCACTCATTATTTTCTATTTAACAAACACCACGTAGTCTCGTTCCAGAAGTTTTTGCAAAGAACAAAAAATTTGCTCAAGATAGTTTGTTACGATGTATGTGGTCTTATTGAGGTACAGTCCTTAGGTGTTAATAAATATTTTGTCATTCTGAGTATATATTGCTTTGCATCTCTTATCTCTCCTATTTAAAGAAGCACATGCACAAGGATTCTAAACACCAAACCTTAGCCATTGAGAGCTTAAGGCGGATAGTCGTTAGAGCACCGAGAGTTAGTCAAAGAGAATTAAAGGGAGTTTGAGACAGTGGGAACTCATAATTGTAGATCAAATGGTAGAGCGATTAGTGCTTCTGTAAACTCGCTAATGAGTGAGAACTACCATAAAGCCCAGCGATAGAAAAATAGGGAGAGATGAGTATGGATGTATTTTTAAATTGAGTGACTTAGTGAAAAGTTTCTTGTAACTTCTGCAATTTCTGGTGAAACGTTCTCTCTTCGTAACCTATGTTGTAAGCAAAAGGTCGCGCCGCGTAAAACTTTGTCTCCATATCTTTGTAAACAGAATGTGTATATTTTTTATTTTTTTGTGCTAGGGGCTTAAACCCCAAGACCTAGATCATTAAACATGGGCAAAAACAAGCATAAACGAGGTCGAAAGTTGAAGAGTAGATACTCCAAGCTCTAGATTTACGAACCACCATTGCCACTACTAGCGTCTCTTTAATTTTTGTTTTTTTTTTTTTGCTAGGGGCTAAAACCCCAAGACCTAGAACCATTTAAATATGGGCAAAAACAAGCATAAATGAGGTCGAAAATTGAAGAGTTGATACTCCAAGCTCTAGATTTACGAACCAACATTGCCACCGCCAGCATCTCTTGTCCAGCTACACACGATGCCACCATAACCAAGGTCAAAATTTTCAAAATCCCCGTCACCTAGTGTCGCTACCTACACAGGTACTCCAGTGCCTTTAAGCTTGAAAAAGCCCTTCAAATTGATGCGAACAGCGCATCATGATGATATGAACCAAGGCCATCTTCTCTACAGGCAGCAAATTTATTGCCATTACATAATCGTGGAGGCTTGTAGATGGTCGCAAATGGTTGTGGTCAAGCACCGGCCCAAAAAGTCTAACCAGGGGACTACAAAGTGAAAAAATAAATTGATGGCTAGCATAAAAAATTTGAAAGGTTCAAATTCACATAAAACATGATTATTTAATCGTATAAGTTTCCTATCCATAGTTATTTATTTAACTTAATAAGGTTAGTCAATAATAAATTACTAATCTTGCATGAAAAAAAAACTTATATGTGTATATGAGTTACTAATGTGATTATATATTATACGAGGATGATAGTGCACGTATTAGTTAACATATCATAAGAATTTAAACTATAAAAAAAAAAAAAAAAACTAACCTTTATCTATTCTCGTTTCTTTGTAATATGAAAATTTAAAATTTGGAAAAAGGAAGATGGCGCAAGGAAAAGAGAAAGAGAAAGATTATGACGCGCAGTAGCACAAAAAATTAAAAACACAATGAAAAGAAACACTAATTCATTAAAATTACATCATAATGACATTTCTGTAAATATAATTTTCCTTTACTTAAAAAAAATAAATAATTCCAAAATTTGGGGGTGTTCCCCCACCCCCCCCCCACCCCCACCCCCCAGTTTCATGCGACTGGTCCGCCTGTTGTTCTGGTTCACGATGTTGGTTCCCCGGTAGTCGCTACCTATTTTTTTTTTCCTTTTCATTATTATCTCATTTTTCAGAACAAAATAATAGTTTTCAAACTACATAAGAAGAATTATTAGGTTAGAGTAAATCTAACTATATGTATTTGAATTTGATTGACATCTTCTATGCCTTCTAAACCTCTAATATTATTTTCTTGAATTTTTATAATTTTAAAATAAAACTAAATAGGTGTTAAATTTTTATTAGTCACAGAATAACCTCTAACTCGTGAACTTTAACCAACTAGACCATGATCTTCCATCTCCCACTTCATAATTAATTACATCCCTTCTCATACATAGTATACGAGATTTTAATTAGTATGCAAAGATAGGAGTTAATTATGGTTAATCCTGAATTGTGGAAGTCAATTACCATCTTAGTTTGGAGTTTAGACCAGGGAGAAAAAACGGTGTCATGCTTGGTTTCATTCGAAACCCGCATGCAATTTTGAAGCTTTTTTTTTAAAAGAATGGTATGATAGACCTTAAATAAGTAGCATTTGTCATGTACTACTTGTGACGATATCTCATAGCTTGACCTGCAACATGCATTTACTAAAAGCGTACGGAAAGAAAAGAAGTTAGTCGGATAATCTTTACGGTGATACTTCTTCTTTTCTTCTTTCTTTGACTTCTTTATCCACTACTAAATGATAGAAAAAGTACTTCATATAGGTAGTGTTTCACAGAATTTTTCCTCCAGTTTTATAAATTTGAAAAAAAAAATTGTTTGACAGACAGTTTTTCATTTTTTTTTTCTTTGAGTTTTGAAAATCAGTTTTTAAGACGGGCTATTTTTGAATATTCCATTTTGGAGTTTTGTTTTGAGATCCAACCTTCAAAGTTTGTTAGAAGCAAACAAATGAACTAACATTTTAACAAAACTCCCATCACACATAGAACACAACCACAACCACCAGACCTGTCGCCATCACCATGACCCACCACCACTACCACCGGCCATTGCCTTTGACAACCATAACCACTGCTAATGTCCTACCACTGCCGCCAACACCACGACCTAGCACTGTCGACTGCACACACCCACGACCACCATCGAGACCGGCGCCGCTACCCCGCCACCGTCGCCACTCACATCTCTACCCCGCCGTCTCCATCGTACCGTACAGATCTGCCCACCGTCGCAGATATGCTCCACTCGACAATCATCGTTGTAGATTTGCGAGGACCAACCGTCGTCACTCAAATCAGACATTGCAACCATCGTTGTCACCTCCACCATGCCCGCAAGCTTTGCCAATCACACCATCGTTGTTGTAGATCTGTGATTTGATAAAGGGAAGGGGGAAGGGGGAAGGTGGTGCGAGTTTGGTGGTGGTGGTGACTGGCGGTGGACGTGGCTGAAGGGTTTTGTTGGAGAAGAAGAGAACATTTTAAAGAAAAAAAAAGAATGAAGAAAGAAAACTCAAAACAAAAACTGTTTTACCAAACATTCACCTATTTTTCCTCAAAAAAACACCAGAACTAGTTTTGGTTTTTATTTTTTTGAAAATCAAAACTAAAAACTACACCTTGGTCAAACACACACCTATAGATTAGGTAGTTTCTACTTTTTCTTTCTTCCCAATTCTTCACTCCCAAATAGCTATCTTTATTCAAGTTTTCCTTTAAATTTTGTTTATGTATACATTGCGTGTCTCCTGCCGCACTAGTGAATGAAAAAGCTACTGCACAATTGGATTTTGCCATAGTATATTATTATATATCATTAATTGGTTGCTGAAGGGACCCGTGTCCTCCCTCTGATAATCGGTCGACACAACATAATTTTCTTGGATGTTTTTTTTTTTTAGATTACAATCATCACGAGTAATGAAAAGTCTGTCTTTTAATGCACCAAAGATTTGAACTTTCTAGTATGCCAATTGTTAGGATTATAAATCAACAAAAACCTTTTTGAAAAGCTGAAATACTTTGTGGCATTATATTCTTTGGTAGATTCCAAAGAAAAAGGTCAACAAATTCCTTCCCCCCCCCCCCCCCCCCCCCACTATGAATGGAACTGTCCTTGACATTATAAGAATAAGAAATTTTAACAAGTCCTTGACATTATTGGAATGAGAAAATTTTGTAGTAGGTCGCGTCTTCCGCGTATAAGCCGTGTCCATTACATGAGATATGGGGAATTCACCTCTACAACTTTGCTATAAATTAAAGTAATTGGTTTGTCAAAGAACAACCAGCTGTACCACCCCATGTGCACCACCCATATTGCCAATATCAGTAGGATAAGCACCATGTGCCTTTGGTCGGTATATTCAAGGGGAACATTTTCTGGATTTTCTGCTTTAGCAAGAATGTACAGTGAAAAACATGGTACCAATTCATGGTCCACTTTGTTAAGATTCTGGACCTTAAACCCAAAAAACAAAAAAAGTGAATACAATGTATCTTATAAGAATTATTGGTTGGACAAACATATCGGCAAATGTTTCCCACGTCTGGGACACGAGGTTGGATAAACATATCAGCTCATGATCCCAAGTTTGGTATCAATTGTGCTGGAAACCTGCATGTTTTGCATGGAGTCCGCAAAAAAGTTGGTTTCCTTATTAAGGGGCGGAACTATGCTTGTACGAGGGGGTGCTATAGCTCCCCCTCAGATTTTGAAAAAATAATAATAATATATATATATAGTGTTTTTTTTCATTTGCAACTTTCCTTTTTCTCTCTCTCTCTCTCTCTCTCCTCCTCCTATCTCGGCTCTCACAGTCAACTCTCAGTCACCGGCTCACCGCGGCACGCCGGCACAACGGCACCTCTCCTCCTCTCTCAGCTCTCTCAGTCACCGCGGCACGCCGCACGCCGGCACCACCCACGGCCACCGGTCATCGGCTCGGCTCATCGGCAGTGTAACGCACTAACGCCTGTCGCCGTGGCGTCCAGTCAAGCTCTCACGCCGGCACCTCTCCTCTTCTCTCGGCTCTCTCAGTCACCGCGGCACGCCACACGCCGGCACCAACCACCGACCCACGGCCACCGGTCGTCGGCTGGGCTCATCGGTAAGGTAACGCCGGTCGCCGTCCCCCGATTCTGAAGCGCGAAGCCGGCGAAGGCCCTCCCCAGTCCGGCGGTCCCCACCCCAACTCCGGCCAGTCCCCACCCAACTCCGGCGACTCCGGCCAGTCTCCACCCAACTCCAGCGACTCCGGCCAGATCAGATCTGGCAGATCTAGCTTAGATCTACCGTCTACGAGCCGGCGGACGAACCGAGGAAGTTCCGCCACTGCCGTTCGGCGGTCACGGCGCTTGAAATAGTGAAATTGTAGATCTGACTTTGAGTTTCAGTCACCGACGACATTGCGACAACGACGCCGTTCTGATTTCTGAGGACTGAGGTCAGTGTGCATTTTGAACAATTTCTTTTGCTATTGAGAATTGATTATTTGATTAATAATTTTAAGTTGTTAGTTATGTATTTGATAATTTAGATTACTAATCGATGTTTTATGGCTATTAATCGTGCATTGAGCACTTGAGATTGTTGATGGAGGATGGGACCCAATTGGATTTTTATCCCATTTGAACATTGATTATTTGATTGATAATTTTAGGTTGTGTTAATTGTGCATTTAAAAATTGAGATTATTTTCATGCTGATTATATGTTGTTAATTGTGCATTGAGCATTTGAGAATTGAGATGGTTGATGGAGGATGGGACCCAATTGGATTGAGATGTCGGATATGTGATTTAGTTGAATGGTGGGTTGAAATTAAGTTAATTAGGTTAACGCGATAATAAAACATGACTGAAAAAGTAAAAGAATAAAATATTTGTAATTAACTAGGTTATTTGATTGATAATTGATGGATTGATACTTAAAATAAAATATATTTTTTTCAGAATGGAAAGGTTCTATCAAAAGAAACCAAATGTGGAAAAGTATTTATCTCCTTCGATATTTTTTGTGTGTGTGTTATTTTACTTATAAAAATATTTATCTCCTTCGATATATTTTTGGCTCCCCCTGGGATGAAATCCTGGTTCCGCCACTGTCCTTATATATGTGGGTGATACGTACAAGCCCTGCAGTCATAAACCAAATTAAATATACCAGATTTGGGAGGGGAATTGATCATTTCAATGAAACCTTCTTTGGTTGGTATTACCGTCAGTGTTAATTTTCATCTATCTTGGTTTTGGAGGCGCCCAACATACGTGAAGCTGTATTTGAGGAGTAATTTAGGCTTGCGGAGTACATTAGCTAAGAAAAGGAATTATTTATATTTAATGCTAGCCTCATGACGATTTGATGAGAAGAGGAAAGACTGTAAGAAGGACAACCAATCTGTTCTGATGGCTACGTCGAAGGAAGAGTGAAACCAAAAAGGCTGTTTCGAGGAGGAATTACATATAGAACATAGAGTGCGGTTGCGTGCAGATGAAATTTGCACCATCATGCAAAAGGCAGTGTGTCTTGAGTGGTGGTTTGAGGTTGTGTGAACATATTCCAAACTGATTTTATGGTGGGCAAATTTGTGAGGCAGTAATGAATCATTTCAAGTTGGCTGCATCCATATGGGCAAGGTTAGTAATTAAGCCAAAAGAGGTTTTCCCGAACAGAAAGGGCGTTATGGGCGCATTCCCATAGAAATAGCTCTGAATTCGAGGCAGACAAGAAGCCTTCCACACCTAAAGTCAAGTGCGGTTGGGAATTTGTAGAGCGTAGTTAGGGCTTCGTAGGTAGAATTAACAGTGCAGACACTGTGGTCACAAGGCTATGTGTGACGTGACTGTCAAAGACAGACCTAATTCAATCTAGAATCAATTTCAAACACTCTCTTCATGTAAGTGACCCCACATGAACTTTCTTGACAAAGCATTGATCTCCAAAGTGACAAAGTGGGGTAGCATATGAGTCCGCATAGAGTAAGTATGGATGAAATAAGGATGGATTTCACGAGTTTAGTTCTATTGGTGAATGACAGGGAATTACACTTGTTAGTTTTCAGTGACATTCTTCTTGACGGCGAAACAATAAAGAAATAATCTGCATGACAATAGTGTTGGCAATTGGGTTTTAAACTCATTATTGAGAAGTCATCTTTGACTCAATTTTCAATTGGGTTCTACACCATAATTTTTTTAGGAACAAATTGATTTATGTTCATCTATTGGAGTAAATGATCATAGTATATTCATAAGTTTAAAACAAATGAAAAGTGAATGAGAAAATTGCAGTTGAAGTTAATGGTTCAACTTGAAGGGAAAAGAGAGAATCCTACATTGAAGAAATAAAGCTAATGTTGCCTCCTTATAAGGTTTAGTCTTGAGTTAAGAGTTGGGTCCCTTAGGGGTACCCAAGTTTTATAAGGAGGGAGGACCTAAGTGGACCCAATGTCCACAACACACGAGCGCGCCGCCTACCCATCTTGTCTCGATCCATGGCCGTGGCCATGGTTTGGGCCTGGGCCCATCCGGCTTTATTCTTTTTGGGACAAAAACATTTTAAATAAACAAATTTTTATTTATTTAAATTATTTTCCGAAAAGCTGCAACCTTTCCATCAGCTGCACTCTTTCAATGAAGAGTTGCACCCTCCAGTGAATATTTTCACTGTATAAAAATGAGTCAGGGTTTGAAAAAACTGTTACAGATTTTTTTTCATCTCTCCCAAAATTCTGTCCTTCTAGTTTTCGTTCTTGTGTCAGTTTCTGTGTAAGAAGAAAGAGTCCTGCATTGTTTTGGTTTGCCTATTCTACAAATTTGGAGTGTTCATATTTTTAGATGTTGCTGCCGTTGTATCCTAGGAAACTTTCGTCAAGAGACCGTTAGCACCATTGCGGGACGAATAAAGTCTTAATGACAGTTAATCAAATTCATGTCTCGGCTTTCATCTCTTGCTGTTTCTGTAATTCTGTTTCTGCACTGAGTTTTGCCTTTTCTAATTCTGTGTTTAAGTAGTATAGAATTTTGCTTGGTTATTATTTCGTTTTTTCTTAAAAAATTTATGCACAAGTATACACAAAGTAATATTTACCAACAAACTTAAGACTTTATTCCTGGACTTTGTGTTACATGTGTAGAAACATTGTTTTCAAAATTATTTTCAGTTTTTTTGATTCTATCAAACTTTGTGATGGTCTATTTATGTTAAATGTAATGATCATCGTACCTAAAGCTGTACTGAATTCCAATATTAATAATAATATTTCTTCTACTTACTTGCTGGAATCTCCAAATTTATGTCATCGTAGTTTATGTCATGTGAAGTATGGTTTTATACAAACGCTTGTGTGAAAGGGGTTTTTTTTTTTGCCTGAAATGGATTTTGACTCACACAGAGTGTGAAATTTGTGTTGAAGCAAAATTGCAAAAACGTTATTTAAGTCAATTTAAAGAAGCATAGAACCTTTAAGCCTAATTCATAGTGATATTTGTCACTTAAAGGTGGTACAAGCTAGAGGAGAAAAAAAAAATTTATTACTTTTATTGATGATTGTACGAGATTTTGTTACGTACATTTTCTTAGAAGCAAGGATGAAGCCTTGGAAGCATTTATGCAATACAAAATGGAAGTTGAAAATCAACTTAGCAGGAAAATCAAAGTACTAAGAAGTGATAAAGGTGGGGAATATGTTTTCCCTCTTAAAAAATATTGCGCCCGATCACAAAATCATTCATGAGACCACGACACCATATGCGCCTCAGTCAAATGGAATTGTTGAGTGGAAAATTCAAACTTTAAAGAAAATGATGAATGCTTTGTTGATAAATTTCAAACTACCGAATAACTTATGGGGGGAAGCGGTCTTAACTGCAAAGCACATACTTAATAAAGTACCCCACAAGAAGTTACAAAAGACACCTTATGAGTTATGGAAATGACGTCCTCCTTCTTTCAAATATCTCAAACTGTGGGGTCTTGCAAAGGTAGCTATCCCACCAGCTAAAATGGTCAAAATAGGACCTAAAATTGTTGATGAGATTTTTATTGGATATGCAACCATAGTTTTGCGTATCGGTTCTTAGTACATAAACCTGAAGTTGATGACATACACTCAACACCATAATTGAACAAGGAATGCACATTTCTTAGAAGATGTATTTCCTTATAGAGCTGCACAAGAACGAATTTCTTTGGAGAGAACTAATATGGACTAAGAACCCTCACAATAGGGAGATGAACCAAGACGTAGCAAGAGAGCAAGAATTTCTACATTCTTTGGTCCTGATTTTCTAACATATTTGTTGGAAAATGAGCCTCGTACCTACAATTGAGCTATGTCCAGTCCTGAAGCTCTACATTTGAAAGAGACAATTAATAGTGAAATAGAATCCACCATGTAAAATCATACGTGGGAACTTGTGGATCTTCCTCCAGGAAATAAACCGTTAGGGTGTAAATGAATTTTCATGAGAAAGATGAAAGCTGATGGAACGATCGAAAAATATAAGGCCAGGTTGGTTGTCAAGGGATATAGACAAAAATAAGGCCTTGATTATTTTGATACATATTCAACAAGAATAACATCCATTCGAATATTGATAGCTATTGCAGCTATTAATAATCTTGAGATACACCAAATGGATGTGAAGACAACCTTCCTAAATGGAAATCTAAATGAAGAGATATATATGGAGCAACTCGAGGGGTTTGTAGCTCCTAATCAAAAGAGGAAGGTGTGCAAGCTTGTTAAATCACTTTACGGACTAAAACAAGCTCTGAAACAATGACATGAAAATTTTGATAAAGTCATGATTGAAAATGACTTTAGAATCAACGAATGTGATAATGTGTCTACGTTAAACGTACAGAAAAAGGATATGTCATTGTTTGTCTTTATGTTGATGACATGCTCCTTATCAGGAGCAATAATTAATTCATTAAGGCTACAAAGAAAATGTTGACCACTAAATTTGATATGAAAGATTTGGGTGTGGCTGATGTTATACTTAGTGTGAAGATTACCAAAATATCAAATGGAGTAGTCTTGTCACAATCTCATTATATTGAGAAAGTGCTAGATAAATTTAAAAGTTATGATGATAGTCTGATGAAGACACCAATAGATGTAAATTTACATCTAACAAAGAATACTGGTGAAGGAATATCTCAATTAGAGTATTCGCGTATAATTGGTAGCTTAATGTACATAATGAATTGCACGAGACCTAATATAGTATATGATGTCAGTAAACTGAGCAGATATACTAGCAATCCGGGGAAGAATCACTGGATAGCTATTATAAGAGTCAAAAGGTACTTAAAATATACCTTAAATTATGGGTTGCATTATACAAGATATCCAGTTGTATTAGAAGGATACAATGATGCCAACTAGATATCACATTCTAATGAAACAAAGTCCACAAGTGGATATGTGTTTATATTAGGAGGAGCAACTATTTCTTGGAAATCCTCTAAACAGACATGTATTGCTAGATCCAGTATGGAGTCTGAATTCATTGCTTTATATAAAGTAGGAGAAAAAGCAGAGTGGTTTCTTGATTTCTTGGAGGGTATTCCAAATTAGCCTAAGCATGTGCCACTATTTTGCATACATTGTGATAGCCAATTTGCAATTGGAAGAGAACAAAGCAATATGTATAACGGCAAGTTTAGACACGTACTCGCATACACAATATCATTAAACAATTACTTTCTAATGAAATTATTTCTATTAACTATGTGAAGTCAAAGGATAATATTGCGGATCTGTTAATGAAAGCCTTGACTAGAGAGAAAGTATATACTTCATCGAGGGGAATGGGTCATAAGCCTATGAACTAAAGATCATAGTGGAAACCTTACCTAGTTGACTGGAGATTCCAAGATCTAGGTTCAAAGGGAAAACTGAATTTTGAAAATAGGACTCAAATGAAGCACTGTTTGGGGGGGGGGGGGGGGTTAAAACCCTCATATCCATTCCTATGATGAGAAGACTGTGGCACCAATAAAAGGTTAGGCTAAGCTATGCTTTTAATGACTCTTATATCTTAGAAATCCAAGTAGGGGTGCCGTAGGAACCTCTTAATAAGAAGTCACTTATGTGAGTAAGAAGTGGGCCGCTTCTATGAGAATTGTAAGGTTGAATTCTCAGAGAGTACTCATGAAAAACCAGGAGTTGTTCAAGTCTAAAATGAACACAACAATGAGAACCTCAAAACAATGTTTGAGCGGTACTCTGTGAAGTTTTATTGTCTCGATTTACATTAAAGGCTGAACAGTTCAAGACATCACGTTCACTAGTTAACCAGTAAATCCGATACTTCTCACCAGGGAAGGTTCAAGGCCATCGGCTACCTATCCCGATGCAGTGTCGTTCTAATTGAACCCTTTCTAGTGTCAGCATTTCTTTGCGCATAGTATCCAGTCAATTTTCTATTCATGTGTGTGTGTAAGGGGGGGGGGGGGGGGGGTTGTTAGCAATTGGGTTTTAAACTCATTATAAAAGCCATCTTTGAGTCAATTTTCAAATGGGTTCCACACCATAATTTGGTTAGGAACAAATTGATTTATATTCATCTATTGGAGTTGATGATCATAGTATATTCACAATTTTAAAACAAATGAGGAGTAAATGAGAAAATTGAAGTTGAAGTTGGCAGTTCAACTTAAAAGGAAAAGAGTATCTCATACTGAAGAAATAAAACTAATGTTGCCTCTTCATAAGGCTTAGTCTTGAGCTAAGGGTTTGGTCCATTGGGGCGTACCTAAGTTTTGTAAGAAGGAAGGACCTAGATTGACCCAAGGTCAACAACACGCGCGTGCCGCCAGCCATCCCGTCCCGGTCCGGTCCGTGGCTTGGACTTGGGCCCATCAGGATTTATTCTTTTTGGGACAAAAACATTTTAAATAAATAAATTTTTATTTATTTAAATTCTTTTCTAAAAAGCTGTAATCTTTCCAAAAGCTGCACTCTCTTAGTGAAGAGTTGCACCCTCCAGTGAATATTTTCACTATATAAAAACGAGTCAGGGTCTGAAAGAATTGTAATAAAAATATTTCTAGCTCTCCCAAAATTCTATCCTTCCGATTTTCGTTCCTGTGTCTGTGTCTGTGTCTGTGTCTGTGTCTGTGTAAGAAGAAAGAGTTTTACATTGTTTTGGTTCATCGGGTCTGAAAGTTTGGAGTGCTCCTATTTTCAGACGTTGCTGCCGTTGTATCCTGCAAGACTTTCATCAAAAGACCATTAGTCTCGTTGCGGGACGAATAAACAGTGAATCAAATTCACGCCTCGGCTTTCATCTTTTACTGTTTCTGTAATTTTGCTTCTGCAGTGAGTTTTGCCTTTCTAATTTTTGTGTTTAATTAGTATACCATTCTTCTTGTTCAATATTTCATTTTTTCTTAAAAACTTTTTGAACAAGTATACACAATGCAATATTTTCCCAACAAATAGAACATTGGAAGCGATATTAGCAATTTCAAAGTATCAATAACTATTATTGGGAACAAAAAGTTATTAGTCATCTTTTTTTTTTCAAACTAGTTGTTCAAATATATTAGGCTGGAAGTGGGTTGAACACACATTTGCGAGAATAAAGTACTATATAACTATTGTTTCTTTGATGAATATCCTTGCAACTTTAGAAGTTAACCCATATACACAAGGCTGAGTATGTCTTTAATGACCATATGGGTGTAAATCTAGATCCTCATATAGGCTTTGTTGTGGTCCTGAGCTCTCAAAGCAAATTTTACAATTATGTGTGTATCATATATTACAAGAAGAAAATCAAATGCCTCGGTTTTCCATAATTAATGGACATACATCGCTGAGCTTTCAATCATTGATGGACATCCATTTACCAATTTGAAACAGAGCCTATACATTCAAGTTCTTTACATAGGTTATACGAACATAAGGCCTATTACCTGGAAAGCAAATGAGCCCAGCTGAATGACGTGATAAAGGACTTCCTCATTCATTCCACACATCCGCCAAGCGTCATCACATTGAACACCCATTTTACTTAAATTGATTGTCGTGGGTAAAATGTTGTTACATACCCTACAAACAACAACCTTCGTCTTATTAGGCACCTTGGAGCCTCATATGAAATTCCATACGAGGATAGTCCAGCCCGAGCTTTTCTTTCTCCCAACCATCGGCGGCTTGACTGGATAGCCCAACCCAAGCTTTCGAGAATCGGCTCTGATACCATCTGCCAATGGTCCTGTCACAGGGTAATGTCTCCCTCAAAAGACTAGCTAAGTAGGTACTTATGAGTTCATGAGCATGGTCTTGTAAGGCCAATCACAAATCATCCAACATCCGATGTGAGATATCACAATCCATCATTATATTGTCGGTAATTAATGCCCAGGGCTAAAAGCATTTTAGCTTTTAGTAATACATTGAGTTGGGCACGGTTTCTAACGATTGGCAAAGCATTGGAAGCTATTTTATAAACCAGATTACAAAGAATTATAGGTCAAAAAGGTAAGGACAACACTTGTCATTCAAGGATAGATTGAAGGATCATGTGTTCAAAAAATGCCAAGACAGATCGTCAACATCAATACTAACAATATGGCTATAGATTTGGAAAAACAAAGGGGGCATGCCATCAGGCGTGGGAGCTTTGGAAGGAAACATATAGAAAGGGGCAGAACGTGTCTTGTTGTATGTGTACTATCCAGTCAGTTCATATCCATCATCATCTTGGTGTCAACCGTATCAAGGATCTCCCGCAGTGCATAGTAACACGGGTTTGATGTGGCGAAGAGGTGCTGAGTGGACTAGAACATGGTTTCTCATTTTTGGGATAATTAAAGGATATAGTTTTACGACTTTGTAAGTTATATCTAAAAGAGACATGTTTACCTTACTAGCTTTAGTATCTTCTTACCAATTAAAAATTTTAGTTCAGTATTAACACTGAACAATTTTTCAGGAGATATGAAGTGTGAACAAACATGATAAGACTAAAGTAGGATTTTTCATGCAGTCCAATTTCAACTAGAATAAGAGTTTATAGACCTTTTGATGTTTTAACGTATATAATGGGCTTTAAAAGTGAGATTTGGGGATTGCATTGTTATCCAATCTATATATTTATATAATACTTCATCTATCTCGCATAATTCGATCAACTTTGACTTGCACGCAGATTAATGATTCCAGTCATTTATTGTGTGTTTTTCGTTTTACCCTTTAAAGAGAGGAGGGGAAAAAAGTGGTTTAAGAGAGAGAAAATAAGTTAGTGAAGTGTTAAATGTGGAGAGAGAAATATAACAAAAAAAGTGTAAGAAGAATAAATATGAAGAAAAAAAAACCTATAGAATCTTTCTTAATTTCGAAAGTGAGCAGTTTTTGTGGGATGGCCACAAAAGAAAAGATGATCAATTTATGTGCGATAGATGAAGTTTATATAAGTGAAGCGATAGTTTTTTTGCTTGACACGTCACCGCAGATATCGCTACTTTATTTGACAAGTCATCGCATTTCGTATTCAACGTGAAATATAATTGTAAACATTATTAGTGTCTCTAAAGGTCTCAAATATTTTGGGTGGGATCATTATTTCTTTATAAAGTTAATTACCATATCAATAACTTTTATGCAATTGAAAAACTAGTTCTAAACCTCGAAGCTCTAACTAATAAATGAATTAAATTATTAGGACTTAATTTTAACCATTATATCCTTAAAACCATTGTCTGATATGAATTTAAAAATTCATATATCTAAAAAATGAAAATAATATATATATATATATATATATATATATATATATATATATATATATATATATATATTAATTAGAATCTTTTTGGTAAAATAAAAAAAATTGACTTTATTCTTTGGGCGACAGCAGGCAACCAACAAATAATTGTGTCGTCATTACTAATTAAAATTGCAATGTTGATAAAGCTTATTTGTGAATCTGATAGTTGAAAAACAATTTAAAATCATATACTAAACATTTCAATTTATCTAAAGGTATGCAAATATTATTTTGGATGTAATTTCTATTTTTAAGTTTATTTAATTTTGCAAGAACTATATGATGAATATATTAGGAATAAAGCCTTATATAATCTGAAAACTATTTCTAAAACTCAAAATATACTGATTTTTTAGGATATCATTTTGACCATGATGTTCTTAAAAACTAACTCTCTCATAAGAAGATAAAAAATCACGTATCTAGAAAATAAAATTGCATATGTGATTCAAAACTATGAAATTATGTTATCGTTAATATAAGGTTATTATAATTCAATAAATGTATACGTATTTACACATAACATAATCATTGTAAAAAGATTATTTATATACCATATAAATAAATAATTAACTTATTGAACAATTTGTTGGTTTCATAAGATCGCACGATCAACAAAGTGACTATATAAGCATATACACGATTTTGAAAAAAACTCCCTTATGTACTAGAATAAAAAGATGCAAATAAATCAAATAATTCTTAACAATTATATTTGAGAACATTTAAAACCTTTAAGATGCAAAAATATGGTATCAGAGTGAAATAAAATTATAAACATTATAAGTGTGTTTTAAGCTTTCAAATATTATCTAAGATGGTGTCTTTATTTCTTGGTAAGTTGATTTTCATATAAATAAGTTTTATATAGTTTAAAAAACTAATTTTAAATATCCTAAAACTCAAACTTATTAGGACTTAATTTTTACTATTATATCCTTATAACAATTCTATATTATGAATTCATATATCTAAAAAATAAAAATAACATATTAGATTTAGAAGAGAAAAAGAATGACGTTACAATTGAGATTAAAAAAAATTAATTGAGATCAAAACAATAAAAGTAAATAATAGTTAATTCATACCTCTTTTATTTTTGGTATATTTTTACCATAATCGATGTAAAGATTTATCAATATAATATATACCTTTTAGAATTCTTTTGGTAAAATAAAAAAAAATTGACCGTATTTTTTGCATAAGGAGCATATGGCCAACAAATAACAGTATACTTATTATTAATTAAAATCACAACAATGATAAAGCTTATTTGTAAATTCGACAGTTGAAAATGATTTAACATTACATAATAAATATGTTAGTTTATCTAAAGGTATGCAAATATTATTTTGAATATGATTCCTATTTTTAAGTTTATGTAATTTTAGAAGAACTGTATGAGGGCTATATTAGGAAATCGTATATAATTTGAAAATTAATTCTAAAGATATAAATATATTAATTTATATGGATTTAATTTTGACTATTATGTCTTTAAAATTAACAATCTCATAAATAAATCAAAAATCTTTTTTCTGAAACCTAAAAATACTCTATGAGATTTTGAAAGAAAAAATTATGTTAAAGTTAATTTTAAGTTTATTATATATATATATATATATAGACACACACACACACACACACGCATTACATAAGCATTGCAAAAATTATCTATATAAAAGATAATTTCAATAATCAAATTATATAAATTTCTTTGCTTTGATAAGACCGCACGATAAACATAGTGGCTACATCGTATATATGAAATTTTTAAAGAAATCACATATGTATTAAAAAAA
Source organism: Escallonia rubra (assembly GCA_033065855.1). Taxonomy (NCBI): domain Eukaryota; kingdom Viridiplantae; phylum Streptophyta; class Magnoliopsida; order Escalloniales; family Escalloniaceae; genus Escallonia; species Escallonia rubra. The sequence goes on from JAVXUO010001626.1 coordinate 55,922, forward strand.
TTGATACAATTAAATCAAATAATTCTTAATTACTGTATGTGAGAACATTTATAACTTTTAAGATGCAAAAATATATTCATGTAATTTTACAAAACTAACCATTAATCGGTTCGTTTTTACATAGGGCTCTTACAATAATTAAAAAAAATACTTTTTCCTTTATACTTAATTGAATTTTAATGAAAAATATGACTAATTGGTAAACCTTAGACAAGTTATAATTATAAAATTTTAATTCTAATTATAATGGTATTGATTACAATTATGAGTGGTGATTCTTGTTCAAATTCAAAATCAAGTGGTTGATTAACGCTCGCCGTATAATATTCGCATAATATAGTGATAATTGTTATTCTTTGCAAGCTCATTACAGTTATAGGTATAACACGACATATTTTAATATTAGGGTTATATTATGTTGTGATAAAACAAGTGTAATTCATGAGAAAATATCATTAAATGCATATAGTAGATATAAAAATTTCTTATAAGAATTCAATAAAAACATATATATGAAAATATCAGATACTACTGTTAAAATTTACTTTTGCAAAAAGTGATAATTTAGTTAAAAGTGATAAGGTGTATACGTAATTAAGTCCTGTTAAATTTGAAATGCAACTTTATTCTTTTAAATTCCTACTTAGCCATTATAATAACCTCAAGAACATATATAACACGTTAAAATTCATGGATAATTAAGGAATTGAATTCATATATATCATTTACAATTCAAAAGTGATACGTGACAACATCACCATTTTTAATTATAATACAATCGTATTCGTTATTTAACTCTATCTGGCTATGACATGACTATTCTATTAATATAGCTAGGTGTTAAGCTAATATTCCTTTGAAATAATACAACTTATAACAAAAGCTTAAAAAAAGCAAGTATTCTACTGTGTCACTACCTATTCTTTATCTTTCAACTTATAATATAAAGAAATTACAGGTAAACAAACATGTATATCCAAATATCTCATAATAATTGCATGCATCCTAATCAAACAAATAATGCTGTTTAATAATTTAAAGTTAAGAGTAATGCAGGAGAATTCATGATATTTTACTTAAGTTAGTCATGATTAATTTAGATATTTTTGTTATCTCGCGATATGTGGTACGCAATAATATATTTTTTAAGACTTTAAAGCCATATTTTATTTTATAAAGGGCTAGTATGATCTAAGGGGGGTTCAATAATTGATTGTACATGTTGTGTACCTTAGTTGTTTGTTTGTTTGATTAACATCACATTCTTTAAGATTCTCATCAATAGAATTCTAAATTGATTAATGTTGAATTATCACTATTTGACTTTAATGCATTATTGGTCTCGAAACATTGTAATCAACTGCATAAATTTCGTACACCTCTACGTATGGGACCAATTGTTTATGGCTTATCAGCTTTAAGGCTTTCTCACTTATATCAAAGCCACCACGTAATATTATGTTACTGAGCTTGTTTGTGGCTACTTCGAGCTATTAAAAGGGTGAGATTAAAGTGATATACTACTGATAAAGGCATCTATTTTTCTTATATAAAATTACATGTTAGAGTATCATGCAAGTTGGATATGAAAAAGGGTTATTCTGTTAACACTACTATTGTTTGTACAACCACAAAAGTCACTTGAAGGGAATTTACTTATTACTTAATTTTAAGTAATAAGTAATCGTTACTCATGTAGGAAGTGTCAATATGACTACCCATAATAAGGATTAGTATTGCATGATGTTAATCGCTTAAAACATAAAAGTTTTAAGGATTCTATCTATTAAGTACGCTTGATAACGCTCAAGCTAGTAACACTCGACAAATTAATTACTGGCTAAATTAGACCAAAATTTGAGTCCAAGGGAATTTATTTATTACTTAATTTTAATTAAGCTGAATGACCAAAAGATCAAAAAGAAATTAAGTAAAATGAGTATCTACCACCGTGATGTTGCACTACCATCACCAACACCACCTGCACCACACGACCACCACCTCCACCACGCACCCACTCCCATGTACTGCCACTGGCAACACAAACATCACCCTGTCGTGCCCACTTTCACTCTCTCGCAACCACCACAACCACTGCCACCATGGTGTTGGCAATAAGACATAATTCAGAAAAAAATAGATAAAAAGTTCGTAAAATGTGACAGTTTTCGGGCATCCAAATTTGACTTCCTAACAAGTCAACTTATTTTTCAATGGTGAACATTCAGCCGCTTAAAGTTTTCAATCCTAAAAACTCAGCACTTCAAATTTTAGCACTTGACTTTTATTTTTATCAAATAGTCTTTAAGTCACCAAGCTAATAAATTGGTACCCACCACCCCCTACAAAAAAAAAAAAAAAAAAAAAAATTAAGAAAAAAAAAACTCGACATAAAAACTTAAGTCAATATTTTTAGGTCTTGGAAATGGAATGGTTGGCCTCCATCGTAAAATCACTAGAACTCTCCTTGGGCATAAGTTTTTCACTTTCGAACTTGTAAGGACAACCACATCTCCTGAATATATAAATTTCTCAAAATTTCATGCTCATCAGTTCTTTGACAATGATCTTTCTCTCAACCTGTTTTCTCTAGCTTCTGCCCTTTTTCTCTCTAAGAAAATCCTAGCTGTAATAATTTCTTAAAATCACAGCTTCCTCCGTCTCATCCATCCTCAAGTAAATCCAAGCTGTCATTATTTCTTAAAATCATTATTTCATGTGCAAAGCGTATGAACTTTATTGGTCCCTCTAAACAAATGGAGCTATGGTGGATTATTCAACGCATTTCAGAGATGTGATCATGACTTCCAAGTAATCTGGCCAGTCTCGGTTGCCAGCCAACCGTAATTTTCCAAGCGATCACTCATGTTCAGTCAATCTCATGTACCGTGTGGCCGGTTAGCTTAGTTCACAAATTAGTGACCACATCAACCATGTTTTGTTTTGCACCAAAAAAAAATCAACCATGTTTTGTGCATGTGTAACGTTCCGGTTGGCCAGCACCGGAACTTGTGCTTTTATGGTTTCAGTGTGGGTCAACACCGACCATCCAAATGAAGGATCTCTTTTGTCCCACTCTTTCCAAGACTTTTCTATGCTCAATCATACATTTGAAAATGGAACAAAAGAAATTGTGCTTGGAAGTAGCATGAGAATTGGCCTTATATATACCCCATTTCATTGGTTGGAGCTTCACTGCAAGAAAAATCACAAACTCATTCCTCTTAGTAAGTAAAGATGATGGATTTTGCTTGTTGTAGAAACAAATTGAAACTCCTTTGTAGTTGTTCATGTCTCAAAGTGTCTTGTTTTTGCAGATCAAAATGGCTTCTTCTGCTATGTTTGTACCGTTACGTTGTCCTCAGAGTAAACCCATTTTCGCTTCAAGTTTTCTATTTTGTCTCTGTTTCGTCAGTTGGTTTCTGGGTTCTCAAGGCTTTCAAGCCAAGAACCAACAACTTCAAACCTAGGGACTTCGATTTGTTTTTCACGTCCGTGTCCGCCACCACAGTTTCGAGCATGTCCACCGTAGAAATGGAGGTCTTCTCCGATGCCCAGCTTGTAGTTTTAACTGCCTTGATGTTCGTAGGCAGCGAGGTCTTCACTTCCATGGTTGGTCTTCACTTGGTCAGGTCCAACCTGTGGAGGTCAAGGAAAAACCAATGCAAAGTTAATTCTTCCGGTAGCGACCTAGGCCTTTCGAGTCCTACAGATTCTCTCAATGAGGTCGAGATGGGGACCATAGTATCAGCAAGGGCTGATTCCGAGAGATCAAGGTCACATTTCGACATTTTCCAAGGCGCTATCATGACATTAGATAGAGAGAATTTGAAGCAGGATTCGGTAAAATTTTTGGGTACTGTAGTCTTGGGTTATCTTTTAGTACTTCATGTAGTTGGGGTAGCATCTGTGCTAGTTTATATAGCAGCCATTTCGAGTGCAAAAGATGTGCTAAAGAAGAAAGGGCTGAAGACGTTCACTTTCTCCGTCTTCACAACAGTTTCAACCTTTGCTAGCTGTGGCTTCGTTCCAACGAACGAAAACATGATGGTATTCAGCAAGAATTCGGGTCTACTCTTAATCCTGATTCCTCAAGTCCTCCTAGGCAACACGTTATTCCCGTCGTGCCTGCGATTTTCCATCTGGTTTCTTGGAAAATTTATTAAGAAAGGGGAAGCCAGGTACTTGTTGAGAAACACGGAGGAGATAGGCTATCTGCATCTGCTTCCTGGTCTGCATTCATCACTATTGGTGGTGACAGTTTTGGGGTTAATCTGGGTCCAGTGCATACTTTTCTGTTCAATGGAGTGGAATTCAGCTGCATTGGGTGGACTGAATTCCTACCAGAAAGTCATTGGCACGTTGTTCCAAACTGTGAATGCAAGACATACCGGTGAAACTATTGTTGACCTCTCAATTATCGCCCCTGCCATTTTGGTGGTCTTCGTCGTCATGATGTTAGTCTCCTCTCTCTCTCTCAACCATTTTTTTAAGACTCACGTGCTTGCAATTTCGAGGCCTTATAACACTTGAATTACCCAACAACTGGAATGCTGCTACGACTATAAATAAGGTCAATATTCATATGATCATGTTAACATGCAAAGACACGGTAAAATGAACATAAATTTTGCCAGCACTTTCAATTTGGTTCACTAATGCATCATTGCTAGATTCTTTGTAAGCTAAAATATAAGATCAGTTGATAAGGCAAACGACCGTAAAGAAAAAGAAAATTAAGTTAATATTTACTGGTTCAGTTTCAGTTTCGAACGGAAAGTTCATGGACCAGAAGTTTTGACCTATTTGTGTAACATATTTTTTAGTTCACACTTCGATCTGGGGTATCTAAGGCGGTGCAACTTTGTTAGATTCCACCACAGATGGTCTGCACTTAGAACAATCCAGACTTATAAGATAATCTTTCCTGCAATGGTACTTTCCTTAATTGCTTAAGAAAACTTGCTTGAGGCACTAAAGAATATAGTGCTCTAGCAGTATGGGTGGCCTTAATATAATTCTACCCTTTTGGAGATGTATATGTATGACAATGCACAAAATAGGTTTCATCTAGCAATAATAAGCATAATTTTGATTAATAAGCAATAATTTTGATTAAAAAAAGGGATCTTATCCAGTTAAGTAACTATACAGCAAGTTTGACCTTCAATTGTTTGTCAATATATATCATCAACCTAGGATGCTAAACTGAACCAATAATCCTAGAAAAATAGTAAAAACAAAAAACAAACTCTATATTCTATAAAGTACACACCCATACTCTTCTAAACAATTGATGCTTTTGTGTGACTCTCTTGTATAAAATAAATAAAAAAGGTATACCCTCTTTCTCTCTCAGGCAGGCAGGCAGGCACGTACACAGCCAATAAACCTTGAAAGTAGCCATCACAGTTTCGGCCAAACTCGGCTTACCTCATAAGGGAGTATAAACCCCATTACGAAAACAAAAGAGCTTCAACTGGCCTGATAGTTTGCGCCAAAAGTTGGCTTCCAAAACTCTCAGACTGCAACCCCACATCAAAATCAAACATTACAAACCAAACCCCATCACTCTAAATACACGAAGCTTTCGAATATATATGTTTATCGAGGCATAAAACCTACCCCCGGATTCATCAGAACTAGCTACCATTGTCTGTCTTCTCAGTTTCTAGTTTGCTAATAAAGAAAACCTCAATCATCGCTTGGTAAGTGTTCAATAATGCATAATTTTCCATGATTGCTTGCGTAGATGACACAATTTGGAATTTGAAAATGCATTATTGTAGCCGATCAACATAAACTGAAAATAATACTTTTAAAGTACGAATTTTTTTTATTTTCATATTGATAGGATTTGCCTTAGGTGAAGTACTCCAAATAATTGATAGTTCTCAACTCAATTTCCAGCAAAGAAAACTATTTCCTACGTGATAGGATTTGCTAGATTCAACTCAATAATTGATAGGATTTGCTAGATTCAATCACGCGTGGTGTCGACTATGATAACGAATAGGAAAGGAAGCCATACATGTGTCAGACCCGCAAGAAGTCAATAGAATTGGATACGTTTAACCCTCTACAGATTTTTCAATAGAGATGATATAGAGTTTCATGCGCTTGGTTAACCTTCTTGAATAAATGAAGTGAAAGACTCTAGCTTTACAATTTGTCTTGATCTACTTCAGCTTACCATTTGACTTCAAAGTTTTGGCCTGACAGTATCGCCACCTTAATTTTTGACAGGTATCTTCCTCCTTATACTTCGTTTTTACCTACTAAAGGTGATAGAGAGTGGGCACTGAAGTCTGAAGGGAGAAAGAAAAGAAGTGGGGAGAATTTCATATTCTCACACCTTTCTTACTTGGCCATCTTTATTGTACTCATTTGCATAACAGAAAGGAAAAAGATGAAGGAAGATCCCCTCAACTTCAATGTCTTAAACATTGTAGTTGAAGTAATAAGGTATGATCTCTATGATATATATATACATATATATACGTGAGCAGATGATGTAGTCGTTACGTAGCTTAGAACATGAGTTAAAACCTTGTAAATGAAAGAGTTTCATTAATTTGACAAAATGGAAAGGTAAAACGAATTTGCATATTCAAATAGTAAGTGAAAATTTCTCTTCAAGTCAAGCAATTCCCTTTACCACGACAGAGATAGAAGAGCACCAAATATTTTAATTAGTCTCATCTTTATGTGGTACCTCATTCTATCTCTCTCAACCTGGCCATTTTGTACCTTCAGATTTCAATCTTCAAACTGGAATATAGGTAATACTTGAATCAGATCACAGCCTCCGCATTGAATTATGTTGTAGAAGGTCGTAGTTTCACTTTCACAGAATTCCCAAAAAGCACCCTTAACTATAGAGTTGCAAAGTCAATACGTGGATAGATACAAAACATGCATCTTATTCTTATGCCGGCTTGCTGTTTTGCAGCGCTTACGGAAATGTCGGGTTTACCACCGGCTACAGTTGTTCACGTCAGCTGAAGCCCGATGGTAGTTGTGAGGACAAATGGTTTGGGTTTGCAGGAAAATGGAGTGACGAGGGAAAATTGATCCTCATTGTTGTCATGTTTTTCGGGAGACTGAAGAAGTTCAATATGGAAGGAGGTAAAGCATGGAAGCTCTTGTAAATTTTAGGAAACAACTTTGATTTTCATGCCCTGGAAGCAGCATAAGCCAGCAAGGAGGTTACTAGTGTCTGGATGGCCAAAGATGTATTGCAACTGAAGTCTGATTGTATATGATTGTATATTCGTATACGTGAATGAAAATATAGTTTCATAGAAACCTACAAACTATCTTCACCTAGATGACTGCCTTCAATTTTGGCTGCAAACTAAGAGCAGCAGCAATGAACTGCTTGGGCCAGATCTCACCCTTAAATGGCCAGAGACTTCACGTTTCAGCTAAAAACAGAACTTTATGTGGTGTTTGCGGCGGGGCTTGGGTGGTTCTGATAGGGTGATGGTGGTGGCTGGTGGTGGTGTACTCATGGTGTTGAGCGGATGGTGGTTTTGTACTGTGGTAACAGATTTTGAGTGGTGTTTGTAGCGGCACTTGGGTAGTTTTGATTGGGTGATGGTGGTGGTGTATTTGTGGTGATTGAGCGGATGGTGGTGTTGTACTGTGGTGGCGGATTTTGGGTGGTGTTTGCGGCGGGACTTAAGTGGTTTTGATTGGGTGATGGTGGTGTATTTGTGGTGATTAAGCGGCTGGTGGTGTTGTACTGTGGTGGAGAATTTTGGGTGGTGTTTGCGGCAGGACTTGGTGATTTTGATTGGGTGATGGTAGTGGCTGGTGATGGTGTATTTGTGGTGATTGAGCGGCTGATGGTGTTGTACTGTGGTGGTGGGTGGTGGTGTTATGCGGTGATTGAGCTTCAGATGGCGGCGGTAGGGAAAAGAAATAAGAACATAATTATTTTTTTGTCGCTAAAAGGTTTAAAGTTAACTTTAATTAATGCTTATTTTAGTGACAGAGAGATATTTTTAGTGACAAAAAGATACTACAATTAAGTTAGATTAAGCCAAAAAAGAAATAAAGAATTAGGTTGGTGAGACGATTAATTTGCCCCTGAGTTAAGGGTCATGTGACTCCCACATGACCACTTAACGGGACTTTTCCTAACGCCGACTGATGGAATGGTCAAATTTGACAGATTTGAGAGTCAAGTGGCTAAAATGGTACCAAAAAAAAAAAAAACTTTAGTGACTTTAGTGAAAAAAGGGTCATAGTTCAGTGACCGTTTGTACCTTTTACTCTTAAATCATTAAACATGGAGTATAGGCTCTCAACTGGGAAGAAGAAAAATCTGACAGCAAGGCTGATTTACAACTTCATGGATACTAATAGCAATACTTAACAACTTCAGGTAACAACAACACTTAACAACTTCATGGATACTAACAATAATCTAAATTGAAGAAGCAATCCTTATCACAAAAATTTAGAAGTCCTTTACCACAGTAAAAAGGTTAAAATCCCTTACCTTATACAAGCAAATTGGCGAAAGCGCAATCCCCCAAGCTATGCTATTTGATTTACACTGAAATTCTCCAAAAAGGCAAGCTTAAGACTGAAATGAAGAGGAAAATTAAAAGGGACAGCAAGAGGAACGGAAGAGAGGCTGGGAGAAGAAGAAGATGACTATTTATATCAAAATCCTAATTGACAAATTACGCAAACCCCCTTGAACTTTAGCCATTTATTCAAAATGCACCAAAACTTTTCTAATATTATGAAAAGGCCACAAACCTATTTATTTATTATTCTATCTATCTATGTTAAGGTAATAACATACCTTAAATAAATATTGGGGTATTACACAAAAAGAAGGGTTTATGATTTGGATCCATCAAACTTACATGTTAGGGTCAAGGGTGGGTTATGCCAAAGAAGTGGTCTCTCTGCATCTACTCTACGCGTAGAAGTGCCACATCCTCTGAGCCAGATTCCAAGTATAAAACTGTAGGACAAAGCAATGATAACTAGGAGCATGGAAGAGCAGGAACCCGAGTGAGTGCATAGGCATGAAGTGAGTACAAGAGCCAGGTCACAACATTTTAGGGTCTAATGTCAAAGTCCGGAGTAAGTGCATTCAGCTGATGTGCTTTCTCTCATCAAATTTCTCTAGCTCTAGCAGTAAAAGTGAAATGAAGTGAATTGTCTTTAAAATGAGTTTTCAGTTCTTTTATCTTCATTCAACTAAAAATTCCTTTTAATCAACTAACACGTGACACTCCTTGGAAGTGTCACCACGCTGAGGGTCTTTCCCATCCTAGTGCCCCAGTGTACAATTAGACTGTTGCACTAACTCCGAGTGGCATGATCACCATCAAGTGAGTATGATGAATCGTAGCTCACGTGTTTTTAATGTAACCCGAGCCACCCGACCAAAGACAGTGTCATGAAAATGAACCTATCTCATCATGAAGAGTCTGCATGCCTCTGAGAGGGGACCCTCGGTATGTTGCACACTCCTGAGAATTGGTCAAAGCATGTTTCATGATCAAGGCCATGGGCAAAGGGTGTTGTCAAGATAAGTGTCAATGCCAGGGGTAGAGTAGTAGGACGCGATGCTCGGGGCACGCATCGTGGAGTTGACGTAGCGAAGATATGTGGTGACGGGTACTCGCGACATAAGGTTGGCACAAGAGGGACATTGACGGGTGTTGTTTAAGGAAACGCACCACTACAACATCACATGAGCAAAATTGATGCATGCATTGTCAGGGACACATAACATCAATAAGAGAACACAACGAAGGATTTCATGGGTCATGGAGTCCATAAGTTCCATGGATTAATTAAGTATGAAAATCATTAAGGGGCATTAGTAAGCCAAACAAAGGGGAGGTGGCTATGTATTTGTACTTTCGTGGGTACCCATGGGTGAGGGTGTAAAAAATGTACAAGGCTGGAGAAAGGTTCATGAAATAAAGAGGAGAAATAGAAGGAGTTGATAAGATGGGGTGTCCCCCCTCCCTCTCCCTTTCATCCCTCTTTCGGGTAAGCCGTTGGGAGGAAGGCGCATACCAAAACCCTTAGGGAAGTGCATGGGTCGAACCTTTTAGGATGTAAGGCAAAGCCGATTCCATGAGCGAAAGGCATAACCAAACCCATTTCTAAGGATGGATAGACCGAACTCCTTTAGAGTGATGGCATGAGCCGACCCCTTGGGAGGAAGGCACAACAACCATCTTGAGGCGAAGGCATGGTTTGAACCCCTTTGGGAGGAAGGTATGATTGACGGGTCACGTCACTACTCTGCCAAGGCCGATCAACAACACTTATCGTTATCCTTGATCGATGAACTGAAGCAGTCAGTTGACGAGCTTGTTAAATAGATAGGTACGGCTGATGGGTCATACCTTAAACATTTTATATGCATTTTCCTAGCACATGACATGGATGGTGTACTCAGCTTTGGCAGGTTAATGTCATGGACTATTGAATATTTGCTGAGATGTCGCGAAAAGTGGGTCCGAAAATCATCTGTGTGTTTTGCAACTAAGATGGGACCCGTTTGTGTGAATTTGTCAAAGTGAACAAATGACACCTAGCTCTCATCCTTTGAGGTGTCGATGAAATGCCCTTGTGGCAGAGAATATAGACCTAGTCATGCACTCATTCATCCCTATAAAAGGAACCCTGGTGATGGAGCACGTTGGCTAATCCCTCATAAGTGGCACCTAAAGGTGAAGAGTCCCAGTGCCAAAGCACATAGACCAATCCCGCAGGTTCAGTACTCGATAGAGAAGAGCCTTACTGCACGAGGACTCACCCCATGTATAAGTGACTCCCCTGAGACTATATCTTCTCCAGAGTGTCTGCATGACTAGTCTACGTGCTTTGGTACTGGGGGCTCTTCATTGGCACCTCAAGGACCACGATCCTCAGGTCATTTTGAGACCCGAGCAGGTCTCTGCATAACATCACACATAGTTTGCCCGACAGTTAGGTGTGGGGACCCTTCCCTACTACTGTCAGGTCATTTGCGTCTTTCAGCGACCCTATGGGACTAAGCAAGGGCTTTGGGCTGGTGGCTAGATCAAGGGGTTGTCTAGCCACATCAGCGCTGTAAGAGCCAGCCTTTCCAAATAGATAGAACGATGCTGTGCAAGGTAAGCCACGTGAGTATGGGAGTTGACTATTCATGGAGCACTGCATTTGTGGCCCCCTTAGTGAGGTATCACTCCTAGGGAGCACCGTCATCACCATCTCAACCCCTATAAGTAAGGGACTTGAGAATTCATTTTCAAGACTTCAGGAATTAAACTTATTATCACATTCGCTTTCTCATTCTATAATTCCAGAGTTAGAGAATTTTAGAGAGAGAAATATACATGACCCTAATGTTGAACCTTGACTCTGGACTTAAGATAGACTACGATTGTCATCGCGTATTCACCCCGCGCCTTCGCCCTCGCTGCACTGCCACGTCTCAGGCTTTGTCTTGAAAGCCTTGCACTCTGCCCTTACTCCATCCTTGTTATATCCCATATCAGCAACTTGGCATCTGACACGACTTGTGTTCTTTGTGGCACCTCCACATCTACTGAAAACCCACTTACTTAGCATCAACTGCTTTTATAGAGGAAAGAAGAGTTAGGACTGTCTTTCTACTATTTGGAGAGTCGCTTCCTAATGATGATGTCTTAGTAAGCTATTGTTTGTTGACCTTGGTGTAATCTATTATTAGTTGACCTTGGTGATGAACTAACAGTCTTTTATTGAATAACAGTTACTTGTGCCGACCCAATTTTCATTGCCAACTTGTATGCCTTACTCCTGAAACAAGATACATAACTTGAATGAGAGCCTACAACATCTTGCTTCCTTAAGTCAATATTGTTTATTGTGGTCTATGCATTATAACCCTTCTACCAACACGAAGCATTAGCATGTCCCCTACACCTCTTATGATTGTGTCGGCCATACTTATAAAGGCAAGAACCAATCTCATGGGAGAAAGCACCACACCAAAACTTCCCCGTCGAACACTCGTGGATACTACCCTTTATCTAGATCTTGCAAATTTGCCTCCATTATTATCTGCCGGCTGTAGACACTCAATTTTTGTGGGCATTTTTAATTAATTAAATAATAAACTTTATTATTTATTAGAGTGCATTATTGGGTCTAGGCTGAGTAATATGACTTATTTAATTAATCTAGTCCAAATTTATTTAATTAATTTAGTCCAGTTTAATGGTCTAAGTCCAGTCTAGCTGCACCAGTTCAGTTGCATCAGTCTAGTCCAATTGCATTAGTCCAGTCTATTCAGGTTAAGTCCAGTCCAAGATCTAGATTATTCTAATTGATGTAATTTATCTATATGGCATGGTAAAATAATCAATGATTTATCCTTAATAAGATTAAATGAATCTATTTTCGGTTAGAAAATGACTTATCCTGAAACTGGTACATATATAGCATAAGGAGATCCATATACCTTAAGAATGTAGTTTAAAACAAGGAATTGGAAAAATCTTAACTTGAAATTGTCACGCCCCTCAAGATTTTCACATTGGATTGTAAAACGGCTTATATGATCATGACTTGTCTCTCCACCAAATGTACTACAATTGGTAGCTTTGTAACATCTTGGAAAAGAGAAATATGTGCCAATCAAATCGTTTCCATTAATTGCTAGATGGCCAATAATTAAGTCTTGGGCCAAATTGCTCTCTAACCAATTTTAAATTGCTCTCGATTTATCATCAAGGGCTAATGTTTAGGTCTGTTACTTAGGCGGGCTGGACGGGCCCAAGTGCTGGAACATGCCCAACCCACTTTTAAAAGCTCATGCCCTGTCTAACTCAACCCATCTACGGGCCGAATAATTTATGTCCACGCCCAACCCATGAAAATTTAGGTGGGCATAGGCTGGTTACAGGCTGTAACGTGTTGCCCGTAGTTATAGATTAGTTTGGTTTACTCAATTTGAAAACATATCAACACCATCCAAGTTTACTAATTAATACTGAGTTTTTGTGGATTTAATTTTTAAGCACATCAATATCATCCAAGTCTACTAATCAATCTTGAGTTTTTGTGTATTTAATTTTTAAGCACATCAATATCATCCCAGTCTACTTATTAGTATCATGAAGAAAAGTATAATGAAAAGTCTCAAAACAGACTCAAGTATAAGCATCAAAACAATGTTTAAAGACAAAAGTCTCAAAACAATCTTAAGAAATCTACTCCTACAATAAGAAACAAAACTGGAAAAAAAAAAAAAGTCTTCAAAGGTCTTCAAACCCACATGTTTAAAGGATATTAAAGACTAATTTAAAAAACAATGTATCTTGTACACAAATATGTTATATAAAAGTTGGACATGCTTGGTGGGTCTTCAAAACCTTTGTCCATGCTCAACCCGTATTCGTGACAGGCTCAAAATTTGTGTCTATGTCCATCACGGTCTCTATTAAAATAAGCTCACGTACATATTTTTACAGGTTGGCACAAGTTGCTCACGAGTTCTCCGGTCCAAGTTGCACCCTTATTAATATTACCGAGAATGTGAAGACTAAAATATAAAGCTGATAAAAATGAGGTCGGTATTGGCTATATTGTCCCTCATGTTGATCTGGTCGAGGATATTGGTGATAATTGTCAAATGAGGTCTATAAGGCGTTTCATCAATGGGCCTGAGCTGATCTACATTAGGATAGGATGACAACCTCCAAAATTATTTCCCACACAAAGGATTTGGCCTCCATTTAGACCTAAAAGCATGATTTGGCCGAATTCAAAGTGTGGAGGTAGTAATCTCTCGTTGTGATTGTCTCCTCTAACACCAACAATAGCTAACTCAGGAGTTTTAGGCCTACTATTTTGTGATAAAATCTTTTTTTTTTGGTTTAGACCACCTGGTATCCAGACACCACATTGGGAGTCGATTAATTTGGGTTCGAGGCGGACAGGACCACATGGGCGGCAAAGCTCTTCCTACCAAGTTTTAACGCATCATAAGAAAATTGTTTGAAAAATATCACAAGACGAAAACTTTGAATAACTACTTATAAAGACATGTTTTGTTTTCACATTTTCTGCTTGATTTTTGAACAAACTTTAAATGATTAACTTTATTTTTGCACGTGCATCGATGGTGCAAGCATAACTAATGTGCATAGATAAATTGATAGATATTGATTAACTATAATCTTCTTCTCTCTCTTTTATGTTGCCACACGTTTCACTTCAAATTTGACTCATTTTTTATCGCTTGCATTGCACATGGGAGTAACAACTATCAAAGTACTTATTGAGATATCTCATATTGTATGCCTAGTAAGAACAACAAAATTGCTAGTGAAAAAAAAAATAATTAAAATTTTATTTCCATCTTTTTATATGAGTTCTCCTACCAATTTTTGATGTTACAAATGAACTTAGCTCATAATTATTAGTTTTTAGCAAAAAATGAAGATGAAAAATATTAGCCTATCAAGTTATAAAAATAGTCTATCCTAACTGATAAAAAATATAGTGATAACACTAACAATAATAATTGGTGTGTTGAGATATGTAGGCCACTAAGAAAAAAGTGTAGATATATAATAAATAATTTGAAAATAAAATGGGAGAGTAACAGGAAAAAAGGAGAATATGGTAGTTAGAGAGAAAAATTAATGGAGAATATTGAGCTTCTCTAAATAATAAAACAAATTTAAGATTAAAAGGAATATAGATAGAATTGCTTTTATGAGCTACCAAGGCTGTTATTCCGTAATCAGAATAGAATAAGGCCTTGCCCTTCTAGGAGGCCCCCAAAGCCTCTATTCCTTCATAGGAATAGAGTAAGGCTTTGTCCTTCTTAAGCTGAGTGCAACCCAAGCACTCTATTCCTTCTTTCCCTCCGTTTTTGTGCCGTTAGTAGGCCAAGTATTTCCGGCAGTTGCAATGGCTTCTTTATCTCTTCATGTTAAAAAAAAAATAAGATTGTTTAGATCCCATGCTTTTGGCAAATTTCAGGAATTAATGGAACCGCAAAGGTATGAATAAAATTTTTGAGTGAGACATGTTGATGTCAAGGAAAGTGGGTTTATAGTTTCGTGGAGGTGCCAGAAAGGATACAGTCCGCGTCAGCTGCCAGATATACAAAGTGGGACACAGTGAGGATGGAGTAAGGGCAGAGAGCAAGGCTTCCCAGACATGCCGTGAGAAATGGCAGTACTGTGGAGACGAGGCTGAGATGAACATGGCCGACAGTCGACAATCCAAGCTAGGATCCAAGTCAGGGTCCAATGTTGTGTTTAAGATTATGTCCAACTGTGTTTTTGCCTCTCTAGAATTCAAAAGCTCTGGATTCTAGAGTGAGAAAGTGCTCTGTATCAAATGAGAACATTCTTTTTTAAATGAATTCCAAAGTCCACTATTTATAGGCAAAAGTATGCATGTGTCATCAGTTGACACGTGTCATCCCTTAGGAGTGACACTTCATTAGGGGTCCACAAATACTGGTGCTTCTTTGGACTGCTGGTTCCTATATTCGCGCTACCTGCTCCATACAATGTCACTCTACCTATTTGAAAAGACTGACCATACAACGTTGGAATGATCAGAGTATGTCTTTGCCCTAGCCACCATTCCAGGCCCTTATTGAATCCCATAGGGGTGCGTCATGCGAAGAGAACCTGACAGAGGTAAGGGAAGTTCCATGTGCCTGACTGCCAGACGCACTAGGCGCGATGCCCTAAAAAAACCCACTCCCATCTCAAAGTGACTCGGGGGCCATCGCCTTGGAGGTGCCAATGATCACTGATAACGTGAGTGTGATGTGGTCATAGCTCATGCGTGCCTACTGTCATGCGAGTCGCCCTAGGCAAAGATACATTTTATTATAGGAAGCTTATCATGTTGCGAAGGGTCCTCATATCGGAGCACTGCAAGCGGAGGCCCTCAGAATGCTGCACACTCCGGAGAGTGGGTTGAAGCATGTTTCCACGTCCATGGAGAGGGCGCATGGTGTGGTGAACAAGTGTGAGTGACGGCGATCATTGATGACGTGTGTACGACGTAGTCGTAGCCTCAGGCGTGCCTAATGTCATGCAAGCCGCCCCAGGCAGAGCTAGCTTCTGTGGTAGGGAGCATATCCCGCTACGACGGGTCTTCATGCCGGAGCACTAGAATAGGAGACCCTGAGAATGCTACACACTCCAGAATGTTCCACATCCATGGCGTTGACGCATGGTGTGGTGAATGAGTGTGGTGCCTGGAGGCACGTAACATGAGAGTGGAGTGTGGGCGCAGTGCCGACGGAACGAGACATGAGAGTGGCATATGGGTGCGGCGACCTCTGTTCGGCCATATATATAAAAAGGGGATTCAGTGGGAGTCTTTTGCTTATCCTTTCATTCAATACTTAAGAAAAAAGGGTAGAGAGAAGATATAAGAGAGGAGAAAAGAGAGAAAGAAGAGGAAGATGAGGCTAAAAAATTAGGTAATGGTTTACGACCAAGTGGAAGTGGTGCGGGGGGAAGTGGTGGCCGAACCCACCTGGCCGACCCACAGGATTCAGCCGTGGCCAAGGGGCGATGGCGATGGGTGGCAGAAAGGCTTAGGGATGGGGAGAGGGAAATGGGAAAATGAGTTGGGGATGGGAGTAGAGGAAAGGGAGATGGGTGGATCGGGGTGACTGATGATGCCACCGTTGAAGACCGGTCGATGGTCCAGTCTAGAGGAATGGAATGGGAAAGAGAAAGGGGTTGAAGGGAGAGGGTAAATAGGGATATGGAAGGTGGCCGATGGGGAAGAAGGAAGATGAGGGGTGAGCTTGGCCGAAGGTAGGTTGACGGGGTGGGATGAGAGCTGAGGGGAGAAGAGGCAGATGAATGGGGTCGAGGTGGCCGAGGGTCATAAGGGGGCTTGTCGAAGGGCCCATGGCGACACAAGGGGTGGCCGACCCTATGGCCAAGGCTGACCGAGGCCGACCAAGGTGCTGGAGGACAGGGCACGCTTAGGCCGGAGAGGTTGTGATGAAAATATCAAGGAGGGAACAATGGTCTAGGCCGCGGGTTGGAGCGACTAGCCTGCCGTATTTATCTCGGAGCATAGTGACCGCACCCGCGCCGATGCGTCAGGGCGCCAAAACCGCACCAGTACCAGCTGGGGGGTCAGAGGTGCCATTGCCTTTTGATGATGAAGGGGTGAGGACTTTTAATCCTGAGCCGAGCAAGACTGATACTTTGCTGGCTGTGAAGGGGGTCATGCCCAGTACACCAGATCGGGAGTTATGGAGAAAGTTGTCTATTCGGGTGGCTGTTGGGTTTTTTTATTGTGCCTTGGAGTGGTCTATCGATGGGCGAGAAACCTCGGGTGTGGTCACCTCATATTTGAGCTCTAAGTTGGGAGGATGCACCAGTTATGTCATCGAGGTATATACCGGCCCTGTTGGGCGAGAGAGAGTCGTCCGTTGTGTTCAAGAGCCACAGTGCGATGCCGATAAGATGTGATTTCTAGTGCGACTATATTTTACAGTGCCTGGTGCACACTGAGACTTTACGATCATTGGGGTTAATGTCGGTCATAGATATCACGGTGAAGGGACTAGAACTGTTCAGAGATGCAGCGGGTATGACATTACTGTTGTCGAGGTGGAGCACCCAGACACATACTTTTGTGACAGAGTTCGGGGAGATCGGGCCGACATTGCTCGATGTCATGATGCTAACAATATTGCCCATGTATGGGGTTGAGGATGCTCGAGCACTTTGGCTGAGCGGGGAGGAGCATGTGCTGCAGACGAAGCCATTGGACATTCTGGCTGAGATGAAGAGACACAAGAAGGGGACATATGGCGGGTGGATCAGGCATTTCTTTGGTGTTGCACAGGCTAAAGCGGGGCAAGAGTTGCGTGTTTCTACCCAGTTAATTTATGGGTCCTTATTACGCGAAGGAGGGGTATGAGATGGTTGCATTCTTGGCTATGTTCCTATCGAGGTAAGTATCGTACTGTCTTATTTCCTTGTTACTCATGTATGTTGTTGTTTGTACCACAAAATATATTTTTCACTAATAAGGTCACTTTGATTAAATGCCACTAAATGGCATTTACTTTTTATTATTTCTGAAGAGATAATGGAAGATTCAAGAAGTGAAAGAAACCAACTTCTGAAAATGTGTCCTTAGTGATAAGGGATAAGTGTGGTTGGTTACTTATTAGTGGGTATTTATTTTCTAAGTGGGTATAGTGGGTAGTTTCTTGTCATGGTAGTTATTTTCTACAAAACTTCTAGTATATATAGTGGGTCAATGAAGAAGGCAAGGACACACACACAATCAATCATCAACTAGACAAATTAGTCTTTTTCTTTCTTTAGTTTAGAGGCTTTTGCTGCCATCGATAGGAAGTTCAGTTTCCAGACTTGGAAACGTTATGGTGTAAGCATTTTCTATCAATCGAAAGCTCTCTTTGTCATTTATGGGCGCGCAATCGTTCTACTTTCTACGTTTCGTCTTCATTTTCCATTTTCAGGGAAATCCTCAGGCCGAGGGGCAAAAAAGATTCTGCACTTTTAATCGGTCGTGCCGCCGGCGCACCGATCGATAGTGAGTTTGCCCAGCAGCGCAAACATTGGCACGCCCGGTGGGACCTTGAATCTGAAAGTGGGAAATGCCAACAATATGTTTCCAAGCAATTCCTTGGAATTTAAGGCCCGATTTGATGAATTAAAGGCCGATTTTTGGGTAAATTTGATGAAATGCCGTACTTCAGCATCATTAGTACCCAGAAACTTTAAACCATTGTCTCTTTCATTTTATATGAAGTCGACAGTGGATGATTTAATAGAATTTTGGTATGATCTAATGGATTGCATTGATGCAAACCATGGTCAGTCTATTCTACCATTGATTTTGGTAGATACCTCCAATGAATTACATCGGTTTGAAAACTATATCAAAACCTTGATGGAAATAGATCATCCATCCTTTTTAGAGGATGTAGAGGATGGATTAAAAGAATGCTGGGCATTGATTTACAGAGTTGGATGGATGAGGAAAGAAGTGGAATTGCTTCTTTCCACATTTGTTAGGAGTGAAAATTTAGAAGCCGATAGTTATTCTTTGGATAATGAAAATAAGATAATGCCAAACATGGCTGAAACAAAACAGTATTTTAAAGATGAAAGCAACCAATTCATGGTTAGTGAAAATAACACGACTACCTATCAAGAGGAGTCGTTTCACAATAGCCAATTTCAAGTGTTTCGAGACGATTTAAGAAAGTTACTCGATGAATTTTGTGAAAAGTTGGTAAATTATTTGGATGCAATACAGTTGGCTGAAACTTACACCAAAAATGGTGTAAGTAACGTTTGTAAGATTAACATCGTGCCAAAAATGGTTGAAACAGTTGAACAACCATGTCCATTTTCATATGGGATTGATATGCCCAAAGGAGATCTAATCGATATGGCTGGGGGGCAAGTTTGCAAGCCTATTTTGGCTGAAAGCAAAAAAGAGCCCTGTTCATGTGGCGTATATAGCGAGCAAACCGGGGCAGTCGATTTAAAATTCTCTACTATTGGTGAATTTGAAACTTTTGACACCATGAAAAATGATGAAGAACATGCATTTTGGGATCCAGTCGGTGTTATATTTTTTGGAGAAGTACACCCTATTTGGGTTTGTGGAGCACACCAAGGTAGAGTATTAATTCAATGGCTATTAAGAACTGCAAATATAGTCAATTATTATTTGTCTTATTTTTATCCATACACTTTGAATTAAGGAAATGCTCAATCGATTGGCTTATCAGTAGCCATTTAATATGCTGATTGGGTTAAAGGCTTGACCAAAAATGGTCTTCATTTAGTTAGTAGCTTGACCAAAAATGGTCATAATTTGTTTAGTGGCTTGGCCAACTATGGTCATTGACACCGGTACATAGAGAGCAAAAGCCAATCGATGGCTAATAGATAGCGAAATGCTGTCACTTTGAAGAATGCAAGGCTATCGATCGTGAAATACTATTGATCATGAAAAAATATCAATCGTGAGAGGCTACATATCGATTGTGAAAGTCTATCGCTAGTGAAAAAATACTTTCCCTTTGAAAAATATGACTCTTCACAATCGATAATGAAAAATTCAAGGCTATCGATAGTGGGAGATTGTCAATCGTGAAAGGCTATCGATCGTGAAATGCTACCAATCGTGTAAGGTTATCGATCGTGAAATGCTATCGATCATACATGGCTATCGATTTTGAAAGGCTATGGATAATGAAAGGCTATCGATCGTGAAAGGCTATATATCGATCGTGAAAGTCTATTGATATTGTAAAAATACTACCAATTTAAAGACATGACTCTTCGCAATTTCCAAGCATTCAATTGCTTGAGCCAGGGGGGCAATGTTTACACCACAAAATATATTTTTCACGAATAAGTTCACTTTGATTAAATGCCACTAAATGACATTTACTTTTTATTATTTCTGAAGAGATAATGGAAGATTCAAGAAGTGAAAGAAACCAACTTCTGAAAATGTGTCCCTATTGATAAGGGATAAGTGTGGTTGGTTACTTATTAGTGGGTAGTTATTTTTTAAGTGGATAGAGTGGGTAGTTTCTTGTAATGGTAGTCATTTTCTACAAAACGTCTAGTATATATAGTGGGTCAAAGAAGAAGACAAGGACACACACACAATCAATCATCAACTAGACAAATTAGTCTTTTTCTTTCTTTAGTTTAGAGGCTTTTGCTGCCATCGATAGGAAGTTCAGTTTCCAGACTTGGAAACCTTATGGTGTAAACATTTGCTATCAATCGAAAGCTCTCTTTGTCATTTATGGGCGCACAATCGTTCTACTTTCTACGTTTCGTCTTCATTTTCCATTTTCAGGGAAGTCCTCAGGCCCGAGGGACAAAAAAGATCCCGCACTTTTAATCGGTCGTGCCGCCGGCGCACCGATCGATAGTGAGTTTGCCCATCAGCGCAAACAGTTGTATATTTGTCACTCTTGCCATGCGAAGGATGTCAATCTTATACGTAGGAAAATTTTGTAGATTGAGAATATGTTTTACTTGCCATGCACTGCACTGCACATTATTGTATAGGCGTAAAGCCTTGATGTATACTATGTTTGCACTTGTAGGTCTGTATTTGAGGGGACGCTAGAGGGTGGTATTTCCCCTAGGGTGTTCCCACTTCCCATTCGGATGGCCTGGTAGACATGTTGGTTTGGCTCCCATATACCTGGGCACATTGTATTCACGTCTAAATCAATTTGTGAATGATGTGAAGTGGTCACATGGGCGCTATCAGGTGTCCATTTACGTGGACATGATATTCCTCCAGCGGTATCTGTATGAGTGTTACAGAGACTATCGGCCGACGAGATATCTACGGGTGCATCCTTGTCCTCCGATAGGTGAGGTGATGCGGCCAGGCAGGCTGTCACGGTAAGTGGCCATATGGGATAGTGGTGGGTGGACATTTGCATGGGCGGGCATCAGGAAGCCCAGGTGTCCGTTGGCGTAGGTGTTGGATAGGCGGGATGCATGTTTGTCACGTTCGTATATGGATATGCATTCTTGGTACGGGACCCCTTTCGTGGTTACATGTGCAGAACACTCAGACAACGCTGGCTAAGCGCGGAGAGTTGGCACCAGGATAGGTTGCTATGCTTGTAGCATAATTCCCTGGATGGCTCCCTGTACTGACAGATGATGGGGGGAAGCCCACCGAGTCTCGGTATTATATGGCGAGGTACAGTTCGAACCGTTTATCATTGGTCTTCGGTTATGATCTTGAGCGCCCACGTGGGTATACAGGGCCATCAAGTGTGGAGGTAGTCTTTTGATACA
Source organism: Escallonia rubra (assembly GCA_033065855.1). Classification (NCBI taxonomy): domain Eukaryota; kingdom Viridiplantae; phylum Streptophyta; class Magnoliopsida; order Escalloniales; family Escalloniaceae; genus Escallonia; species Escallonia rubra. The sequence continues at coordinate 77,767 of JAVXUO010001626.1, forward strand.
CCATACTTGATAGAGCTCACGAATGGCTGGCACCAATTAAGGATTAGAGATGGCCTGGTATATTGTTGACCAGGGTGGTGATAATGAATTATGTAAGATAGTGGGAGAGGCTATGGGCGAGTTGGGCAGACTGGCTGTCACATTTGACGGGTAGACGATAATAGATTAATGTGTATACGTGTGACATAGGTTGAGTTTTATTTTTCCATCGATCGCTAGACAATGTGGGATGCCACCCTTAAATGCTAAGGGCCCCGAGGCTAGCTCAGAGATGGATGTTGAGGAGGGCGCCATGGAACCTGCTGATGATGCTCAGGAGGATACCATTGTTGAGGAGCTGATGATTTATCTGCTGAGGGTACTGGGGGCCGGTAAGGGTCCCTATCGATGTTGCGAGTAGGGATGATCGAGAGTGCTCGGTAGGCCAGGGATGGTACATTGGCCGCATGCGGATACGAGTGGAAGAGACTACGAGATGTGTTGGATAAGTCAGACTTTGTGGTTAGAACTCTTTTCTTTCACTTTTAGTTGCATTTACTATACGTGGCTATGATATGATATTTCTTCATGTTTGTTTTGGCAGGAGCTTGATGATGGAGATAAAGGGAGGTGCAATGAACCGGGCTCTAAGGCCAAGGTGGTAGAGACTATGGTGACCAAGGAGGTCGAGACAGTGAGTGCCTGGACGGTCGAGGAGGCTGAGACATTGGATGCCGGAGGGTAGTAAGGAGGCCGAGGTAGTGGCACAAGCGGCGGGGTACATTGTAGAGCCGGACAGCTACCCGAGTCCATCACCTGTCCTCAATGAAACAGTGGAGGCTTTGTTTAATGGCCCTATAGGGACACACGGTTGTGACTGGTGAACGGATATAGAGGCAGATACATGGTAGGGGGTCATGATGAGCTGACGGCTACACATCGAGTGGTTACAGTCCCAGCGTCGAGGCAGGAGATTCTAGTTCAAGTAATTGTGGAGCTTCCTTAGGATACTTTGTCAGGATCAGAGGTCTACACTGGTGCTACTCTTTTGGCGATACACTCCACTGCTATTGATATGAAGACTACGGTGGGACTCTCTGGTTCCTTTTTAGCATGTGACATAGGTGTCATGCCGGTGATGCTAGCGGAGGATCTTCGATCGACCAGGTGGACAGGGCATCATGGGTGAGTCTTGGACTACCTGTCAAGACGATGCATTGACCAGAAATAGTGAGGGAGAGATTCCTACAGACGTTTGAGGGGTTTACTGAAGAACCCAATTCTTCTGAGGATGATGTATACCAGATTCATTGAGTGGTTGGTGCCTTTGATGGCATGTTGACGGCATCTGGACCTCAGAATTTATATAACAGTCTATTTCAGAGCTTGCGTCTTTTACGACTCTCGGCTTGCAGTTGGAGTGGTTGATAGACTCTTTGAGATCGAGGAGCCGGGGTCTTGATGCGGGGAAGAGTTTAGCCCTTATGTGTGTGCAGAAGACATTGCTGGAGAGGCAGCCGGCAGTGCTGGAAGAGAAGGGGTGGAGATTGCTAGTGAGCTGGCAAAGATCGACAGACAGCTGGCCGAGCTACATAGACAGCATACCAAGGCGGAGGGTCAACAGGCAGGGCTAGTAAGATACGTATCGAGTGGGATGCATGATGGTCCAATCTACAAAAACTTGAGGCTTTTAGTTCACATCATATTGCAATGCTATTGGCTGCCCTTCCTTAGATAGTTTAGATACTTTAAATTTTATTGTAGTCATTGAGCCTGGTAGTGGCCTGTAAACCTGTGACTTTTATGCATTTTGATGATATTGGTATTGCAGTCGTATGTTTCCTTTTCATTTGTACTGGTTATTGCATGTTGTTTATCTTTTGCTGCGCTGGGATGAATTGCCTGCTTTGGCTTTCGATTGGCATTCCCCCTCCCCGCCCGTAGCCAGCTACATAGGTAGTATGGGTAGAAATAAAATTATGCATTTGTGCATAATAGTTGAGGTGAAAGAATGCTATTGCATTGATATTTTGAGGCCAAGATGCCATTACATGAATGGAGTAAGAACTTGTAATAACTAATCAACAAAAGTTACAAGTCTATAAACATGTATGCATGTACAAAAATGCTATTTGGTTACGTGTTCTAAGCTTTGGGCGGGCGTGGTTGTGGGGAATAACCTGCAACTGATTATGCATAATACTTTTTAGGTATCGTCCGTTGACAGGGTCCATGATCTGTTCGTCGTCGGGGTTGAGCATGATATAGGGTCTGTCGTCTTTGGCTGCATGCACTTGGAATAGACCTTCCTAATTTGGTGTGAACTTGGGGGGGTGATATGTTGGCGCATACATGCTTGGCGACTTGAAGGACAAGGTCACCTTCAACAAATGACTGTGGCTTGACTGACTTCCCATAGGCCTTTGCGACCTGTTCGTTATGCTTCTTTGCTCGGTGTAAGGTGTTGGCTCTTCTTTCATCAAGGCCCTCAAAGGCTGCCATTCTGATTTCTTCCTCCCCAAGGTCGCTAAATAAGGATGGTCTGGCAGAGGCGACCGTGATCTCGACTGGTACCACACACTCATCCCCATGGATAAGGGAGAGAGGCGTGGCCTTCGTTGATGTGTGCTTGGACGTCCTATAAGCCCAAAATTTCCATACTTAGCTTCTTAGACCATGACCCACTCAGGTCATGGACCATTCGCGATAAAACAAGGAGTAGAGTTTTATTAGAGGCTTTAGCTTGACCATTGCCTTGGGGGTAGTAGGGAGTTGATGTATCATGGTTAATGTGATACCCTTCCATGAGAGCTAGGACTTCCCTTTTGATGAACGACTTACCGTTGTCGGAGATGATACATCGGGGGATGCCAAAACGATAGATGATGTGGTCATGCAAGAAGTTGGAAATGAGTTCTCCTATACCCCTCCGAAGAGGTCTGGTTTCAACCCACTTCGTTAAGCGTTCAGTTACAACCATAATCCATATGTGACATCTGGATGGTGGGTGGACAGGGCCGATAAGGTCAAGAGCCCAACAGTGAAATGGCCATAGGGCTAGGATCATACAGAGGTCAGAAGTTGGTGGTGCATCTTGTCAGCGTGCCTTTGGCAAGGTTCACAGTGTCAGATGTGAGAGATGGAGTCGGACTCCATGGTTGGCCAGTAATACCCTAATCTTAGCAATCCTACATACATCTTCTGAGATCCCTGGTGCTCACCACAATCACCATTCTGCACTTCATTGATCACTTGGGTTGCCTAGGCACCCTGTAAGCATCGCAGGGTGCATCCCAAAAAACCTTTGTGAAATAACTCACCTTCTGTCAAAAAATACATGATCAATTTTCGTTTGATATGTCGGGCTGAACTACGGTTAAGGGTAGAATGCCACGAGATAAGTATTGGATGAAAGGCAGTCACCCTTGACGTCGTTTACAAGAGCTTTTACATTATCTGGCTCATATTGGCATTAGGAACAACCCCGCTGGAAATTTGAGGCATCCTTAGACATGGATGGCCAAAAAAGTCCCATGCATTGAAGACGATAGTATAGAGGGGGACCGTCGAGACCATAACACTTCCGATGGCCGAGTTGAAGTTTATGTTTTGCTTCTGCATGTGCCAAACACCTAGCTTGAGTGCCTCCGAGACAACATATGTACCAGATGTCTCCCAACATCAAAAAGTCTGTGAGGGTAGAGGCATAAGCCAGAGATTGTGTCTTGAGCGGGTCAATAATTGGCTGCCTCCAATTGTCTGAGGTGGAGTCCTTCGGGACTAGGTTCAAAGTTGTACATGGTTTGGTCTTCTTAATGATGGTCAGCATCCGCTGCTCACTGTCGACTTCTATTTTGGATCCAATCGTGGCCAAGCTATCCGCATGTCTATTGTAGCTCATGTTGTGATGTTCATATTGGACATGGCCGACTCTTTCTTCCAAGTGCTTTGCCAAGGCACGATAACGTGCAAAAGCTGGCTCCTTAACTGCGTACTCCCCGTCAGCCTACTTCATGATCAAGTTTGAGTCTCCCTTTCCACACATCGACTTAACCCCCATGCTGATGGTGAACATGAGGCCAATGACGAGAGCCCTGTACTCAGCTTCGTTGTTGGACACCAAAAATGTAAGCTTGAAGGATAGAGAGGTGATAACACCATGTGGGCTTCGCAATACTATGCTGGCACCCCCTATCGAAGGGGTGCTATGTTGGGACCTTTGCTAGTGATTGAGCCATCAAACTCAAGTGTCCATAGCTCATCAATGTCGGTGATCAGGGTTGTCTCCTCCGTAGGCAGTTGGTCCGAGGTCGGTTCATAATGTTGGTGTGGGAAGAAGGCCAAGAGGTCGGCAAGACCTTGGCTCCATAGAGCTGTAGGATTCTTGATGGTTAGGCCAAACTCGGCCAGGAGCAACAGCGAGCGGGTGAGTCGCCAGACAGGTCAGGCCAGGTGAGTATGTATCAGAGTGGATCGGCCTTGGTGACAAGTGTGATATGGTGCGCCAAAAAATAATGTCTGAATTTTTGTAAGGCATGTATCAAAGCTAGGCAGTGCTTCTCGAGCTCAGAGTAATTGACTTCAGGTTCCCTGATCGTCTGACTACGGTAATAAACCGGACGCCCTCCACCCCATCCACCTCCTGGGCAAGTAAAACACCTATAGACCTGGGCGTGGAGGTGAAGTAGAGTAAGAGTGGGATACCCCGTTGTGGCACTACCATGGTCTGTAGTGACATGAAGACCGACTTAATCTATTCAAAGGCTTGCTGTTGGGATGCACCCCAAGTCCGTGAGGCACTCTTGCGCGTCAAGGGCTAGAATGGTGCGATAAGCTTGGCCAATATGGGAATGAGTTGGTTTAAGGTTAGAAACCTTGTCGAGGAAGCTCTTCAACTGCTTAGTGTTTTGAGGAGGAGGCATCTCTTGGATAGAGGCGGCTTTCAAAGAGTCAACGTCAATGCCTTGTCAACTGACCAGAAAGTCGAGGAACTTGCCAAATGAGACTCCAAGGGCACATTTTAGTGGGTTCATCCGCATGTTGTACTGACGATAATGACAAATAACTGCTCAGAGGTCGGTGAGGTGATCACTTTCCGTCTTAGAATTGATGAAAAGATCATCGACATAGTCTTCCATTGTCCGATGTATCATGTCATGGAAGACGGCTGTCATCGCCTTTTGATAGGTAGAGCCCGCATTCTTGAGGCCGAAATGCGTGACTTTCCAACATAAGTTTCCCATAGGACTGCAGAAGGCTGTCTTGGCACAGTCATCGAGATTCATTCAGATTTCGTTATAGCCGGAAAAAAATTCATGAAGGATAAGGTTTCGTGTCTGGCAATAGCCTCCGTGAGCATGTCAATGTTAAGTAGGGGAAATTTGTCTTTTGGACATGCTTTGTTCAAGTCCCGAAAGTTAATACAAACACAAACTTGGCCATTCTTTTTCTGCACAAGGACAACGTTGACCAGCCAGATAAGATAAGTGATAGGTTTAATGAAGCCGGCCTGCAGGAGGCGTTCAATTTCCTGTATAATTTTTAATTCAAGTTCAGGGCAGAAGGTCTGCGTATGTTGTTTGACAATGTTAGACCCGGTAGAAATATTAAGGTGATGTGTACAAGTGTAGGGTCCAACCCGGGCACTTTGTCATAGCTCAAAGCCATTACATCATGATATTCGTAAAGGTGGGCGACCAATTCCTCTCTTCTACCCGGGGATAGTTTAGTGCCAATATAAGTCAATCAGGGTTCCTATCCTGGGCCAGCCAGGTCAATTTGTTTAAGGTCAAGGGCCGTCTTCGTAGCTGGGCAGAGTGGCACCAGGGGTTAGCTCGGGGTTTGGCGAGCAGTGCTCAGCCGTACAACATCATTCAGTCTCCATGGGTAGGTCAAGGTTGATGGTGTCAGATGATGGGCCACCTGAAGCCCCCAAGCACCGTCATAATTGGTAGATCACCTTATTGTCTTTAACGGTGCGTTGGAAAGTCGGTCTGAATTTCTGCTTCAGCGCATTCAAAGGGAGCTCTGGTTACTGGGATTGTCATGGCTACCTCACATTCCGCAGGACCGACCACTAGTTTTACACACTTATGGTACATTGAGGGAACAACCCGATTGAGATGTATCCACGGTCGACCAAGTAGAAGGTGAAATACGGGCTCAATGTCGATCATGTGGAACATGGCATCACGGCGTACCGAGCCAACCATAAGATTGACGGTGATATGATTGAGGGTCGACTGAGGGCCTTGCCCAAAGCTAGTGATTTTGATTGGGTCATGAATGATCTTTCGTGCGAGGATGCCAGCCCTCTGCAAGGTGACAAGGGATATGATGTTGATTGAAGCACCACAGTCTGACAAGGCACGGTAGAAGCATGTGCCGTTAAAAGTATATTCTAAGAACAATAACCGGTTATGATGCTCGATGGGCAGTGTGTCCTTATCCAAGAAAACCAAGGCAGTGGGAGAGATGTGTTGCAGCTCAGCCTGAACGACGAAACTTTCGAGACCAAGGCCAGCGGTGACCTCAATCAGGCAGTTGGAGAGGTAGGTTATTGCTGCAAGTGAAAACCCCATTTCATCAAAGAACCCTTTGATTTTCAAAATTTGCCTGAAGGCGAGTGTTGGCTGGCTAGCTAAAGGCATATGAGGTGCGGCCAATGGAAGGGCCTCCGTTGAGACTTCGGTGGTGATGGGCACAACATGGTCGGTGACGGCCATGAGAACCTGGTGCTCCCTGTTGTTGTGGCCATAAAGGGGGTAAGGGTGCCCGCATATCATTGTTCTTTCATAGCTTAAAGTTGCCCGAAGCGACCTTCCTTGCAAAAATGTCCCTCAACCCGTTTCAATCCTTTAGGTAGTGCCCGACAGCTTGGTGATAAGGGCAGTAGTAAAACCTGGCTTTGACTACTTTAGCGACAGTTGTCGTTTTTGGTGGCAAGTGAAAGTTTTTTTCGTGTTCAATCCAGTCTATTAATAGCTCATTCACCGTCTTGATGTCACAAGGGTACGTAGGACAGGCTCCCGTTGCCTTCTTTTATCGAGGCATCGGTCCCTCACTTGGGACTGACACTTGTGATCATTGTAGTAGTTGTTGTTATTGTTGTAGTTGGTCTGAGCATCAGATAGTTCTGCCGTGGAAAGTAGGGGCATTCTGAGGGGGATGCTTCCACGGCTTAACAGGGCCGAACCTTCTCGTAAGTGCGGCAGACCGTCTCCTTGAGGTGACCCCAAGACCTCAACTGTAAGTTATCAATGTGCACTCGATACACATCACTCATGTTCTTGATGCATATGGGAACCAATGTCTTATGTTTGCTAAAGTCCGTGCACTCAAGGCATTTGAGGTGGATTCGGTGCACATACTTGTTCAAATCCTCTCCGAGGTTTTGGCGTACGCCGGTGATGTTAATAATGGTGACCCTCTCAGCCTCATAATGGCACTTGTCCAAGAAGAGTCGTACAATATCATCTCATGAATGGACAGTCCCTTCAGGAATCTGGTGATACCAGGTTTAGGTGAGGCTTGTGAGCGACTTATGAAATTCCCTCAGTTTCAAACTGTCTCCTGGACCATACTGCTCTAAAGAGCCTACAAATTGGGTTAAGTGCTCACGGGCGTTGCCCTCACATTCATTAAAGAGCACGAAGGTTGGCGACTTATTTTTGAGTGGGTAGGGCATGACGGACATGTCACTGGCATACGGAGCATGGCCGGTCAGTAGGAGTCAGGTTCAGAGTTTTTGACAGGTGGTAAATTAGGGCTTCTAAGTCTGACTTGGTGATGTTGTGAGGAGATGGTTCTTCGGGGCCAATTGAGATGTAATAGCTGGCCGGTGCGGCCCAAGCCCCAGAGCCCCCAGATGGGACAACTTGGAGAATATGAGCAAGAGATGGTTGCTGGTATATGACAGGAGCTGGCAGCTGGATGGCTAGACGAGATGTGTCCACCATATGGCCAGCGGTCTGACGCTGACCAGCCGGACATGGGTTGGATTCATCTGAATGGAGTCGTGAGTTTTGGAAAAGCTTCGGTCTAGCAGGGACGATATGGTACGGTGGCAGGGATGATCTGCTGCAACACTAGTCCAAGATCTATTTATAAGTGGTGAGGATGTCATGAGTCCTATTGCCAAGGGTTTGGATGATCGAGGTGGTGGTGGTCGTGACATTGGGACCTAAGCGGTGTCTAGTGCCGGCTCAGGCCTTGAAGGCTGGACTTGAGAGAGGGGCTACTAAGAGCCCAAAGTTTGTATGAATTTCTGCATTTCCATGATAGCAGCCATCAGAGTAGTTTGGGTGTCCTGCAAGCTGCCTATGGTTGAGGTAAACTACTGAATGGCCGCGTTGACAACCACTTGCACATTGGGTGCGGTGGTAATTGGTGGGTCTTGGAGTCGAATGATACTAGTCTTCTCCTTGTCACAATGACGATCCTCTTCTTGGACAGTGGGGTTGAGGCCTTACTGGCTGATCTGGTAGTCTTCCGTTATATAGGCTAAGGGTGGAAGATTGGCGAATGTACTACGATGCTCACCTCCCCAGTAGATTCGCCAAAATGATGACGAGGAAAATGGGTTCATAGTTACCTGGAGGAGCCACAAAGGATGCAGTCCGCGTTAGCTGCCAGATGTACAAAGTGGCACACAGTGATGGTGGAATAAGAATAGAGAGCAAGGCATCTCAGACAGGCCGTGAAGAATGGCAGTTCTGTAGAGAGAGGCTGAGACGAATAAGGCTGACAGTCGATAATCCAATCTAGGGTCCAAGTGAGGGTCCAATATTATGTCCACCTGTGTTTCTCTCTATAGAATTCAAGAGCTCTGGATTCTAGAGTGAGAAAGTGCTCTGTATCAAATGAGAACATTCTTTTTTAAAGAATTCCAAAGTTCACTATTTATAGGCAAAAGTTTGCATGTGTCATCAGTCGCCAAATGTCATCCCCTCAGAGCTACATGTCACCAAGGGGTTCATAAATACCGGTGCTTCTTTGGACAGCCAGTTTCCATATTTGTGATGCCTGCCTCACACAGCGTCGCTCTACCTATCTGAAAAGACTGACCACATAGTGTTGGCAAGATCAGAGTAAGCCCTGACCCTAGCCATCTGTCCAGGCCTTTACTGAATCCCACAGGGGTGAATCAAGAGATGCAGAGAGAATCTGACAGCGGTGAGGGAGGGTCCTTGTGCTCGACTGTCAGGTGGACTACGCGCAATGCCTTCCAAAGACCTTATCTAGTCTTGGAGTGACCCGGGGTCATCATCCTGGAGGCACTGGTGACGTGAGTGCGACGTGGTCACAGCTCAGGCGTGCCTACTGTCATGCAAGTCACCCCAAGTGGAGATAGCTTATGTGATAGCAAGCCTATCCCCCTGCGAAGCATCCTCATGCCGAAGCACTGTGAGCGGAGCCCCTCAAAATGTTGCACACTCCAAGAGTAGGTCAAAGCATGTTCCACGTCCACGCTAGGGGCTCATAGTGTGGTGAATATGTAACATCCCCGAAAATCTGGAGCTTCGTCACCCCAAACTCCCGGGTCGTTAACCTACCGAATCACATCAAACCTGTCAGATCTGTTCACTAACACATACTTTAAAACATCTAATCCAATACCATCTAAACATTCTTCAAATGCAAGCTTACAAGGCTGCTCAAACTGTTAAAATCTAAGTTCTTTACGACTCGAGTCCTTATGAATGAATCGACAGTACCGACCCGCGCAGGGGCCACATTACCGAGTAGTGATGGGCTCACCGGAACCTCATGCAGACTCTAACTCATTCCCGAACCTGCTACAACTTATCATTACCTGTAGAAGGGAGCCAAACGAAGGGTGAGCTTTTGAGAGCCCAGTAAGATCGAACAAGGACTACAAAAGGAATTTTAACACGACTCCGAAAAATCCAACCGACGATGATTTTCGAAACAGTTCGAATGATCAAAACTCACTGATTACCTAAAATGATCAAAGTTCATGAGAAATAGATGCCAAAATAAACATTAACAATCAGAACAAAATCCAAAACGATCAATAAAAGATCCTTTTCAAGTCATTATTTCCAAAATACAGCAGATTTTTTGGGGGATTCAACCCAAGCACAAATTGTTTCAAATAATACAATAAAGGCTTGTCAGGGGATTTCAACTCAAGTACAAATCATTCTAACTAAATACGATGAATATTTGTCAAGGGCTTTCAACCCAAGCACAAATCATTCTAGCTAATAAAATAAAAAATCAATGTTGATCATGGGCGATTGCAATGCCATTATGGCAAGCTAATATAGTGTACACATGCATGATGTACTAAAATACTAGTCCACTTGGGTACTAGCCTACTTTTCCTGCAGGATTCAAACCAACCTTATTACGCCCTCCCACAAAACGAAAACCCAGGTCAACAGAAGAATCATCAATATCAGTGAGCGTTAACATAAGCTCATATCTCCGAAATCAATTCGGATTCCAATAACAATAATCATAATGACATAACTCAGCATTCGGAATTTTCAGAAGAAATCGGAATTTTCAGCAGAAAAACACAAATAAACAACAAAAAACGATTGCGAATAATTATCGAATTTAAACATAACAATTTAGAAGAACGGATACAAACAATTGTCAAATTTTCTCAACATGCAATAACAGGAGAGCATCACCGGATTTCCAATAATCGATTCAGGTTCAATATTGGGATTTTCTGGCAATAACATGCTGATATCGATATATAATTCAGAATTTGATATTAGTCATAAATATATCAAAGGAATACTTATGAGTACAAGTTATCAAAATGAGGGTTCGGACGAAAGTCTTTACCCGGGGTTCAAATAGAATCCCTTACCTGGATCTGCAGCTAAACTATCTAACCGGAAGTCTTTAACGTTAACCTAAACGGAATAATCGAACCATTAGAACACAGACTATAGAAAAATATTATAACTTAATACAAACTCACGCATACTCCCAAAATGAACCTCCCCACACCAGGTATGTAAAATTATCGAAACGGCCCTAGGGTGTAAAATTACCAAAATGCCCCTCGGACTTAAAATACCAAAATGGTCTTCCCGTAAGTAGAATCACTGAAATAAACTTCCCATATGTAAATTTATACAAAAATACGTTTCTCAAGTCAAATTACCAAAATACCCCTTCAGGATGGCAAATTACCAAAATGCCCCTGGGGGTTTCCGGTACCGGAAAAATTCCCAAAATATCTCAAAACTCTATTTTAAGCATCCTGATATCATTTATGGCCTAAAAGTATTTTAGAAAATTTTTGACCGAAAATCCCGAACCAGTGTCCAGATCGAGCGCTAAAAGGCCAGTTTCGCGAAAAATACCTATCGGCCTCAGAATGGCCTAAAATTTTATAATATGAAACATAAGAGTAGAATAAGGTCAGATTAAAAGAGTTTGGTTTTCTATGCCGAACGGTTTAGCTACAGTTCTAACCCGTGAAACGGCAAAGGACTATGGGACTTCATCCCCCCACCATTCTTTGTCAATTCAAAACCCAGCCAAGCGTGAGTGCGATGCTTCTTTGCCAGCTCTTAGCTGATGATAAGAGTTCGCGACAAAGTAAAACGTAAGCATGATGTGGTCGGCTCGAGCTAAAGAACACACACTTGCACAAAATGAACACCCTCCAAAGGAGAGGTGACCCCTCGAGGGGAAATTCAAACACTTAGCACATGCAAAAACTTGCATGCACAGCTTTGTGTCATCCTCCGAGAGAGGCTACCAAGGGGCACAGCCCCTAAAGGATCTCGAGATCCCATGATTCGTCTTTCTAAAGATGATTCTGAATAGCCTGCTCAGGTGACATTCTAAGACTTGGCTCTCGAGAGCTAGGGTTCTAACACTCTACTTGGCCAAAGTTCCAAGGGTTAAGCTCCCGCTTAGGTCGGAGCACATAGAGGAGAGAAATATTGTTACCCCTACAAGTGGATGAGAATCACTTACAAATCTGAAGCGTGTCTCGAGACACCAGGTATAAACTTCCTCAACCAAACATTTTAGCTAAGGAAGTGGGGGGCTTATGATATAACTCAAATATAAATCCCAATAATTGGGGAATACCCGGCAATCCCAGTCAATCTGGGAGATTTATGATTGTCTTATCAGGATTCTAAAATAGTCTTTAAAGATTGTGATGTGATCCTCGAGGATCCTAAAACGATCCTGATTGGATTAGTCCACAGCCTAGTCCTAATAGGACTCTTCCTACCCATATATAAAGGGGTCTACCCCCAGGTATGGGACAACTACACACAGATACACATTGTGTCTTTCATGCTTTTTCAGAGTTATTATATTGTAGCTGCGCTCTAACTTAAGCATCGGAGAGTTCTCCGCCGGAAACCCCACCCGGCGGTCACTCATTTTCTGTCTTGCAGGTCATCGGTCCAGGCTCGGGTTCCGCAAAGTACGCGGAGCATATTTTTAGCAGCAACAGATTGGCGCCATCCGTGGAACCTGCCAGCCTAGCCCTTTGACCTCAAGAAAATTCAATAGTTGTATTCCAAACTACCGGTGACAACATGTCGGAACCACTGACAGAACCGTCATCGTCACAAGTTTTCAAATTCAATTATTGTCAAAGGCAAAAAGAAAACAAAAACATTGTTCAAAGAGAGTTCATGATTCTGCCAGAGGTATTACAGCAAAGTGCCGCCGGTAGCCATATGGCAGAGCCACCAACGGCACGGCAGCTCCATCAAAAAGAGAACCACGAAGAAGCCATGCCACAGCGCCGTCGCACAATGGGTCGAAACCCTACCGACGGTATCACGCATAATCAGGCCACCCACCACTGTGGGCCTCCCTTTCTTTGACGGCGCCACCTCGCCGCCTTCTTTGGATCAACTCCGCAGTGTCGCCATGACAAAAGACAACATCGCACCAACAGAGATCACCGCTAAGCAGCAGAGTCATCGCCAAGCGGTGCAACCACCATAACCGATGGTAGCCGTATCTACAATGCCGCCACCGCTAGTGTTAATCAGCACGACCATTGAATCAAAGATGAAGAAGCCACAGTAGTGCCGCCGCCAATGGGTCAGAACCCTAGCGTCGCCACCGTGGCCTGTCCTCCAGCAAAGAGACGCCATGCATAGTCAAACCACCATGTCCTCCTTCGACATGGCCAATGCCTCCATTACAACCACGCTTAGATAGCGATGGCACTGCTCTGCCGCCTTCCTCTAGTTCTCCTCCATCGCGACCGAACGACGACTGTGACACCTCGCCGTCCACCTCCCAGTAATTACACCCCAAATTCGCACCGCCACCGCCGTGAAGAGCAGTTACATAACGATCAGAAAAAAAAGAATAGAAAGAAGAAGTAGATTCGTGCCGCCGTCAACCATCAGTGGTGGCCTCCACGATGGAATTTTCACGCAACCGCTAGCACTCGACCATCCCCGACGTCGCGCAATCCACCGCAAGCAAAGGACGACTGCGCCGATAAGAACCACCTGATCTGCCATCGCCGCCTCACCATGGCGCCACTGCCTTCCTGTGGTGGTTCGATCGGTCTCCAAGAAATAGCTGCACTTCTGTCGATGGAAAGAAAGAAGAAATAACCCCTTTCCAAATAAGGTGAAATCCCTCTTTTTTTAAAAATTCTACATTTACCCCCATAAAAGGCATACTTATATTTAAGACCCTAAGGGTCTCATTTATTCGACACGGGCCATACGCTTTTTAAAGCATGAAAATTTACGTGCATTTTAGATCTACAAGGTTTCATTTAATTGCGCGCATTTTATATTTTTGTCGCTAAAAAATAAAGCGACTACAATTTTAGGCGCTAACAAGCCTTCTAAAGGCCGCATTCTGTGCACTTTCAATGCTTAGATCTATTTAATTTTTGTCTAGCATTACGCAACTACACCAATTAGCGCAAGCATGTCTCATGTCGTGTCTTACCGACTGCTATGAATTTTTAAGCTCACCTGTGACACATAGTGCAGCACACTCTGTCATTTAATCGGTGAAACCCTAATGGGGTTGCGGTGACTAAAACACCGCTATTAATTATGTGTTAAAAACATAATTGCATTTTTATATGCTTTATTGCTTCAAAGGCTATTTTTTCAGTCATATATTTTTATTTCTTGCAAGGGTTTAAACAATGCATGCGAGCATCAACAGTGACATATAAACCACTTCTTAAGCAAGGAACAAATTCACAGCACCCGTCGACTTAAAAGTCACGCCTAGGGTTTCTGCTGCAGCTTCTTGCCAACTCAGCATTTCTTATTATCTCGTGATGTTCGGTCACACAGTGGCCTCGATCAGTGAATTAGAGAATATCGTCAGCCTCTGTTAATAAGCATCACTAATATGCCGGCACAACTGTAAGCTCAAGCTCATGACCAGCAAACTGAATCTAGTTGCTTCTCAGCATATTGATAAACTGCGACGGACTCCGCGTCCTCTAGCTCTATATGCTTGTCTAGTCAAGCAGGTGGATTACGGTTTCCTATATTACTCGTACAGGTCTTCTTGTTACCGGGTCCTACATATGGGCTTAAAAGCCGTCTTTGTATATCCATGCCTTCTCAAAGGCCGGGGGGCTTTATATTTTATGAGATTATACAGGCTTAATGCCTTATGTCTTATCAGACAGACAGGTTCGCCACAGCGACCATATTACGGGCTCCATGACATGTGGCTTCTTATTTAGCACCGCGGCAACAAGGACAAAAAACCCCCGAGGGCGCATATGATGAGAATTCTAAGTTCCGTCAAACCCCCAAGGCGCGTACAACGAGGACTCTAAAGTTTCATTAAACCCCCGAGGGCGCGTACGACGACAACTCTAAGTTCCGTCAAACCCCCAAGGGCGCGTACAAGTGAGGACTCTAAAGTTTCGTTAAACCCTCGAGGGTGCGTACGATGAGAATTCTTAAATTTCGTCAAACCCTCGAGGGTAATTGCATGAGCTCTGGCTCCATCCGCCCCCGAGGGCGTGTATGATGAGAATTCTTAAATTCTGTCAAATCCTCGAGGGTAATTGCATGAGCTCCAGCTCCATTCGCCCCCGAGGGCGTGTATGACGAGAATTCTTAAATTCCGTCAAACCCTCGAGGGTAATTGCATGAGCTCCGGCTCCATTCGCCCCCGAGGGCGTGTATGACGAGAATTCTTAAATTCCGTCAAACCCTTGAGGGTAATTGCATGAGCTCCGGCTCCATCCGCCCCCGAGGGCGTGTATGACGAGAATTCTTAAGTTCTGTCAAACCCTTGAGGGTAATTGCATGAGCTCCGGCTCCATCCGCCCCCGAGGGCGTGTATGACGAGAATTCTTAAGTTCCGTCAAACCCTTGAGGGTAATTGCATGAGCTCCGGCTCCATCCGCCCTCGAGGGCGTGTATGAAGAGAATTCTTAAGTTCCATCGAACCCTCTAGGGTAGTTGCATGAGCTTCGCGCTCCACCAGCCCTCTGGGGCGTCCCTCGAGGCACGAACACCCCCAAGGGTGATAGGATAAAGCTTAAGTTCTATACGAACAGTTTAGCTACAGTTCTAACCCGTGAAACGGCAAACGACTATGGGACTTCATCCCCCCACCATTCTTTTTCAATTCAAAACCCATCCAATCGTGAATGCGAGGCTTCTTTGCCAGCTCTTAGCTGATGATAAGAGTTCGCGACAAAGTAAAACGCAAGCATGATGTGGTCGGCTCGAGATAAAGAACACACACTTGCACAAAATGAACACCCTCCAAAGGAGAGGTGACCCCTCGAGGGGAAATTCAAACACTTAGCACATGCAAAAACTTGCATGCACAGCTTTGTGTCATCCTCCGAGAGAGGCTACCATGGGGCACAGCCCCTAAAGGATCTCGAGATCCCATGATTCGTCTTTCTAAAGATGATTCCCAATAGCCTGCTCAGGTGATATTCTAAGACTTGGCTCTCGAGAGCTAGGGTTCTAGCACTCTACTTGGCCAAAGTTCCAAGGCTTAAGCTCCCGCTTAGGTCGGAGCACATGGAGGAGAGAAATATTGTTACCCCTATAACTGGATGAGAATCCCTTACAAATTTGACGCATGTCTCGAGACACCAGGTATAAACTTCCTCAGCCAAACATTTTAGCTAAGGAAGTGGGGGGCTTATGATATAACTCAAATATAACTCTCAATAATTGGGGAATACCCGGCAATCCCAGTCAAACTGGGAGATTTATGATTGTCTTATCGGGATTCTAAAAGAGTCTTTAAAGATTGTGATGTGATCCTCGAGGATCCTAAAACGATCCTGATTAGATTAGTCCACAGCCTAGTCCCAATATGACTCTTCTTCCTACCCCTATATAAAGGGGTCTACCCCCAGGTATGGGACAACTACACACAGATACACATTGTGTCTTTCATGCTTTTCAGAGTTATTATATTGTAGCTGCGCTCTGACTTAAGCATCAGAGAGTTCTCCGTCGAGAACCCCACCCGACGGTCACTCGTTTTCTGTCTTGCAGGTCATCGGTCCAGGCTCGGGTTCTGCAAAGTAGGCGGAGCATATTTTTAGCAGCAACACCTTCACTCATTGAGCACACGCCCATACCTACCACAATCCGTTCCCCCGAAGCTCCAAGACACTAAAAACACACTTATTACTCACTACATCACGCCCAGAACACTCACGCACACAAGCACCACTCACGGGTACCCACTCAAACACACACTGATACACCCTACCCCATGCAATACAATTATGTAGGTATTGAATTCCACACCTTATACGCTTAACTCACACACTTGAAGCACACGTGGTAAGCTAAACACACACACACACACACACACATGATCCCCCAAGAACACACACGAAATGGCATACAGCCACACCCACTTACAGTGAACACGAACACACAGCAAGAAAAACACATCGAACATATACTAAAAATCGCTCCAATACACCAACCACACAGCCTTGCGAATTATACCATACACGCACATCAAAACCTCCCTCGGACAGCCATATCCATGGCTCCCTCACACAGCAACCATGGGGGACAACCAGTCACTGCGCACCTCCATTCCCATAAGGAATCACACAAGAAATCACGCATTAAACACATACAAAACCTTTACAAGTTTACCTTGAATGGACCCGTCAATCCTCTTTCTTCTTCTCTGTTTTTATTCTTCTTCTTCTCTGTTTCTTGTTTCTATTTTGATTCTTCTTTCTTTCCCGAAAGGGAAAGATTTCCCTTTTTGTTTTTTTTTCTTTTTTATCTTCCACCGAGACCTCCATTACCCACATATCCCATATTTAACTAGCTTAGTCATTGTAACAAGGAAGAGGTGGCAACATTTTAAGGTAAGGTTTCCCCAAATTGCAAATTAGCCCCCAGAAATTTCCACAATTACAAAATGACCCCAAACTTTTGTATAATTTACATCAGAGCCCCAAATCTTATTCCAACCTCCGTTAATCTAATTAAATGTTCCGAAAACATATATTGTCACTCGTTTCATCATTTTTCATCACCAAAAACATTTACTACATTTATACCCCCAAAGTTTTCCAAAATTACATAAATGCCCCCAAAATTTCAAAAATTAATTTTTTGCCCCAAAATTATTTTAAGCTACTAATACTCGAACCTTGTTCAGAATTATCGCTTGTTTATTTTTTGAAGCTCGGATGGTTATTTAATTGGCTCCCGAAGTTCGGGATATTACAGAATATGTGTGGGCACCGATGATCACCGCTAACGTGAGTACGACGTAGTCGTAGCTTAGGTGTGCCTAGTGTCATGCGAGTCCCCCCAAGCGGAGATAGCTTATGTGGTAGCGAGCTTATCCTGCTGAGAAGGGTCCTCATGCCGGAGTACTACAAGCAGAGCCCCTCAGAATGCTGCACACTCCAGAGAGTGAGTCGAAGCATGTTCCACATCTATGGCAGTGACACATGATGTGGTGAATGAGTGTGATGCTCGGGGGCACGTAACATGAGAGTGGCGCATGGGTCCGGTGCCGATGGCACGAGATATGAGAGTCGAGCATGGGCGTGGTGACCTCTGTTGTGAGAAAATACCTGGTGCCATGGGGCATATGTCATGGAACTGGTGCATGGGCACAGACGACGACTTTCACAAAAGTGGGCGTCATGTTAGGGGCAAGAGTTAGTCTGTGGATTTGCTACTTTGCCTTGCTTGGGTATGTAGGCTCTCCCTAGTCTTTTGCTTATCAAAAACTTGAACATGTTAACCATTGTGTTTAAACTTAGATGCACACGTCTACCATTTTCCATGAGCCGTGGGTGGGCATTGAGGAGACATCACGTGGCTGCGGGTGACGAGAATTTCGGGGATGACGCGTCTGTGACAGCGGGCATTGTGAAGATGGCAAGTGAGCCGAGTGCTATGTGGCAGTGTAATCGACAATCAAGTTCAAGAGAAGGGGGTAGTGTTAGGGCTAGGCGGTGTGGGAGGTGTTTGATGTTGCACAAAAAAAGAAAATGAAATCTCTGGTAATGATGGAAGTTGGAAGTGGGAGTGCACGATTGTCAGCGACAGACGTCCCAGAGATGGCGCGCGAGCACAGGCGACTGCTCTCAAAATTGGGCTTTTAAGGTACTAGGGTCTCGAGCGCCTCACTTGGTAAAAGCGGCTCTTTTTCTGACTACACCCAGGATAACCCGGTAGAAATTCAGAGATGAGTGTGCTAGGCTTGTGTTGGGCTTGTGGTGCGACGGTGGCGCGATGAGGTTCGCGCATCGCAACAGTGGCTCACAGCGGCGCATTGGTAGGTGGTGTTGGGATGTGACGGTGGTGGGCTTGTGGTATGACGATGGTGCAACAGTGGTGTGATAGGGTTGGCATAGTGGCTCGCGATGGTGCATCACTGCAGTAGCTCGCGGTAAATGGGGGTTCGTGAGTGGCTGAGGTGGCAGCGTGGTATGAACGGGGCTAACCAAAATGCCCACTGTATAAAGATTTCAAACCCTAAGATGGAAAATTAGAGTTTCAAACCTAATTGGGAATTAGGGATTTATTATCTTTCCAAATTAGCGTTTTAACCCTAATTTCTAAATTAGCTCTTTCTCTATTCCCCCCCCCATCCCACCGCCGCCCCTTACACCCCACCCTACTGCTGCCCGTCACTCCACCCATCTAAGTTGTCGCCTCTTTCCCTCTTCCCCCTACCACGCTCCCACCCTTCCATCTTACCCACATCGCACTATCACAAAGACGCAGTCCACACACACACACAGTCCTCACCCACCACTGTAGCCCCGTTCAAGCCGCCACCTTACTGGATGTCCTCTATTTCACTGGGAAAGAAATAGAAGGCTGGATGTCACATACCAGTCGCCTTCTCTTTCTTCATAGCTTCAGTAATTCAGTTATCAATACTTGAAAGAGAAAGTTATATCTAAAGGAAAAATTGTATTGCCACAACCTTGGACCCTGCAGCTTATAACGAAAAATCGCAACTTGATATCTTCATTTATATTATGCCAAAGTTAGTAGGTTTTGTAGAATACAACATATATGAAAAAATGAACATTTAAGGTGTTATTAGACAAGTGTAAGCATACTTCAAAAGCTTGCAATCAGTTCATCACATGCTGAAATCACTTGAAATTAAACACGAATATATAAACGTGCGATAACAATGTATATTGGCTACAGTTCTTGGATAATTATGCGGCATCACATCTTCGAAAAGGAGGTCCTATCCTAAGTTCTTCTCTAAAAAAAGTACTAAAAAGCTTACAGCTTGAGTGCAACTTTGTCCATTGTTGAACCGGCAAGCGAGCAGCGGCGGGCATCTAGAGATGGCGCGCGGGCGATATTCTCATGGTGTTTTGCCTAGTGCAAAAGGCATGTGGTAAATGAGGCCGATTCCCCCGAAAAGAAGGAAGGCGGCCGACCCCTTAAAGGAGGGGGGTGGGGGCAAGCGGCCGACCCCTTAAGGGGGAAAGGCGACTGATCCCTCAAGGGAAAAGGTGGGTGACCCCAAGGGGAAGGCACGCCAATCTCCGAGGGGGAGAGGCGAACACCGATGTTGTTACGTTAGCGACCATGGGTCGCACGTAAAGTATTTTCTTAGTTACAAATAGTCATGAAAAAGCAAAAAAATATGCACGTGACTAAAAGCATGCGCATTTTGACCGATTGAAAGCATTGAAAATTGATCGTTGACTATGCTGACGTGTCGTGCAAAACGGGATCCCTCGTGAACCCTTGGGTGCGATCAAGATAGGTTGGGAACACATGTTGACATAGAAGAGGGAGAAGTGTAAAATCTATATAATTTGTTGAATTTTAAATGGAAAGAAAAAAGAATTAAAATCAATTTGAATAAGAGAGAGGGAGAGAGAAGAAATGAGTCCAAATCATTGTCACGAAGGTAAGTAACTTCAAAATGTTTCAAAAAGTCAAAATAAGAAATTCCATATGGTAAGTTAAAAGAATGTTCACGTAGGTCGTGACATGGCAACATTTTCTTAATATATATATATATCTGCGTGTGTATACACACACACACACAGATATAAGTGTGTGTGTGTGGGGGGGGATCCACATCTATCGGTGGAGAAATAATTATTTCTCCTCCAGTTATTTGGCCGTTCACCAAAGGTTGTGGACGGCTTAGATCGAATATTTTGTACACTAACCGCTACACTTAGAAGCGGTTAGGGGTCCACTTGAGCCGAAGGTATCATAAATAGCAAAGAAATCCAGGAAACTGGGGGGGGGGGCAAGCCTAACCGCTACAACAGTTAGATATAGTGGTGGAGATCTCCAGATGTGGATCTGCTCCACATATATATATATATATATATATATATATATATATATATATATATATATGAGAGCTGATCCGTTGAGAGTGTGGGTAAAATAGGAGAAGTTGCAAGCGCGATTTGACCGTCCATCCCGAAAGATGGACGGGCCAGATCGGGCCTTTTTCGAAAGCTGTCAGTCATCCGCCATACAGTATGGCGGACGGTTTTTTTTACCAAATTGCCCCTCCGCTCCTGTCCGCTAAACTGTATGGCGGAGGACATTAAAGTGCTAATGGGAGACAGCCAAAAAGACGTCTGCGATACTGTGTACCGGACGTCCCTAGGCTGACACCTGTCCTTTTTGCCCCTCCACACCGTACGCTATACTGTCCTTTTTGCCCCAACACTTAAAGTTTTTTTTTCGGCCCTATGTACGTCCGCTATACTATATAGCGGACAGTCAAGTAGAAAGATTTTGCCCCAACACTTCAAGTTTTTTTTTTCGGCCCTATGTACGTCCGCTATACTATATAACGAACAATCAAGCAGAAGGAATCCTCCCCAACACTTAGTTTTTTTTTCGGCCCTATGTACGTCCGCTAAACTATATAATGGACAATCAAACAGAAGGAAGCCTAGGGCCGGAAAAAAAAACTAAGTGTTGGGGAGGCTTCCTTCTGCTTGACTGTCCGCTATATAGTATAGCGGACGTACATAGGGCCGAAAAAAAAACTTTAAGTGTTGGGGCAAAAAGGACAGTATAACGTACGGTGTGGAGGGGCAAAAAGGACAGGTGTCAGCCTAGGGACGTCTGGTACACAGTATCACAGACGTCTTTTTGGCTGTCTCCCATCAGGACTTTAATGTCCTCCGCCATACAGTTTAGCGGACAGGCGCGGAGGGGCAATTTGGTAAAAAAACCCGTCCGCTATACTGTATGGCGGACGACTGACAGCTTTCGAAAAAGGCGCGATCTGGCCCGTCCATCTTTCAGGATGGACAGTCAGATCGCGCTTGCAACTTCTCCTATTTTGCCCACGCTCTCAACGGATCAGCTCCCTATATATATATATATAGGTGGCTAAGTGCTTTGTTTTTATATATAAAAATTAGCTAAAATTATGTGCTATGCACGAGAATGGGGATATAGTTAATTATGAAGTAGGGTAAAGAAAGTCACGGGGTAGGACAATTAAAGGTCATGTAGTTGGACTATTTAGTTGTGTTTAATGAAATGAAAAATTTTAGAAAAGAAAAAGGGAATAGAAGTTTAGAAGGAAAACACCTTATAAATATCTTGCATTCTTGTTCTTGATAATAAACATAAACATGTGCCCCAGTTCTCTTCTTTGTCCGCGCACTTCTTTTGACCCAAACTAAACCCCATCAAACAATTTCTTGACAAATTGACAATAAGCAAAGTGGGAAACTTTGATGTCCAGCTGATTCACATTCACTTCACCAATTCGCTTTTGGACCGAATCGGCCATTATAGACCCACTCTTTCTACCATAACTTTTATGGAGCAAACAGAAACCAAAAAGAAAGGGTATTTGTACACTACTGTATTATACTTGTGCACCTAAACATTGATGCCATTTATGTTATGAGAGTTTCCAAGCTCTTCCACCTCTCATACTGAATTTCTTCAGTCTCCCGAAAAACATCACAAGAACCAGGATCAATTTTCCCTTGTTACTCCATCTTCCTGCAAACCCGTATAACTTGTCTTTGCAGTGCTTCTCAGGGTTGATTTGTCGTCCACAACTATAGCCCACCGAAAACCCGACATTTCCATATGCACTATAAAATTCATGAAATATTAGAATTTATAGCACACTGTATAGTGATGCAAAAAAAAAGAAGACCGAAATGGTTACAAGGACGAATAAAAACGGTTCTAGGTCAGAAACTGAATTTATCTTGATAAATTGAAATTGAAATCGAAATCCTTTCAAATAAATGATGAATGCGGCACAAAATGTTGCTAAAAAAAGTGTTTGTACCATATAACTTCGACATTTATGCAATTTAGCAGGAGAAGGTGCATCTAGAAGTAGTGTTATGTCGATATATGTACGATAGATTCTTCTGGTGCTTTTAGTGCCGCATATTAATGTTATTATTTAAGATTTTTTTTTTGTTTACAACAATTTCTCACTTAAATCATACGATTGTAAACTATGTTACATAAATTATTGGGCCTGTTCGTCTACTATATTTATCTTATATCTTTATACTGTGTTTTCATTTTCATCATTTTGGTAGCAAGTTAAGAAATATAGTTGTGTACTTTTATCATCTTAACATGCTTTTTAGCTGCTTTTCTGAGACAATACGTGAGAGACGACCGAAAAACATGTTCGCGCTGTTTGGGTTAAATTTTTTCAAGTTCAAAACAGAAAATATAAACGTACGCGATTAGAAGAATCTTTTTTGTGATCATTACCAAAACTAAAAATGGAAATAGCAATATCCTCTAACTATATATTTTAGAGTAAAATACGTTGACCTCCTTGATGTTTTGATATATAATACCCGGATCCCTTCTAGTTTTGAAAATTACATCGTGCTCCCTTATGTTAATAATTCACTAGCAAAGACCCATCTAACGTTACTTTGCTGTTAAAATAGTGACGATGTTAACAAAATATTCTTCCAAAATACCATGTACGCCTCTAAGATAAATAATTATTAGCGCGTCTATAACAGATAGTGAAGTACTGCCTCTTAAAAATGTGCAAGCCTAGCTAATTTTTCAAGTAATATTGCCAGGCATTTTTTAATGTGTTCAAGGCTTTAATAACCTCATAAGATGCACCTCAACCCCGTACTGTTCTAACTATTCATCTCTCATACCATCCCTATATCAGGATTGACCTTAAGATGAGAACCAAGTCTCTTGACTATCCACCTAGAATTAGCATTTTTGTGAATCAGATTGTTAAAGCATTGAAGAACGCCTAAAAATATTCTTTGAGATATTTGCAAGGCTTGTGCATTAATAAGAGACAGTTATTTACTATCTGCTATATAGACATGTTGACAATTTTTGTCTTATGGCATACACGGTCTATTGGAAGAACATTTTACTGACATCGTTACTGTTTTAACGGCAAAGTGACGTTGGGGGGGGGGGGTCTTTGTTAGTGAAAAATTAAAATAGGGGAACGTGGTGTAATTTTCAAAACTAGAAGGGATCAACGTGTAAAAAATCAAAACCTCGACGAGGTCAAGGTTGAAGTTCTTGAAAACTCACCTAATCACTTCCACAACGATATTCAACACATTGAAGTTGAGGGGATCACCCCTTAGTTTTCCTCTCTCTGTGATACAAACAAGAATGGTGAAGATGACCACATAAGAGAGCTGCGAGAACAGTAGATACTCG
This sequence comes from Escallonia rubra, assembly GCA_033065855.1. Classification (NCBI taxonomy): domain Eukaryota; kingdom Viridiplantae; phylum Streptophyta; class Magnoliopsida; order Escalloniales; family Escalloniaceae; genus Escallonia; species Escallonia rubra. The sequence goes on from JAVXUO010001626.1 coordinate 101,892, forward strand.
ACATGATTCTTCTCTTGTGTTCTGCTCTTTTTCTCTGTTGTTGAACTGTTCTCACGGGCCTCCATTGGTAAGAAGGAAGTATACGGCGGAAGGTACCTACGAGGGAAAGTTTATTACAGTACTAAAGATGTGTGCATGAAATTTGAAGGTAGCCAAGTACTGAATAAGCAAAGGTACGCGTAATTATTTGAAATTCCTGGCACAATCTTTAATGTGTGATGTGTGATGTGTCATCAATATGTATCATGTATGGGTGTATGGCCGGCATGGGCGATTGGGCGTATGTCATGTGAATTCTATGTGCAAAGACATATATGAGATACCACTAGGTAAAAAGAAAAATTAACTGTTAATTGTTATCTTTTAAGAGTTCATCTGATATGGTAAAGAATATAATCGGATTATCAATCATTTAATGCGTAACACAATGCTCCAAGAATATAAAATTGTAAAGAACATATTTAAACAGTTTTCACTGGATTGGACACACTACCCCCCCCCCCCCCCCCCATTTACCTTCGCTTAATTGCATTGTAAAAGCATATACAAATGTCACCCCTTATCAGCCATTTTGAAACTGCGAATGCATGACTAGGATATGCAGAACGGTTAATTTCAAAATTAGTAATTTCGTTTGTAAACACTTGGAGTATAATTTGTATTTTCCTTTTTTTCTGTTGTACTTGTAAATAGACTTTAATGGCTTTCGTGAAACTTAATAATATTTTTTAAGTGCACTTTGTTTTTAATATTATTTTAATAAAAAAATTTGGTGAATTTGATATAATTTTTGCACCCCCTGAAAAAAATTCCTGGTTCCGCCCTTGGACAAGAGAATTCTAAAACCTTGTGAAAACCACAGTAAAGAAAGATAGTGCTACTCAAAACGTAAAATAGGTTTGAAGTGCTTTGGCTTTTCTTTCAACTAGACAAAAGAATTAGAGAGTAACAAATTAATAAGAGTAGTACTTAGTAATTAGAATTTAGTAAGACTACTAATTAATAAACAAGAGTACTAATTAGTAAATACTAGTAGTAATTAGCAAGAGTAGTAATTGGAGAGGAAAATAGTAGCAAAGCTTGTAGAAATATAGAATGTTTAGGTAAGAGAGAGTAAGAAGATTGGTGTGAAAAATTAGAGAGAAATGGTGTGAATTTATAGATTTTAGAAACTTCACAAAAGACCAAAATACCCCTACAAACTATCCGTTTATAGTTGTTAGGGAGGGTAAGAGTGTAAAAACCTTTAAAGGAGTTGGACAAATGAAGTTAGACTAAAATACCCCCCAAACTAGCCGTTATATTGCTGTTGGGGGGGGTAAAAATGGAATTTTGGAAAAGGGGTGGAAGAAAGGGGAGGAAAACCAAAAAATTCAAACCAAGTGGTGGGGCCGAACCGGGCCAAGGCCGGGCCAGAACCGGGCCGGGCCAAACCCGGGCCGTGCTTTTTCCCAGAATTCTTTGGCCTGGTCCGGGCCGGGCCAAACCCGGGCCCTTTTGACAACTCTACAGAACCCTCATTTCTCTTGTAAAATTAAAAAATAAGTGTCCTATCAAAGTTTAAATTAATTATTAGATCACATTTTTATTCTAAATCTCATAAGTTATTTTTTGGGTGTACGGATTTTAATTTTCATATTAGAAAATACTTTTAAGGAGATAATTGTAAAAATAAATTCTTAATAGATTAGTATATTGATTAGGTAGAGTTTTAGAATAATTAGAATTAGTTTTTAAATTATTTTTCTTCTAAATTAAAAGTATTATTTTCCTTTTTTATATATGTGAGCTTTTATATTCATATTAAAGAGTAGTTTTGACGATACAATAGTCAATATTAAGTCCTAATAAGTTAGTATAATGATAAGGTTGAATTTTAGAATGATTAGAATTAGTTTTTGAATTTTAAGGACATAGTTGTCAAAAAGAAGTTTTAATAGATTAGTATATTGGTTAGGTAGAATTTTAAAATGATTAAATTAGTTTTTTAACTAAATAAAACTTACTTATATAGAAGTTAATTAATCTTAAAATAAGGATCTGATGACGTGTCATATAATATAAAGAAGCGATGATGTGTCGCGTAAAGAAGCTATCAATACATTTCTCGCTTCGCTTATTATATATTATATTGACATAGTTGTCAAAAAGAAGTCTTAATAGATTAGTATATTGGTTAGGTAGAATTTTAGAATAATTAGAATTAGTTTTTTTTAACTAAATAAGACTTACTTATGTAGAAGTTAATTAATCTTAAAATAAGGATCTGATGACGTGTAATATAATATAAAGAAACGGTGATGTGTCGCGTAAAGAAGCTATCAATATATTTTTCGCTTCGCTTATTATATATTATATTGATTAGTCGTATTTAGATAAACATGAAGCTCCCACCAGATGAGGGAACTTAAAATAAAGGACCAAGAAAGTATATCACACTGACAAAAGTATTCTACCATTCCCTGGGTTGGTAGGGCCTAAGGTAGCTGATGCAAAATCAAACTGTCATGGAGTTATATGTCCATGTAATCTTTGAAGAATGGAATATATGTATATATATTCCTTTTTTTACAATGATGAATGGAATATTAATCAATGAAACCTTTTGGAATCGATAACGGATTTGAATACTCAGTCTGTTGCAGCAAAGAAGTTTACAGGTATGACTGTTGCATATCAAAGGCCTGAAGAGTTAATGCTTGTTTGTTTTGGTATTTAGTACAACTGCTGCAATCTCTTGTCAATGTCGTTTTTGGCATTTTCGGCGTTTTCATCGCAAATTACTTATATACAGACTTGAATTTTCTTGAGAATAATGTTTGCTAGCAACATTATCCTTGAAATTAGCTTGATCGAGGAGCTTAGGAGAGAGAAAGGGAGCGAGAGACAGAGAGAGAGACAGAGAGAGAGAGAGTACTCACATCATCACTACGAACAAAACCAAGATGGCCGGAGAGACAGTCGAAAGATCAAAGACAGATTCACCGGCATGCCTCGAATTCACGACTTGGAACAAGGATCCAACAAGCTTCTCATGAACATTTAAACCCTCCGTGACTTGGGACTTCCACTCCAAGGGGCAAAAAAGGATCCATTGACCCAATATGAATCCAAAAACAGTGGCACCAAGTAAAAAGCACCGCATCCTAGGCAGCAAATGACTATATCTCAACTCCCTCCAGTTCTCCAACAAGTAACCAAACTCCACCCGCTTCGTAACTCTCTCCAAAATCCTGATCAAAACCCATAAGCACAGAGGATAGAGCGTGTTTCCCATAAGGATTTGTGGAATCAGAACTAAAAGTAGCCCTGAATTCTTCTTAAAAACCACCATGTTCTCATTGGTGGGAATGAACCCGCAGTTCGCGAAGGTAGAAATAGTTGTGAAAATCGAAAACGTTAGTGTCCGAAGGCCTTTCTTGTTAAGTACTTGGCTTGCACTCGGAACAAGGCTCATGTAGAGCAAAACCAAAGAGGAACCAACAACATGCACCACAACAAGATAGCTTAACACCACATTACCTAAAAACTTAGCAGACTTGTCCTTTAGGTCTTGCACGTTGGTGCTGCTAACGGATTTCTCATTGACAGAACCGAGCTCCATTTTATCAAAAGAATCAGAGCTGGTATTGCCCATGTTAATTCGATTTCTGAACCCGTTTATTCTGATGGAAGGCCAGTACCTTTGCAAGTGGAGTCCAAGCATGGAAGTGAAAACTTCTCCACCCACAAACATCAGAATGGAGATTATGATGAGTTGAGTGTTCGAGAACACCTCCATTTCGAGCGTTGACATGCTCGAAACCGTCACCGCAGACACCGACGTGAAGAACACGTCGATGTCCCCGAGAACAAACGAGGTTGCTTTTGGCGTTGAAAGCTTCAATGCCAAGAAGCCCACTAAAGAAAGCAATACGAAGTAAGCAAGTTGAACCCGAAATGGCTTTGCGAATGAGCTTATTAGACTATGCATCATTTTATTGCCAAGAACATAAAAGAAAGAAAGAACTTCTTATAGGGCTTGAGAACGCTTGAATCTTTATATTGGAGGGAACACAAGGTGCTGCAGAAGATCTCCAAAGTAGTGGGATTAGTGAAAGTCGGGGTAGGCACAATCGTATGGGGACGTATGGACTAGGTTGAAGACGTGAAAAGAACTGAAGGAAGGAAGAAAAATATGTGAGAACTGTTACCTGAAGTTGACTGAAGATAAATCCACATGACTTTCTAACCCCAAAGTGCTATTTGCTTTTAAGATTGAAGAATTTGAACTGTTTTAACAGATGCCCTGGCACCTATTTAAATCCATAACAACTATATATATATATATATATATACTAGTAAGAATCACGTGCTTTGCACGTTATATAGTAATTTAAAATAAAAATATTATGAACATTGGTGAAAAATACAATTAAAATTAATCATTATGACTATTATAATTAAATTATAACAATAAATCACTTGTTAAGCGCTAACAAAAGATTCGAAATATGAAAAGTTAATTGCACAAAACACGATCTTACTTTCAAACCCGAATCTTTCACGCCAATTATCATCGATATTTTTTACCATTTATCATATTTATTTCTTTCGTCACATCAAGTTCCCGCAAAAGATCGAGAAAAAATGATTGTTTCATGTTATATCTTATCATCGAAGATACACTAACATTGTCATTAGTCTCAAATATCTTTCACAAAAATCTAACTCTCATGAAATATTACTAATTTCATGCAGTATGTTTTGATGGCATATATATAAGTTTAGGAAGTAAAATTGAGAAGAAGTTTGAATTATTGTTAAGTGATATTAACGAAAGTTCAAAAATTATTCTAAAAAGGATTGTTATAAGTAAAGTGTCTAATGGAAAAAAGTTATGACTATAACAAAGTTTGTAAGATGAAATGCGTTAAGAACTTAAATATTGCATCTTTAAAATCAAAAATCAAGCGAACTCAAGAGATCTAGCATGACACATAGAAATTGAACTGTTTAAGCAACAAATTTAGTAGCCCAAATGTTCAATGATCTTTCCAAAGTTTTTCTATCTTCACTTTTAGAGTTTTGACACTTTTTCCTGCAAGCATCACCCTTAAAGTTCAAAATATCACAACTTAGGATTTTCAATATCATTCATTATTCATCTTGCTTCTTTCTGTATACTGATGGCCATTTCTTATGCCGATGATTTTGGGGGTCAAAGATACCTTGCAATTTATTTGCTTTTGATAATGATTTAATTTATTACTCCCTATATCCTAATTTTTTTTTTATCATATTTCTTTTTTGGCTTGTCCAAAAAAATTGATCGGTTTCCAATTTAAGAAAGATTCAATAGATGTTTTTACATGTTTACTCTTTGTACACTTTTTGTTATTCTACTTTTTTCTCCACATTTGATCCTCCACCAATCCACTTCTCTCTACTCAACCATTTTCTCTCTACATTTGATCCTCCACTAATCCACTTCTCCCTGTTCAACCACTTTCTGCTCCCCCTCCCTTCCTATCCTCTCTCTCTCAGGATACAATAAAACACTCATATCCTAAATAAGTGTGCATTCAAATATGATCAAATAATTTGTGATGAAATGAATATAATTTTCATGTATCTCTTATTTTAAGATTAAAATACATAACAAGTATTTTTTCTACTTTTTCTATCTTAAGTTCTAACATTCAAGTACAATTTGTCTAAAATTACGCTTAATCTTAATTACTTTCCTTTTTCTACTTTTCAATTAAAAATCTATAGTGTACTCTAAATTTTTTTTTAATAGTATACTCTAAAGCTCTCTTTTTTTTTTATTTTCAATCTAGCATGACCTTATTCATCTTAGTAGTAAAATAAGGACTTTTATTTTTAACATAAACTTATATGATAATACCAAACCTACTCATCTAAAAAGTCTATATACATGTGTGCCTATGTGTGTCCTTTTGAATTCTATACTGCGAAATAAATGTGCGAAGTTGATATCAGATAATGCTAATGAACTACGTAATTTCAATAATGTTTACAAACCTACGTTTTTTACCCTATATTTATGTATACGCATTACAGGTTTGATATACAAAAGTTTATCAAGAATAATTTCAGATCATTCATCAAATAAAGACCTTTATCATCAAAATAAAAAGGAAGAAAAAATTACCTATGCCATAAGGTTTTGAGAGTTAAGAAAATTATAGGCTTAATTGCACCCATGACCTTGAGGTTAGGGTAAAATTACATGCGTATCCATTAGGTGGAACAATAGCACTTATGTTCGTTGACCGAACGAAAATACTGAAAGGTGAAAAGACCAGAATGCCCATAACTTAGGAATATAATTCTTCAAATGCGATTCCTCGTCCTTCTATCTCACCATACCGCCCCACCACCATCACCCTTTTACACTTCTTCAGCTTCAACACACACATACAACACATACACACACGCTCCCTCACACACACACACACACACAACCACAATCGCGTCCCACCATCACTGTGTTCTTCAGCTTTCTCACCTTTCTTCACCTTTCATAGCCCAATAAATTGTCACAGCTTTCTCACTCTAATCACTTGCAAGAAATCATCTCGATTTCGAAAACCAATTGAACAAAAATAAAAAAATCTGAGTTTGGGGTTCAAAATCTAGAAGAAGATGTATAAGATTCTTGTTTGCGTCAACTCACCACCACAAGACAACCCACCACCTCCTCAAATCGACCCTCCACAAACCACAATCACCATTAATCAGCCCTCCACGACCCACCACACCTCTAATTAACATGCCTACACACACAGAGCATTGGCGGCTTTGAGATTTTCATGTTTGTGCTACTTCTGAGGACGTTTACAGTGGTGAGGCGGCCGAATAGGGTGAGATAATGTGGAGGCCGATGTTCGCCGGTGTCAGGATGAGGCGGGTGGGGCTGAGCCAGTTTGTCACCTTTTTGGTTGAGTGCTTACCGAGGAAAGTACGGCGGCGAGGTTGTGGGGGGGGGGGGGGGGAAGGAATTTAGGTTGAAACCCTAATTTGCAAAATTAGGATTTGTAATTTTTTATATTGTATATACCTTGTAGATTAAAATAAGGTCAGTATTGACATTTAAATAATACGTATTAATGACATAAGAAAAAAATTATTTTTTTTAACGGATCGATACGACTTTACCGTTTGAAACTTAGTGTCATTGATTGTAATTTCACCTTAACCTTAGGGACATGAGTTATTTTGATGTTGATAATTTTAAGGTTATGTTATGATAGGATTTTCTTCAAAGATGAACATAGTTTTAGCATCATATTTATAAGAATGGGCTAGGTCCACTCCCACATTTTTGCCACAAAAAAATGCATTAATGAACTTTTAACCTCTTTAACAACAAATTGTTTATACTTTGTCAAAAAAATTGTAATTTTAGTCTCCCTCTCACCTTCTAAAAAGTAAAAAATACACTTAATTTTTGCAAACCTTTGATTTCTAAAACGATATTTTTAATGAAAAATGTTTAGCCATTTAATCCCTTGAGATTATTATATACGCTGGGGCCATATCCTTACTTGTTTTGGTTATATTCACAGTCTTTTGTCACTAAAAGATGCATTAGTGAACCTTTTTAGCGTCAAAATGTTTAAAGTTAGCAGAAACGGTAGAATTTAGCCTCACCTTTAAAAAGTCAAAATATTTAGAAAACTTTTAAACTTAAAAAAATAGTTTATTTTTTGTGTATCAAAACTTGAGATTTTTCAAGCTCAAAAAAAAATTATTAATCATTTGAGTCAAAATAAATTGGAATCTTTATCAGTTGGATTTTATATAATCATATGACTTATAAGAGTGAAATATACAGAGACAATAGCTATATAAATAATATATAATTATGTAAATATATGATATCATGGGATACAGTAGATCATAGAAAGACAATAACCTTATGAAGTATATGATGTCATGCAAATAAGGGTATTCCAATAACTCTAATACGAATATATGATTATGTACATGCCACAAATTCAAGCTATAATTAGGATATGATCTAGCAATTCATATGCATTTAAAATTTCTAAAGCTTCAGTTTTACAATAGCTTTCTTACACCAATATGGGTCCTCATCTGAAATCTAGAATTAAACTTCAGTTATATGATAATTTTAATGTACGAATATGTTTGCATTGAAATATATACATGCAAAATTATCGAAATTTGTAGCAGACATATCAACATACAATTGTGTTTTACAAAATTAAAACAAGGATTGAGTTTCTGACAAAATATTCAATTTAGTGTAGGTATGTTTATTCTTAAAGGCTATAGAAAACAGTGTTGTCTGCAAGTTGTTTTCATTAATTGAAATTGATGGAGAAGATTTAGTAGCTTTGAGGTATTTAGCTTTAACTTGAATTGAGGCGGTAGGTTTTGATAAAAAAAATTCGGTAATCAAAGAATATGCAGGAGTTCAAGAGTGCTTTTATATGTTTTTAGAATTTTTTTTTTGTTTTTTTTTTCCTAAAAGATGAAACAACCCTTAACTCTAACTAAAGTATTAATTCCCGTAAGGGTATTCTCAGTAAAGACACTTGATATCCTAAGAGAAGGCAAATACATCCTTATTCTTTTAACAACACTTTAATTCAAAATGTGTATTTGATGGGAAAAAAAAAGTTTCAAGTAAAAAGCACCCCTAATCAACACTAATTTTGTATGAATACTTCAGTTTGAAAAGGGCATCTTAAGGAATAAAAAACAAAAAGGGAAAGTCATTTAACTCCAGTCAAGATTACATATGTATTTAGAAATCCTAAAAAACTCCAGTTTTACAACAACTTCCTTTTACCAATTAAACTTCAGGTTTATGATAGTTTTAATATACTAATATATTTGTATTAAAATCTATATGCAGAATAATTCAAATCTGTAGCATACGCATCCACATACAAATATTAAATAAAAAATTTGAAAGGATTGAGTTTTTGACAAAATATTCAATTTAGTTTAGATATATTACATTTCTCGAAAAAAACCTATAGAAAAATATGTTCTCTATAAGTTATTTTCTTTAATCAAATATGATCGAGAACATGTAATAACTCTAAGGTAATTTAGTAATGTGAATGGAGGTGGTAGGGTCTGATAGGAATATTTTCAATAATTAGAGAGCGTGATTATATATAGAATTTTCATAGGGTTTCTTTTCCTTTTTTTCCCCTCTTTCAATAAAAGTTAAAACAACTCTTTACTCTAACAAAAACATATATTTCAATAAAGATATTTATGAGAAGTAAAAAAAAAAACCTTATTTTTAATCTCACACTTATTAAAATAGGTATTTAAAGAAAAACAAAATTTTCAAGCCAAAACTCAAAACAATCCTCAACTCTAATCAAAACAAATAAAAAACAAATATTTCAATAATGATATTTATGAAAAGTAAAAAATACGCTTATTTTTTAGTCACACTCTTATTAAAAATAGGTATTTAATGAAAAAAAAATATTTTAAGCCAAAAGTCAAAACAGTCCTTAATTCTAATCAAAACATATATCCCAGTAAGGGTATTTTAAGGAAAGAAGCTTTATATCCTATGAGAAGTCAATAACACCCTCATTTTTAAATAACACTCTAACTTAAAAAAGGGTATATAATGGGAAAAAAAATGTTTTAGGTCAAAAACACCCTTACTCACCCTTTATCTTTTATGGAAATATCAATTAGAAAAAGGTGCTTTTATATATATATATATATATATATATATATATATATATATATATGGAGCTGATCCCTTGACAGCGCTGGCAAAATAGGACATCTTGCCAGCGCGATCTGACCGTCCATCCTGAAAGATGGACTGCCCAGATCGCACATTTTTCGTATACTGTCAGTAGTCCGCGACACTATATCGCGGACTGACTTTTTTACCTTTTTGCCCCTCCGACTCGTCCGCTACACTATATTGCGGACGGTCCAAATATTTTTTTTACTTTTTTTTAAAGTTCGTCCGCTACATAATGTAGCGGACGATTTTTTGACAAAAATATCCTCATGTTCCATCCGCTACATTATGTAGCAGAGGAGTAAGCAGGCATTATTTTTTTGTTCTGTCCTTTCTCTAATTGTTCTTCTGACATCTCTCTCTCGTTTCTCTCAATGTCCTTTCTCTTTCTCTGTCCTTCCTCAACCACAGCAACAGGATGAAGAAGAAGTGGAAGGTTCAATTTCTCGTTTAAAACCTTGACAGCCCTCTTGCTCTTCTTCCCCCCATGGCAGCAGTTGTTTATTCAGTCTGCTTTAATCGATATGTATTGCAAGTGTGGGGATATGGGTTCGGGGAGGAAGGTTTTCTTGGACTGCAACAGGATGGAAAGGAATGCTATTTCTTGGACTGCTCTGATGTCGGGTTATGTCTCAAATGGGAGGCTTGAACAGGCTTTAAGATCGATAGTCTGGATGCAGCAAGAAGGGTTCAAACCAAGATCGACTCGAAGAAGAGGCTGGCGAAGGGGAGGAAGAGCGACCGGTATGCTCCACGCGCCGGCGATAGCTTGCCGGAATCGGTGGACTGGAGGGCCAAAGGTGACGTTGCTCCGGTCAAAGATCACGGAAGCCGTCGAAAGTCCGGCCACCATCAGCAACAATGCCCTGCAGGTCACGCCGGAAAGTATTAACAGCGAGGTCTTCAGCCTCAAAAACCGGTCCGGCAGGGTCATGCTCCGTACACCTTTCAAGCATTGGGATGGCCAAAACGTGGGTTCTTTCAACGCTTCCTTCCTCATGAACATTTTCCGGCCGGGCAACCCCACCGCCGGAGAAGGCATCGCTTTCGTTATCGCGCCGGACCTCAGCCTGCCAGGCAACAGCCACGGGCAGTACCTTGGCCTGACAAACTCGACCACTGACGGCAAATCTAGTAACCAGATCGTGACCGTAGAGTTCGACACTAGCATGTCGTCGTGATGGGTTCGTGGGTAAGCAGCCATGGCTGCCGTGAGAAGGTGAAGGCGAGGGGATTGGTGCGCCTGTGTGTGAAAAAAGAAGGGGAGAGGATTACTTGAATGTCTTTTCTTGGAGCCTGAACCCAAAGTCGCCAATGTCGGCGCATAATTTTAACGAGAGAAAGGACAGAACAAAAAAATAATGCCTGCCTACTCCTCCGCTACATAATGTAGCGGATGGAATATGAGGATATTTTTGTCAAAAAATCGTTCGCTACATTATGTAGCGGACGAACTTAAAAAAAAAGTAAAAAAAATATTTGGACCGTCCGCGATATAATGTAGCGGACGAGTCGGAGGGGCAAAAAGGTAAAAAAGTCAGTCCGCGATATAGTGTCGCGGACGACTGACAGTATACGAAAAAGGCGCGATCTGGGCAGTCCATCTTTCAGGATGGACGGTCAGATCGCGCTGGCAAGATGTCCTATTTTGCCAGCGCTGTCAAGGGATCAACTCCCATATATATATATATATATATAGGTTAGATTTACAAATTATATAGAAGCAAACACCCACCTAGAAGACCAAGACATTCCAGAAGAAGTAGAGAATGATTTAGATCAGGAGAAAACCTGGAGGGGGCCGATCCCCATCGACCGGTGGGAAAATAACAATTTTCCCACCGAACCGCAGGTAAGAGCAGCAATTGGGAAGCAGCTGCCACGTGGGCGGAAGAAAGGACGAAAAAGGACAAAAATGGCACGAGAAATTCAGCAAAATATCACGAGAAAATGAAAATCTCGCGAGAAAATGGGCATTAATGCCCAACCGCAACTCCTACATGCGGTTGGCATTATTGCCTTCCGTGACCCCCACCCCCTTTTGTCCCCCACCCCGTGGCCCCCACTTTCCTTTTTCTTTCTCTCTTCTTTCCTTTTTTTTTCTTTCTTTCTTCTTTCCCTTTTTTTTTCTTTCTTCTTTCCTTTTTTCTTTATTGTCTTTTCACCCCATAGCCCATTTTTATGAGCATATTCAAAAAATTAGACTCGTTAATCTCAGGGTTTTCCAATGAAATGTATTTCAGCGAAAAACGAGACACGTTATTTTTTGGGTTTTCCTATGAAGGGCCTATTCGGGCACACTTTAGGGGCCAATTCATAACGTTCGAAAAATCTTGTAATTTTTTTTGTCACTTTTTTTTTTCGCTCATTGCACATGAGGCACGCTAGTTAGCCCATTCTTATGTATTTCGGCGAAAAACGAGACACGTTATTTTTTGGGTTTTCCTATGAAGGGCCTATTCGGGCACAGTTTAGGGGCCAATTCATAACGTTCGAAAAATCTTGTAATTTTTTTTATCATTTTTTTTTTCGCTCATTACACGTGAGGCACGCTAGTTAGCTCATTCTTATGTATTTCGGCGAAAAACGAGACACGTTATTTTTTGGGTTTTCCTATGAAGGGCCTATTTGGGTACACTTTAGGGGCCAATTCATAACGTTTGAAAAATCTTGTAATTTTTTTGTCACTTTTTTTTCGCTCATTGCACATGAGGCACGCTAGTTAGCCCAGTCTTATGTATTTGGGCGAAAACGAGAAACGTTATTTTTTGGGTTTTCCTATGAAGGGCGTATTCGCGCTAGCTTGGTATTTTAAATTAGACTGCGAAGGTACAAGGTTCCCCGTATCAGTTAGCCCCTTTACAGTCTTTGGAAAAATTTAAACTTTTTACCTGATACAGATCTTTTGAAAATACCTAGGGTCTCTGTTTTGCACTTTTGCAAAATCAAGCTCTAGCTATTTTTTATAAATTCGTGAAAAAACTGTCTAATTAAGTTTTCACCCCTAGCGACAATTACGCCCCCGAACCAGCTTCAAAACAATATTTCAGGTGGTTTACTTACATTTCTGGACTAAGAAGTCGTTTGAAAAACTTGGCGCGGGAAAATTACCAAAACACCCCTCGCGGGGGGGCAATTTACCAAAATGCCCCTGGCATCAGGAAAAATCTCAAAAGTGCCTCAAAATGCTATTTTACGCTTCCTGAGTTCATCCTTGATCTAAAAAGTATTTTACGGATGTTTCGCGCAAAAATCGCGAACCGGTGTCCGGATCGAGCACTTAAAAGGCCGTTCGACCAAAAAAATAGCTAATGGCTTCGGAATGGCGCGGATTCCTGGGGAATGGAACTTCCCAACATCCTACGGTTCTCATAAAAGTTTCGCGCGAAATTGCGCTAGCTTGGTATTTTAAATTAGACTACGAAGTTACAAGGTTCCCCGTATCTGTTAGCCCCTTTACAGTCTTTCAAAAAAATCTGAAATTTTTACCCGATATAGATCTTTTGAAAATGCCTAGGGTCTCTTTTTTACACTTTGGCAAAATCATGCTCTAGCTATTTTTTTATAAATTCATGAAAAAACTGTCATTTAACGCCCTAAAAAATCGCTATTGTGGAATCTTTCGAGTGTAATACCCCGATTTGTAAAAACGTAATTTTGACGCCCTAAACACGAATATTATACTGTGGTAAGAACAATTTAAGCGTAACACAATTTAAACAATCAATTGGTAAGAACAAATTGAAAAATACTTACTTGTTTTAACTTGATATATTTATGCAAAAAATCCACCGATCTTCTAGCGTAAATTTTGTTTGTTTGTAAGTAGGTGAGATAGGGAGAATGAGGAGAGTGGAAGAAATGATTCGGGGAGGAGGGATTTTATAGAGAGAAAAGTGAGAGAGGAAGAGAAGAAAGAAAACAAGTCCGTGAGTGAAGGGGGAGGGGGGTATCGTGGTAATGACACGTGGGGGAAGGGGGGTATTACGAGCAATACGTATGAAGAATCCGATTGAAGAAGCAACGGGTAAAAAAAATTGCGAAAGTGTGCGTTGTGTAATAAGATAACTGATCATGACAAGAGAAATCATTATAAAGTGGTAGGAATCGAACATGGCGTTATGGTCGAGGAGGACGATGATGAGGAAGAGTGTTAGGATTAATGTTTCAGTTGTATAAATTAAAATTTTATAATGTATATATTTGTGATTTGGTTTGTGAAATCTTTAATTTGTGATTTGGTTTGTGAATTATTGATATTTTTGGAAGGGCCTATTCGGACACACTTTAGCGCCCAATTCTTAGCTTGCGCAAAAAGTTGTAATTTTTTTTTTCACTTTTTTTCCCTCATAGCACCTCAGGCACGCAAGTTAGCCCAATTCTATGAATTTCGGCGAAAAACTAGACAAATTATTTTTTGGATTTTCCTACGACGCCCCTATTCGCGCACACTTTAAGGCCCAATTCGATGCATTCGAAAAAAGTTGAAATTTTGTTTTGTCACTTTTTTTTTGCTCATTGCACCTCATGCACACTAGTTAGCCCAATTCTATGAATTTCGGCGAAAAACGAGACAAATTATTTTTTTGGTTTTCCTACGACGCCCCTATTCGCGCACACTTTAAGGCTCAATTCTTAGCATTCGAAAAAAGTTGCAATTTTTTTTGTCACTGATATTTTTTCGCTCATTGCACCTCAGGCACGCTAGTTAGCCCACTCTAGGCAATCTATTTTTTTCACGTTTTTTTTGCTCATTACACCTTAGGCACGCTAGTTAGCCCATTGTCCAAAGTCATTCTAAAGTAATAATAAGGCTAATTCAATTTGAAATCTTAATATCCAAAATCCAACAATACTAATAATAATCCATACGAATGTCAACTACATCTCAAGGGAATGGTGAGGAAGGCGTCTAGCTACACCGTTTTTCAGCTCCCAGGCTATCCGATATCTAAACGTCAATGCATCCCTTCGAGACCACGACGTATATTCGAGCACATCCGAGCGAGCTATGTAGTCCATGTACTTGATGGCGTAAATCCCGCAATCATGACTGTTATATTGCTTTGGTCAGTTTTGAATCATCACGACCGTCCAAGGCTCTATCATTGTTGAGCTCGTGATGGCTTCCCCCGTAACATGTCGGCACGCTAGTGGAATGATAGTAGTCTGCATCCAACAGTAAAAAAAGTTATCAAACCTACTTAACAAGAAGAATAGACTATGAGCGAAGCTGTAGAAATATAAACTAACCACCGCATTGATGTACGTGGAGTACATCTCCGCCAGCTGCCCACCAGGTCCATCTTCCATTAGGCTATCGTATATGTGAACCGTTTTGTTCGCTGGATGGAGAACTAATAGGAAGAAGTGGCATCCGTGAAGACACGGTATCATGATTAGGTTAGCCTCATGTGCAATGAGCGAAAAAAAAGTGACAAAACAAATTACAAGATTTTTCGAACGTTATGAATTAGCCCCTAAAGTGTGCCCGAATAGGCCCTTCATAGGAAAACCCAAAAAATAACGTGTCTCGTTTTTCGCCAAAATACATAAGAATGGGCTAACTAGCGTGCCTCATGTGCAATGAGCGAAAAAAGTGACAAAAAAAATTACAAGATTTTTCGAACGTTATGAATTGGCCCCTAAAGTGTACCCGAATAGGCCCTTCATAGAAAACCCAAAAAATAACGTGTCTCGTTTTTCGCCGAAATACATTTCATTGGAAAACCCTGAGATTAACGAGTCTAACTTTTTGAATATGCTCATAAAAATGGGCTATGGGGTGAAAAGACTATAAAGAAAAAAGGAAAGAAGAAAGAAAGAAAAAAAAAGGGAAAGAAGAAAGAAAGAAAAAAAAAGGAAAGAAGAGAGAAAGAAAAAGGAAAGTGGGGGCCACGGGGTGGGGGACAAGGGGGGGTGGGGGCCACGGGGTGGGGGGCAAGGGGGGGTGGGGGTCACGGAAGGCAATAATGTCAACCGCATGTAGGAGTTGCAATTGGGCATTAATGCCCATTTTCTCGCGAGATTTTCATTTTCTCGTGATATTTTGGTGAATTTCTCGTGCCATTTTGGTCCTTTTTCGTCCTTTTTTCCGTTCACGTGGCAGCTGCTTCCCAATCGCTGCTCTTACCTGCGGTTCGGTGGGAAAATTGTTATTTTCTCACCGGTCGATGGGGATCGGCCCCCATATATATATATATATATATATATATATATATATATATGGAGCTGATCCGTTAATAGCGCTAGTAAAATAGGAGAAGTTGCAAGCGCGATCTAGCCGTCCATATATCTTTTTTTTTCAAAAGCTGTCAGCCATCTGCTACACAGTGTCGCTGACGAAATTTTTTACCAGATTGCCCCTTCGCGGTTGTCCGCTACACAATGTAGCGGATGACTTTTTGACCCTGACAACCGTCAATCAAAAAGTCGTCTGCTACACTATGTCGCGGACGACTTTTTGCTTGACGGCTGACACACGTCAGTTTATTTCTGTACCTTTATTTCTGTACATGTCAGAGCTGTCCCCAACACTATCCGCCGTACAGTATCGCGGACAGCTTGCACCTATACCCAAAAGTGACCTAATTCTCAACTCTTTTTTCTGCATTTTCATCTCCTTGAGATTCATTTGCTTCCATTTTCAGCTCCCTTCAAACTTCGAGTAGCACTTGCTTCAAGCTTCACTCAAGCAAGGTAAGTTGTTGAATAAGGAAGAGTTTTTTTTTATGGATTGAATGATAAAGAATAATTTTTTTTCTAGAATGAATATATAGATATGTTTGGGTTTATGTTTGTTGAGATTTATCACTCTATTCATCAAAGTAATTTTAATTTGTGATGTTCAAGAAATTAATTTGTTAACTTCAAACAAATTTATTATAGTTAAATTTTTTTTGAGATTCGTTAACTTTAAAAAAAATTAAATAGTTAAATTCGAAATTTTGGAGATTATGTTTGTTGTATTTTGGCATGATGAATTTGTCTATTTATCTTAGTAATTTTAATTTGCTATGATCAATAAATTAATAATTGTTAAATTGGAGACAATTTTGAGATTATGTTTTGGTATATTTGTCTCCTAAATTGGTCTATTCATCAAGATAATTTTGATTTGATATGTTCAAGAAATGTCATTTGATAGTTAAGCGTAATCTATTTTTACATAGGTCTTCTTTCACAATGTCCAATTTCGTGTCGAGCTCTAACACCCCCATTGATGCTAGTGATCCGTATCTAGGACGAACATTTCAAACATTGGAAGAAGCCGAAGAATATTTTCAAGCGTATTCATTGAGGGTTGGTTTTAGCATTAGAATAAAGACTACAAGAACAAGCAACATAACAAAAAAAATATGCTCTCACTTATACAAGTGTTATAGAGGCAGACCCCCACTTCAAAATGAGACACACGAGTGTAATGATGACAGTGAGGACGAAATAGGATATACGCGGAGAAGACGGGACTGCTTTGCGCGCACGAATTGCCAGGTCAAGATGTTCGTAAGCCATAAACTCAAGCAAGATCATTGGCTTATTACTAGCTTAGAATTGGCACACAATCGCCCGTTAGTAACCCCTTCTGAGGTGAGTCAGATGCATCAACACAAGAAGATGGGTAAGATCACAAGGAGCCTGATTCATACAATGAGCAATGCGCGGCTAGGACCTACCGACATGATTAATGTTCTTGCTGAGCAGGTTGGGGGAATTTAGAAGCTAAACTTTAACACAACAGATATTCGTAATGCGGTTTGAACCCAAAGACGAGCCGCGTATTACCTCAATGATGCTCAATCCACAATGAGCCTATTGAAGCAGATGCATATGGAAGACCCACAGTTTAACTTCGATTATAAACTTGATGACGAGCATCGAATTAGCACAATTTTTTGGGTCGACGGTTGTTCGAGGCTTGCTTATAAGCATTTTGGGGATGTCGTGACTTTCGACACCACATACCGTACCAGCAAGTACTCGATGCCCTTCGCTCCTTTCACGGGCATCAATCATCATTATCACTCCATCCTGTTCGAGTTTGCCTTGTTAAGGGATGAGAGCGAGAGTTCTTTTGTATAGTTGTTTAGGGCGTGGCTGGAAGCAATGAACTTCAAAGCACCCAAAGTTATCATCACCAATCAAGATTTGGCAATGAAGAAGGCTATTGCTACCGTCTTCCCAGATACTCGACACAACTTGTGCACTTGGCATATAAGCAACAAAGACCCAGAACATCTACATCACGTGTATGCAAAGTATCCAGACCACGAGTGGCTCCAACACTTGTACGAGCTAAAAGAGCAATGGATTGGCGTTTACACGAGAAGATATTTTTCTGTGGGCATGAAAACGATGGGCAGGTGTGAATTTATGAATGCCACGTTCGATAGTTATGTGGGTACAGCTACCAATTTGAAGACTTTCGTCATATCCGCCCAAAAAACGGTTGACTCGTTATTCGTGAAAGAAAGGGCTGCAGACTTTGCAAGCACGTACAAACAAAGGAGAAGGTTGCGTGAGACCCCGCTGGAGCTGAACGGTGCAAAAGTCTATATGAAGAAGATCTTCATGTTATACCAAGTAGAGCTGTGAAAATCGAGATGATACAGTATAAACAAGGTAGCAGAAAAGTCTACACGTGAGTACAAGGTTTATTCGCTGACGAATGACCTCGTCCCTGAGAAGCTGCGCAGACTGTATACGGTGCGCCATGACACATTAACAGATTCAGTGACACGTGTTTGCAAGAATTTTGAGTTCCATGGCATCCTGTGTAGACACATTCTGCGGTTTTTCACCCAGAAGAATATCAGGACAATTCCAGATAAATACGTCCTGCCACGGTGGACGAAAGGTGCAAACAGGTTGCACGATACCATTGCCTTTCTGGAGCATCCGTATACTGACTTTGAAGAATCAAAGACATTGCGGTATAATCATCTGGTGACAACGTTTACCCGTTTGTCCATAAATGGTGCTGTTACAATGGCCGGCTATAAACATCTCCTTGAGGTAGCTCAGCAGCAAGATCCCATCGTCGACTCGTTCGAATTAGTTTCAATCAGCAATGCGGTGGATGACACTGAGCCTACAATGGGATCAGAAGATGATGAGCCGGTTCAGGAAGACAACAATGATATCTGGCCTTTGGATCCAATTATATCGCAAACAAAAGGCCGCAAAAGATCTACGCAGATGAAGAGCTCTATTGAACGAGCAACTCAACCTAAAAAACTGAGAAGGTGTGCTCTGTGCAACAAAATGACCGACCATGACAAGCGGAACCATTACAAGGCACTGGGGATAAGTCCAGGGTGTTTGCAAGACAAGGAAAAAGATGATGCCGAAGATGAGGAAGAAGAATATGCAGTGGACCTTTAGTTGGACTATTTGTCATAATTTTGTTGTAATAATCTTTTGTGACCATCTTCTTACATTTTTTTTTGGTGATTTTCTCTCCGTCTGCCACATAGTCTAGCGGACGGAGTGGCAGAAATCTTTCATTTCAACACTTAGCAGCAGAAGGAGCAGAAACATTAGACTTCAACACTTTGATTTTTTTTTGGTTGTTTAGGACGTCCGCTACACTATCTAGCGGACGGTGGAGCAAAAACATTAGACTTCAGCACTTAGAATTTTTTTGGCATTTAGAACGTCCGCTACACTATATAACGGATGGTGCAACAGAAACATTAGATTTCAACACTTAGATATTTTTTGGTTGTTTAGGACGTCCGATGCACTATCTAGCGGACGGTGGAGTAGAAACATTAGACTTCAACACTTAGAATTTTCTTTTGTTGTTTAAGGCGTCCGCTACACTATCCAGCGGATGGTGGAGCAGAAACATTAGACTTCAACACTTAGAATTTTTTTGGTTGTTTAGGGCAAGAACCAGCAGTCTTCAACACTTAGAATTGTTTTGGCGTTTAGAACGTCTGCTACACTATATAGCGAACGGTGCAGCATAAATATTAGACTTCAACACTTAGATTTTTTTGGTTGTTTAGGACGTCCGCTACACTATATAGCGGACGGTGCAGCAGAAACATTAAACTTCAACACTTAGATTTTTTTTTTGGTTGTTTAGGACGTCCGCTACACTATCTAGTGGACGGTGGAGCAGATACATTAGACTTCAGTGCTTAGAATTTTTTTGATTGTTTAAGGCGTCCGCTACACTATCCAGCGCACGATGGAGCAGAAACATTAGACTTCAACCCTTAGAATTTTTTTGGTTGTTTAGGGCAAGAACCAGCAGTCTTCAACACTTAAATTTTTTTTGGAGTTTAGAACATCCGCTACACTATATAGCGGATGGTGCAGCAGAAACATTAGACTTCAACACTTAGATTTTTTTTTGGTTGTTTAGGATGTTCGCTACACTATCTGGCAGATGGTGGAGTAGAAACATTAGACTTCAGCACTTGGATTTTTTTTGATTTTTTAAGGCGTCCGCTGCACTATCTAGCAGACGGTGGAGCATAAGCATTAGACTTCAACACTTAGAATTTTTTTGGTTATTTAGATCGTCCGCTACACTATCTAGCGGACGGTGGAGCAGATACATTAGACTTCAACACTTCGAATTTTTTTAGTTGTTTAGGGCAAGAACCAACAGTCTTCAAAACTTTTTTTTGGCGTTTAGAACGTCTGCTACACTATATAGCGGATGGTGCAGCAGAAGCATTAGACTTCAACACTTGGAATTTTTTTCGTTGTTTAAGATGTCCGCTACACTAACTAACGGACGGTGGAGCACAAACATTCGACTTCAACACTTAGAATTTTTCTTACCATGCCATAATATTTTCTTACCGCCATCCAACCCAGCAAACATAGCTATTTCAATAAAGGCCAAAAATCCACAACACACAAATAAACCACGACAACACAAAAACCCACATGTCTTAATCGAACTTCGAATAACTTGGTATTTAAAATAAATTGTTGTCTTAACAATAATCGTTTACAAGAAGGCCTCATTGAGTCAGACTCTCGTCCTTAGACGGATGTAAAATAAACCTAACTGGTCTAGGCCAGCCTCTATAAATTTGTCAAGTTATTATATATCTAAAGGCCTCTAATTCTACTGCGCTCCAAACGGCCAACTTGAGGCTCTCACCCCGAAAAATATAGTCCATGTACATGTAGATGAAGACGCCGCAGTCCGAGGTATTAGCTTGCTTGGGCCTGCTCCTCTTCACTCGAACGGTGAGTCGCGGCCTCGCCGATATATCTAGTTCACGGAGAGAGTGGACCATGGCACATACAAGATTCTGTGGCGAAATAAAAAACGGTGTAAGCTTTGAGTTAACATTTACAGTACTCAAATTACAAGAAGCATTAAACAACAATCGTAAGATTACCACAGCATCAACTGGGATTTCCAAAGCTGCTTCACGGGCATATCGTTGGTATCGTCATGGAGACTGTCGAGGACTGATATGACCTTCTATGTTGGTTCGTAGCAAACCAAGTACCAGTGGCTATTACCGAGAAATTGTATTAAGCACACGTCCGCATCACCGGCGCTCACTGGACTATCCATAGTAAGATATGCAAGGAGCGCATGGACTGTTGCCACTGTCTCAAGGTTTGCTTCCCCCTACTCCCTTCGACCCACTGTTGCCATACTGATACAAGAAGGGCATGAAAAAATGCATCGAACAGAAAAATGTGCGGGTGATCATTCGGGGTGTCCCGACTCTGTGCCCTCAGAATCTCCACATAGGAAGAGATAACAGTGTTGGTAAACCAAGCCCCCCGAAGCTAGGCTAGACATCGCCCCACACTCTCAAGTGTAATCCAAGCCATTCGGGTAATCAATAATATAGTCCACTTTATCCCGAGGGGCCACGCTAAAGTAACGCTCGCAGATTAGCAGGGCTTTTGCCCACCCTAGAGGCTTCAAGGGATGCCCCTTGGGATAAGTGCGAGGGGGGGGGGGGGGTTCGACCGGTGGATATCCCCCTTTGGGGGGGGCGTCAAATGGGGGATATTGCCCTCCCGAGGCTTCGACTGGCTGACTCAGAGAGATTGATGTCCTTCTAAGGGGATATTGCCCTTCTAGGGGGCCGGAAGGTCCCGCCCACGGGACGATGGGCATTGACACAGAGAGATTGATGTCAGCGTATTGCCAGTCTTGTGTGACTTGACTCTGAGAGAGGGGTATTAGTTCTGACTCCGGAGGAAACAACGCAAACGAGGGGACACTGTACTCGTCCTATGGCTTTTGAGCCTGTCCCACTACGGAGGGACCACCAACCCCTGGCTCACCCTCGATGTTTGCCCTGAGGGATCACTGTATCCCTCGCTCACATAGGGAGGCTGCCACCCCGAATAGTCTATTCTCGAGGGGATACCCAAAGCGGGCCCCGTATAAAAATGCACAAAATTCCCGCAGCCTTGGGCCAATGCATCGGCCTTTTGGCGAAGCGCCGATCCCATGGCATTCACCAGATCATGCCGATCACTCAGCTTCTGGAAGAATGTGAGTGAGGCATTAACCTACATCCAAAGAGATAATAAGCATAACCACAAACAGAAGAGATTGAATGTAAATTAAGAATCAAAATATCTAGTTAAATGCAACTTACGAGACCAAATACCCATTTCTCATCGATCTGACCCCTAGGGTGGTACCTTTGCCCTCGTTCAAACTTTATCGGGGCTACTATCTTCCGTGTGATGCGGTAGTACCACTCGTTGTACTGCTCGATGGTAATCACTGGGTCAGGCTCAGACACAATGGCCGCCAGCGTGTCTTGCCAAGAATTCCAAACCTCAATTTCTCATGTGCCCAAGTTTTGCGCATTCATCTTGCCAAACTGTCTGACACCTGGTGGGTTCCTATTAACCCTCATAGTTGGGGCATTTTTTGTCAAGCCCTGCAGGCAGTCAAAATGGCGCATTGCGCAATCTGACAGCTGCCACTCTGCAACCTCGAAGTGGATCAGGGGTGTGCACAGCAACCCGGAGAGCATGAAGACGAACGACTCTGTCACCCGTCGCTCGAGACGCTTGTACGGTGCCCAACGCACTTGGTCGTGAGATAGAGAGTCGAGCTCCCCCCGATAGAGCGTAATGTTGTGATGGGGATTATCTCTCAGTGGGTAGTGACTCTCCCTCCAACTGTACTCCCAAGTGCACAACCCAGGCCACACATTATTGGTTCCGTCCCTACGGTTGGGTGCGCAGGTAGCAATGTGTTCATAAGACCACACTTAAGAACAAAAAAAAATTATATTACCGGAACGTCAAAATTTATCGTCAACCGACTAATAAAAAAATATCGATAACATAATCAAGATTTATATAATATACCTGCAACATCGAGAGACATGCATATGTAGCTTTGGAGTAGGGCATTAGTGCCTTGTGTAATGCTCGATATAAGTATGGAATAGTTGTTGCACCCCAAGCATACTCCCCAACCTCTTGGAAGTTACCCAACAATGGTAAATATTTGTTGTTGACCGTATTCTTTGACGTTGTTGGGAATAGAATTGCCCCTATCACCCACAGTAGGAAAACCTTCGTGTACAGCACAAGCATCTCATCCGTGTAGTTTTCCGGCAGTTCCTTATAGGTATCTACCAGCCACTTCAACTTTACCCCACCAGTGCTAAACTAGTCTTCAGGTACGGAGGTAAAGAAGTCCCTAGTGGCTCTCTTATTCGTTGCTTCCAACGGAGGAGTAATTACCGGCCGCCCCATCATCAGTAACCCTAAGATGAACCCTACATCTTCTAGGGTAATAGCCATCTCTCCGCAAGGGAAGTGAAACGTATTAGTTTCACTTCCCCACCTCTCAACAAGAGCACCTATGAAGGCCCAGTAATGTTATTGAAAGATCTGGCTGTGCGTGAAAACCCCAAACTCAATTCCATGCTGCAATTTTTTCTGTCGTTTGTTCAATTTCCAGGCTACGAAATTATCGGACACTTCTACTGTGTTGAGGAGTGCTCTTTCCTACGAATTAATAAATAAAATTTAAGTAAAGAAAAACGGAATACAATGTTTGTGAGAATAAGGAAGTTGATAAAATAAGTATCTTACTCTGCCATCCTATTTGAGCGTACTAATATGGTTTGCTTGGTTGTATAATACGGAGGGATCTTCTGGTCCAAGGTTAAACTCTATTTTTTTACAACTTAAATTATGTCAAAACGTCAAGTTTGGAAGCTTTTGAAAATCGCTCGCAAATTAGCAACGCTAGCACGTGATTTTCAACCCTAATTACCAATGCTAGCACATGCATATTACTCAATATATATATATATATATATATATATATATATATATATATATATATATATATATATATATATATATATATATATATATATATATATATATATATATATATATATATATATAATTCCCAACGCTAGCACATGCTCAATACGTAATAAGAAACATGCATAAGACATAATACTCATAACAACTCTAGATTATGAACAAATAAATAATTGGTTTGTGAACTTACGTGATTGATGAGACGATTAAAAGATTTCTTGGGAAGAAATTGTGCAGATCAGCTTGCCAACGCCTCTAGAAAAATTTGTGAGAAGGAAAAATTAATAAGAGTTTCGACGTTAGGTTTTTGTGTAAATATACAGACCGTCCACTACATAGTGTCGCGGACAATGAAGTCGTCCGCTATATTGTGTAGTGGACGGAGTTTAATTCAAATCACGTCTGCTACACTGTGAAGCAGACGGTAGGGATAAGGACAGAGTAATAGTCGTGGAAGGATATGACTGATGCAACAACTGTCAGTGGGGATATGGATGACTTGACCACCATTAGGGAAAAAGTCATCCGCTACACAGCGTAACAAACAAATTTTGGACTGACGGTTGTCAAGGTCAAAAACCGTCCGAGACACTGTGTAGCGGACGGCTGATAGCTTTTGAAAAAAGATCTAGGCCAGGATGGACGGCCAGATCGCGCTTGCAACTTCTCCTATTTTGCTAGCGCTATCAACGGATCAGCTCTCATATATATATATATATATATATATATATATATATATATATATATATACATATATATACATACTAGTAAGGATCACGTGTTTTGCATGTTATATAGTAATTTGAAATAAAAATATTGTGAACCTTGGTGAAAACAAAATTAAAATTAATCAATGCGGCTATTATAACTAAACTATAATAATAAATCTTTGTAAATTGCTAGTCAAAGACTCGAAGTATAAAAACTTAATTGCACAAAACATGGTCTTACTTTCAAACCCGAATTTTTCATGCCAATTATCATCAATATTTTTCACTATTTATCATACTTATTTCTTTCGTCACGTCAAGTTGCCGCTAAAGAAAATTCTGACTGTTTCATATTATATCTTATTATAGAAGGTACACTGACATTATAATTAGTCTCAAACATCTTCCACTAGTATCAAACTCTCATTGAAACACTACAAGTTTGATTGTTCAGTAATAAAAGTGAAGAAAGTGTTTAATGATAATTAATGTCAAGTGTGTATATATTGGAGTTGTTTAATTTCCAGTAATATGTTTTGATGACATATATATAAGTATAGGAAGTGAATTGAGAAAAATTTTGAATTAATGAAAGTTCAAAAATTAACCCAAAAAGGATTGTCGGAAGTAAAGTGTCTAACGGAAAGAAATTATATTATGATTAATAATGTATAACAAAGTTTGTAAGCCGTAATGGGTTATGAGCTTAAATGTTGCATCTTTAAAACCAAGAATCAAGCGAACTCAAGAGATCTAGCAGGACACATATAGAAACTGGACTGCTCAGGCAACAAATATAGTAGCCCTAACTTTCAATGATCTTTCCAAAGTTTTCTATCATTTACTTTTAGAGTTTTGGTACTTTTTCCTACAAGCATCACCGCCAAAGTTCAAAATATCATTACTTAGTATTTTCAATATCATTCATTATCCATCTTGTTTCTTCCTGTACAATGACAGTCATTTCTTGTAGCGATTTTCATGGGGGTCAAAATATATCCTGCAGTTTATTTGCTTTTGGTAATGATCTAGTCTATTACTCCGTCTGTCCTAAAAAAATTATCATATTTCTTTTTTGGGTTGTCCCAAAAGAATTGATCAGTTTCCTAGTTAAGAAATATTATGTAAGTCTTTTACATTTTTACCCTTTGTATACTTTTTTTTATTCTACTTATCTCCCCACATTAACCAATTTCTTCCTCCCCTTCTCTCTCTCTCGAGATAGAATGAGAAACTTATATAATAAGACTCATATCCCAAATAAGCGTGCAGTCAAATATGATCAAATAATTTTGGGACGAAGGGAGTATAATTTTCATGTATCTCTTATTTTAAGATTAAAATACTAAGCAAGTCGTTTTTCAACTTTTTCAATCTTAAGTTCCAATGTTCGAGTACAATTAGTCTAAAATCTTAATTATACTTTCTTTTTTCTAGTTTTCAATTAAAAAATCTAGGGTCAAATACATGTAGATACCCTGAAACTACCACAAGGTCTCAATTGCGGGTTTCAAAATTTAATTTTTACACATAAGGGCCTGTAACTTTAAATTTGCAACAAGTAAGGGCATCCGTCTAAATTCCTAACAGTTCAACCCTTTCCGTCAGGGGCATTTTTAGGAACTCATATTTAATTTTTAATTGTAAAATCCCTTGATTTTTAGAACCCTAATCTATTAATATTTGGAACCCTAAAATTGGCATTGTTTCACTCATTCCAAATTGTTTCACTCATACCAATCCATGGCCTTTGGAAGTAGATCGAGTACAGCTGGTGGCCTTATTGGCACGACGACGAGGGCACTACCCGTCTCGGTGGTGATGACATCGGTTGGTGCCACGATCTGGTCGGAGAGGAGATCGCCGGTCCGGCAACGGATGGAAGAAGCATCGATCGGATCATGCGGTGGAGCCGCACACAGACCTAGCCGGTGCTGTACAGGTAGACCGAATTTGATGACCCACCGTTGATTGCCTGCTCCCTGGTAGAGCTGCAGCTGGCAGTGGCAGCGGTCACCGTCGGTTGTGGTGGATAATGGCGACGCTTTTCCTGTGGCTGCAGTGGCTCGGAACAGTGATGTTGGTTTGGAAGCTGGTAGCGGCGCGACGACGGTGATTAGCGCTATCGCTGGTCACAGTGGTGACTGCGCGAGTCCGACGTTGGCACTGCTGCGTCTTCTATTCTCCGCCTCTCTCTCTCTCTCTCTCTCTTTGTTGAGATGTTGTATCTGCTTTGGAGCTTCGGCCTCTTCACGGCGATGGTCAGCGGTTCATGGTGCCCGCGGCTTCGCTGTTGTTTTTGCGGGTTTCGAACATCTTCCCTTCTGTGTTTTCCTGTAATGTTGGTTCCAGCGGTTTTGCGTCGACGGCGACTCCGGTGGCGTGTGCGTGGCCGGAGTTTGAGCTGGGGGTCTCCACTGTGCGGTGTTGGTGCCACTATGAGTTCCCAAAAATGCCCCTGACGGAAAAGGCTGAACCGTTAGAAATTTACACGGATGCCCTTACTTGTTGCAAATTCGGAGTTACATGCCCTTATGTGTAAAAATTAAACTTTGAGACCTTCAATTGAGACATTGTGGTAGTTTCAGAGTACCTACGTGTATTTGACCCAAAAATCTATAATGTACTACAAATTTCTCTGGATAGTGTACTTTAAAGCTCTCTTTTATTTTTGTCTAGCATGACCTTGTTGATCTTAGTAGTACAATAAGGACTTTTATTTTTAGCACAAACTTATATGATAATACCAAACCTCCTTGTTCATATGCATGTCCTATGTGTGTCCTTTTGAAATCTATACTATATATGAAATAAATGTGTGAAGTTTGATATCGATAATAATAATGAACTAATTAATTTCAATAATGTTCACAAATCTACATTTTTTACCCTATATTTAAACATACGCGTTATAGGTTTAATATAAATATAAACTCAACAAAAGTTTATCAAGAATAATTTATGACCCAGATCATTCATCAAATAAAGACCTATATTGTCAAAATAAAAAGGAAATAAAATATTACCTATGGCACAAGTTTTTGAGAGTTAAGAAAACTATAGGGTTACTTGTACCCATGACCACGTGGTTAGGAAAAAATTACACGCGTGTCCATTAGGTGGAACAAATAGCACTTATGTCAGTTGACCAAACAAAAATACTGAAAGATGAAATGACCAAAATGCCCATCACTTAGGAATCTAATTCTTCAAATGTTAGTCCTCGTCCCTTCATCTCACCATACAGCCCTACAACCATCACCACCATCATCCTTTTACACTTCTTCAGCTTCAACACACACATAGACAACATACACACACGCATTCCCACCCACCCACACCCCCACAATCGGCCATAGCCATAATCACATCCCACCATCATCGTGTTCTTCAATTTTTTCACCAAATCAATTGTCACAACTTTTTCACTCCAATCACTTGCAACAAACCATCACAATTCAACAAACCAAATGAACAAAAATGAAAAATTGAATTTGGAGTTCAAAATCAGAAAGAAGATATAGAAGATTCTTGTTTGCGTCAAACTATTCTTGTCTAGCACCATTAACTACCACTGATCAGCCTATCACTACATCCAATCAACCCACCACCTGTCCAATTCACCCACCACCACCAGACGGCCCACCATCGCCTCAAATCGACCCTCCACAATCATAATTGACATCAATCAGCCTTCCGTGACCCACCACACCTCTAGTTGACATGCCTACATACACACTCTATAAACTAATGTTGCAGATATACGACTGATTTGGCAGTTTTGAAAATTTCAGGTTTGTGCTGCTGCCGAGGATATTTACAACGGTGGAGGTAGCCGGGCAGGGTGGGAAAACATGGAGGCTGACGTTCGCCAGCGCTGAGATGAGGCCGGTAGGGCTGAGTCAGTTTGCCAACTTTCAGGCTGAGTGCTTGCCGATGAAGGGTGCGACGGCGGAGTGGGGGGAGAATTTGGGTTGAAAACCTAATTTAAGATCTGTAAATATTTATAGTGTATATACTTTGTAGATACAAAATGAGGGCATTATTAACATTTAAAAAATATGTATTGATGGCATAAGTATCATAAATATGTATTAACGGATAAATAGAACTTTACTTTTTGAAACTAAGTATCATTTATTGTAATTTCACCCTAAATTCAGGGACATGGATTATTTTGATGTTGGTAATTTTTAAGGTTATGTTTTGATAGGGTTTTCTTTAAAGGCGAACAGAGTCTTATCATCATATTTATAAGATTGGGCTAGACTCACTCCCACATTTTTGTCACTTAAAGATGCATTAGTGAATTTTAGCCTCTTTAGCAACAATTATTTTTAGTCCAAAATATTGTAGTTTAGTCTCACATTTTTAAAAGTAAAAAAATACACTTAACTTTTGTAAACCTTTTATTTCTAAAAAGGATAATTTTAATGAATTGTTTTAAACCATTTTAATCTTTTGAGATTGTTTTATACTCTGGAACTAGATTCTTACCCATTTTGGTTATATTCATAATCCTTTGTCACTAAAAGATGCATTAGTGAACTTCCTTAGCTTCAAAATATTTAAAGTTAGTCAAAACAGTAGTAATTTAGCCTCACTTTTAAAAAATCAAGATATCTTAGAGAAAAAAAATAGTTTAAGAAAAAAATATTTTGTTATTTAATCCCTTGCGTATCAAAACTTGAGAGTTTTCAAGCTAAATAAAAAAACATTATTAATCATTTGAGCTGAAATAAATTGGAGCCTTTATCAATTAGGTTTTATCTAATCATATCACTTATAAGAGTAAAATATACGAAGACAACATATATATGAATAATATGTTATCATGTTATTATATGATATCTCGGGATACAGTGGATCATAGAAAAATAATAGTCATATGAAGGATATCTTGTTATGCCAATAAAGGTATTCCAATAACTCTAATACGAATATATGATTATGTACTTGCCACGAACTCAAGTTATAATTAGGAGCATAGTTGTGTGATCTAGCGATTCTTATGCATTTAAAATTTCTAAAGGTCCAGTTTTACAATAGTTTTCTTACACCAATATGTCCGTTTTTTAAATCTAAAAATAAACTTCAGTTAGTTGATAGTTTCAACGTACAACTATTTTTGCATTGAAATATATATATATATACATGCAAATTATTGAGATTTTTAGCATATACATCAACATACAAATATTTAATACAAAATTAAAAAAAGGATTGAATTTCTGATAAAATATTCAATTTAGTTTAGATTGAAAATGTTTATTCTTAAAGGCTATAAAAAAATAATATAACGTGAATCAAAGCGATATATTTTGATAAAAAAAAAAATCGGTAATCAAAGAACGTGCAGAAATTTAAGGGTGATTTTATAACTTCTCATAGGAATTTTTCTTTTCTTCTTTTTTTTTACAAAAAAACAAAAGAACCCATAGCTCTAACTAAAACATAAATTCCTATACAGGTATTCTAAGGAAATATGTTTGATATCTTAATAGAAGTCAAATACACCCTTATTTTTTTTTACAACACTCTAATTCAAAATGAGTATTTGATTCGAAAACAATTTCAAGTAAAAAACACTCGTAATCAACATTAATTTTGTATGCAGATTTCAGTTTTAAAAGGCCATCTTATGAAGGGGAAAAATAGGATTAGCCATTTAACTATTTAACTCAAGTCAGAATTACATATGCATATAGAAAATCATAAAAAAACTCCAGTTTTACGATAACTTTCTTATACCAATATGTCCACATTCAAAATCTATAATTAAACTTCATGTTTACGATATTTTCAATGTACTAATATGTTTGTATTGAAATCTATATACATGCAGAATAATTCAAATATGTAGTATAGGCATCAAGATACAAATATAAAATACTACAAAATTAAAAAGGATTGAATTTCTGAAAAAATATTTAATTTAGTTTAGGTATATTATATTTCCCGAAAAAGGCTATAGAAAATCTATTCTCTACAAGTATTTTCTTTAATCAAATATGATGGAGAAGATCTAATAACTCTAAAGTAGTTTAGTTTTAACGTGAATGGAGGCGATAGGATTTAATATGAATTTTTTCAATAATAAGAGAGCATGCAGGAGTTCAAGGGTGATTTTATAGGATTTTCATAGGATTTCTGCTTCTTCTTCTTTTTTTTCCAATAAAAGTCATAACAACTCTTTACTCTAATGAAAATATATTTTCTAATAAAGATATTTTAACGAAAGAGACTTGATATCATATGAGAAATCAAAGACACCCTTATTTTTTAATCACACTTTTATTAAAAATAGGTATTTAATGAAAAAAAAAATTACATCAAAGGTCAAAGCAATCTGTAACTCTAACCAAAACATATATCCAATAAGGGTATTTTAAGGAAAAAGGGTTGATATCTTATAAGAAGCCAAAAGAACCCTTATTTTTAAATAACACTCTATTTTAAAAATGGTATTTAATGGGAAAAAATATTATAAGGCAAAAAAACTCTTACTCACCCTTAACCTTTTATGGAAAAATCAATTAGAAAGGGGTAATTTAAGGGAAAAAAAAGATTGGCCATTTAAGCGCCCCCCCCCCCCCCCCCCCCCACACACACACACACACACACATATATATATATATATATATATATATATATATATATATATATACATATTTGTGGTAAATAAGATAATAGCATTGATAATGAAATATATATTGTGAGTTACTATAAACTGGTGAAGCGTTTTTTTTTTTTTTGGCTGAAGCAAAAACTTCAATAACCGAAGAAAGAAATTGTCGAGAGAAATAAGTAAAAAATATGAACTATCTATCTGAGATCATACTGAGTAGCAATGAGCTAAAATCTTACATCAACTCCAAGGACATCATCAAATAGTACTTGTCTCTTTTTTTTTTTAATATTGTTTACGTCCCCAAGCCCCTTGTGTGGCAACGTGGGGGCAAAAAAAGGAAAGAGGGAAGGGTCTCTCTCGCTTTTGGCATAGCGACACCAAGTGTGAGGCTTGCAAGACGGGCTACTAGCTCAGTTAGCTAGGTAGGGTGTGCCCGTGATAATTAACTGCATTATTGCGCCTGGTCTATAAGGGCTCTCAGGCATATGGATAATTCAAAGTGTTCATCAGCGTCTGACCCGGAAATGTGGATCATCCAAGACACATTAACTATATGAAAAAGTAATTAAGTTTTGTATATATAAAAAAAAAACTCCCTTTTAGTTGGTGCTTCCAAGTCGTTTGACTCACCGGAGTACTTGCGGGGGCTCATGTAGGAAGACCCCAAGGCCGTCAATTGACAAAGACGAACTTTTAAAAAGTAAAATTCTGTTATTGTGATTTTGTACTTTCTTTTTCCTTTTTTTGCTCCTAACCACCTTGACGTAATAAAACTCTGTTGGTAAGTATAATTGGACCACCTTCACCACTGACAACTTGTGGATCAGACAATTTCAAAGGCAAAGGGTGAGCTAAAGTGCTGTTATCTTAATAGATCTATGTAGATACGTCGTTGCTCTCAGTTTCGAGTGACCCCTCGATCATCAAAAGAACTTAAACTTGGCAGAATCAGATCCGGTATTAACCGTGTGAACTTGTACCTGTGAACTGAAATCTATGGAAGGAAGCATGGAAGGAAGTAAAAGAAAAAGGTTTTTCGGATGAGATAGTTAATGGTACAACATTCCAACAGAGTGGCTGCATAAGAAAATAAATACTAACAAGGAGTTGGTTCAGCAGTTCCCAGGGCCTCAATCCAGACGCACCGTTTGGGTTCAAGTTTGTTGCCCATCGCTTCTTGTTGGGAGGCAAATATACGTCTTTACCCTGCATTTGCTCCACACGTGAGTTTTCTGTGCGCTTCGCTCCCAACGTAGGTGCAGGCATCGGGACGGTCAGAAGTATGTGGTGACCTTGTGAGTTCTCAAAACTTAGTACTTACTTTATGATCAGAGCTTTACGATCCCGCCATTTCATGTACGTAAAAAATAATATTCAGGAAATAAGTACTGGGTGCATGGTACAACTAGTCCAAGAATGTGGAATTATGAAAAGGAGAGCATAGATTCTCGTGGTGGATAAGCAAGACATATGTATGATGTCTTACTCCAATTGATACGTTTTGCTTTTTGTTCATCTGGTTCAATATAGTAATTGGCAATTATATTAGTGAAACCACAAATATACTTGGAGATTTGGTCTCTTATAGTCTTGAAACTTGGAGATTTGGTCTCTTTTAGACTTGAAACTAGGGTATATTTCCTTGGAAAAGAAACGTTTTTATGCTACACAAAGGATGCTTTTAAAATATGATTAGAGTATGGTTGGAGCATGATTAGCGCTTGGAATCATGCACTAAAGGTTAAGTTTGTGGGCAGGACCGCAGGAGCCATGCAGTCCACAACTATAGAACCCTACAATATTCCAAACTTTTGACCAGTTGTCAGTGGAAGTTACTTTGCGAGTGAGATGCACCTCCAAGTTTGTACAGTTTGCCGTTTCGAAAGCTCGAAAAGTTGCTGGTTTCTCCACCGTGAGCAACCCAACTTGTGGGTCGGTCAGTGGTCACACAGAGTGACATATTTACGTGGCAAGAGACACTGATTGCTCTTTCATGTGCTGTTTAGCTTGTTGGCAGCCACTGAATTTTTGACCTGCTTATTCAACTTGTGTATGTAACGAATTAGCTCGAGAGATTTTCTTCCTGCATTTGAAATGACTTTGACTCTAATGGGTTTTTTGATAGAAAAGCTACCCATAGAAGGAGTTTTTCAAAGTAACTTGATACCACAAGCCAAGTCTCAATGTAGCCTTTAAAATATTCAGAGGTCTTCCCAATCGTTTTCCTTCAGAATTTGAGTTTGCTCCTAAACCACAAGCCAAGTCTCTCAGTCTAGCCCTAGAGTTAAATTTTTACCACAAGCCAAGTCTCAAAGTAGCTCCTAAACTCTTGTATGGTGAGCCCAATGTGGTCCTTCAATCTAATGTCAAATACCTTAAAAGAGATTACCCACAACCTCTTTTCTCTTCCTTCCTTTCTCAAAGAAATCTTGAAGTGATATAGTTTTATTCTAACAAAACTTGAACTGAAGATAATTTTATTCTATCTTAATAAGTTTTTACCTCATGCCAACTCTAACTCATCTACAAATCAAGATACGATAACAAATTCTTTTTCATAACACATACAATTCCATGCAAGCGAATTCAGGTTGTTACGAAATCGCTCTAGATAAATATGTATAGAACACGATAACCAAGTATGAAAACACAAGAAATATGAGAGAACTCAAATCCACTTTGCACAGGTCAGATTTACAACGCTCCCTCACGTGTATCTCTCAACTGTTTTCCTACTCAAAGAAGGACTCTTCTTTCTTTGCCTACCCAAAGAAAGACTATCCTCTCTTTCCCACTCAGAGAAGGACTCTTTTCTCTTGGCCTACTCCAATAAGGACTCTCCTCTCTTGGCCTACTCAAAGAAGGACTCTTCTCTCTTGCCCTTAAGCACAATACAAGACACCTTACTTATACTTGGAGAAAGCAGTGATCTTCTCTCTCCAAGCAATGTGGGATAAGATGTCTTATATACTAAGGGTCAAGTTGCAACCTTCTTTGAGTAACCGACGTGGGACATAAATACAAGACATATATCAACAATCTCCACCTTGGCTTGTATTAACAAACCACTCCATAAGGAAACTGTAATATGCCTTCAGTATCTTCTTCATGTACTCCACCTTGCATCCCCTTTAAAGGTAGGGATGCACTCCACCTTGAACTTAGCAAGAAAGAAGATGAATCAAACTCAAGCAATGCTTGAACTTCTCTGTCGTGACTGTCTTCATGCGCATATCAACTGCGTAGGTCCTCAGCCTCATTTGCCTCTCACCATAGCATAGCGTCGATCCCTTGTCCACCTGTAACACTGTAATCCCCTTGCGTCCGTCAGCCCTATCCTTGGACACCAACGGGATCATCCACTATGCCATCATCATCACCCCGTAATATGGATTAAGCGTAGCGCTCGACTTCTCCATGAAGCCCATCCCAAGCACCACCCCAAGCTTATCCATGTCGTTGATGTTGAAGTCGGCCTTCCATGTCCATCCGCCGATCCTCAAATTGACGTTCTTGACAACTCCCTTCGTCGGTCGCTCCTCGGCATTCACGGCCGTGAACCAACTTCCATCCTTAGTTGGTTTTAGCCCAAGCCACTCGGCAACCCTCGAACTCATGAAGTTGTGGGTGGCCCCGGTATCCACAAGCGCTTCTTGAATCTTCCCGACAACATCCACTGCTGCGTAGAGCAAGCCACGTCTTTTCTTGCTCTTCTTTCCCTTGGCAGCTTCTTCCTTTGACTTCTGCATGAATGCATTGACCATCTGCAATGCCCTCATGCGTGCCACCCTGTCACTACTGGAAGAATCCCCCTTGCTGCATTTGTGCTTCTCAAGGAATACAATCATCTTGCCCTTGTGTGGGCAATCCTTCCTGTAATGCGGACCTACATAGTAGAAACATCCTCTTCTAGGCCCCACACGAGCCTTGTGGTCACGAGAGTTACCATGCTTGCGACTTTCCTCGTGCTTCTTCTCCTCCTTATGATGGCGGCGACGTACCTTGTCCCCACTTCGCTCATCATCGATTGCCTTGGGCGAGCCACTCTTCGACCCACCATCTCCCCCATCTTTGGCAC
Organism: Escallonia rubra; assembly: GCA_033065855.1. Classification (NCBI taxonomy): domain Eukaryota; kingdom Viridiplantae; phylum Streptophyta; class Magnoliopsida; order Escalloniales; family Escalloniaceae; genus Escallonia; species Escallonia rubra. The sequence continues at coordinate 137,378 of JAVXUO010001626.1, forward strand.
GCTCGTGCCTTAGAGATCTCAGCCTTTCAAGTTGCTTGAAGTCTCCTAACCTCTCGAAAATCACCATGGTGGAAGCCAAGTCGTGAGGTTCCCTTCGCCGCAACTCTGTGGCAAACCACTGTTGCAACCCATCAATGAAGAAGCGTAGTCGCTGCCTCTCGGACATCTCTGGTGTTTCGAGCATTAAAGTCGAGTAGTCCTTCACATACTCGTGGATGCTTCCCTTCTGCCTCAGCCATCGAAGGTTGATCATCACCATATCTTCGGCGCTCTCCGGATATAACTGCCTTTTTAGTTCACGCTTGAACTTCTCCCATGTTTTGACGTCGCACCCATCCGTATAGCGACGCCTCCAACATAAGGCAATCGTATCCGTAAGGTACATGACTGTTGTCTGCACCTTCTTCTCCTCGTCGATGTCGAGGGCTTCAAAGTACCGCTTCAAGTGCCAAAAGAAGTAATCCACCTGCCTCACCTCTCTCGCTCTATAGTACGATCTCGGCTTCGGCATTTTCTTTCTCCTTGGCTGCACCGCGATACGCCCCTGCCTCGTAGCTCTTGTAAGCTCCTTCTTACAAGCAACTAATTCTTCTTGGAGCTCCATGACTTGTTCCTTGAGGTCCTTGCGCTGTTGCACCTCTCGCTTGGTGACATGGGCGACCCTCTCCTCGATCAACTCATCTAGCTCATCTACGAACACATCGACTTCCCGTTCCAGCACAGTTAATTGGCTGTCTACCTCCAAGTCATCTAATCTATTAAAGATTAGCTCCACCTGACTTGCGACAGTCCGCTGCACCTTCTCCTCGTCAATGTCGAGGGCTTCAGAGTATCGCTCCAAGTGCCAAAAGAAGTTATCCACCTGCCACGCCTCTCTCGTTCTATCGTACGATCTCGGCTCCGGTATTTTCTTTTGTCTTGGCTGCACTGCGATACACCCCTGCCTCGTAGCTCTTGTAAGCTCCCTCTTACAAACAACTAGTTCTTCTTGGAGCTCCATGACTTGTCCCTTGAGGTCCTTGCACCGTTGCACCTCCCGCTTGGTGACATGGGCGACCCTTTCCTCGATCAAGTCATCTATCTCCTCCGCGAACACATCGACTTTCCTTTCTGGCACAGCTAGTCGACTATCTACCTCCAAGTCATCTAATCTATTGAAGATTAGCTCCACCTGACTTACGACAGTCCGCTGCAAGTGCTCTCCAAGTGCCTCGAGCTCGCTTCTCATGCATGCTTTGGCATCCCCTATCGCACTGCTCAAATCCTTTACTGTGCTCTGCCATATGCCAAAATTCGTCTTTCCATCGAATTGTCACAAGCATACTTCATGGTCGTGTTGTCTACATATTTATCCTCTCAAATCGATTTCAATTTTGCCAAAAAAAATAAACCTGGAAGCTCTTGATACCACTTGTTACGAAATCGCTCTAGATAAATATGTATAGAACACGATAACCAAATATGAAAACACAAGAAATATGAGAGAACTCAAATCCACTTTGCACAAGTCAGATTTACAACGCTCCCTCACGTGTATCTCTCAACTGTTTTCCTACTCAAAGAAGGACTAATTTTCTTTCTTTGCCTACCAAAATAAAGACTATCCTCTCTTTCCTACTCAGAGAATGACTCTTCTCTCTTGGCCTACTCCAAGAAGGACTCTCCTCTCTTGGCCGACTCAAAGAAGGACTCTTCTCTCTTGCCCTTAAACACAATACAAGACACCTTACTTATACTTGGAGAAAGCAATGATCTTCTCTCTCCAAGCAATGTGGGATAAGATGTCTTATATACTAAGGGTCAAGTTGCAACCTTCTTTGAGTAACCGACGTGGGACATAAATACAAGACATATATCAACACAGGTCAAGAAGTACGTTTTGAGTTTGCCGCCATAAAATTTAATAGTTACACGTACTCGATACTATATACTTCGATTCTACCCTGTTCCTAATTTAATTTGAAGCTTATTATGGTCATGACTATACTACCATTATTGATGATGGGGTGTTTGACCTTTTTCACGTATGTATAATTGGTCGAATTAACTATATCTTGAAGATGATAAGGTTATTCAACTCAATTATCAACATATGTAGTGCTCCTCCCACTTCAGGATTTAGACTGTAGTTGCTCGGATCAGATTTCTTTTGATAAAGAGATGCACTAAGATGTTTCTTCTCAGCTTTTTTATCCTGTCTTGTAAAATTCTCTGCACTCAGATGATTTGTATTCAGAACACTCTTCTTAGCTTCTTTATCCGTAGTTTGCTTCTAGTTTCTTCTTGCCTCAGATGATTTGTATTCAGAACCCTTTACGAGAGAGGTGACTTTAGTTATCATAGTATAGTCTAAACTCCAAATATCCGACTACTTGAACTTTCGAAAACAAAGTTGGCTTCCAAATTATGAAATAGAGGAAGTAATCAATATTTTTAAAGAGTCCAGTGTTCAATGCAAAAGCATGCTCAATAAGAGGAGAAGTCCACCTTGTATAAGAACTCACCAAATCCTGGCGGATAGTCGCTGTGAAACTTTAACATATACTCTCACGCGTGATTTAGAATATTAGTTGATCTTTCAATACTCAAGCTTGCAACCATGTTTAATTTGGTACAACAAATACACAAAAGGTTGTGGTTGTGATGATTTCCCAGCTATCCCTCGTGCGCTTAGTGTACAATTCTCAAACAAGGTCGCGCGCCAAGAATCAATCACAGTCTCTTAAAAGAAGAATTGAATTTAAGCAAAAAGTGTATAAATTCCAGATCTAATCTATTGAAAGAGAGTAATAATTTTGGATTTTGTGTGTGTGTGTGTGTGTGTGTGTTGAGGGGGGGGGGGGGGGCAGAGAGAGAGAGAGGAAATCATACATTTCACTTCTAAGGGGTTTGGCCATGTTTGTTTCAGACATAACCTGTCCCTCAAAACACTAAAAATTAAAGTAGAAAGTAGTGGCATTTAATTCGGTCCATCAAGCCACCGATTGGTTTTTCATGAAAAGAACTTTTGCATGCAAGTCGGATAGTGGATAGTACTGGCAAGAGCCAAGACGTTAAAAATTCTCATGCACTAATAGTTGGTGATGATGGTAAGATTCGGTTAGTGACATTTAATTGAATTTAAGCAAAAAGTGTATAAATTCCAGATCTAATCTATTGAAATAGAGTTATAATTTTGGTATTCCGCGGGGGGGGGGGGGGGGGAGAGAGAGTGGAGGAAATCATACATTTAACTTCTAAGGAGTTTGAGGGGATTGGCCATGTATGTTTCAAATAGCGCGAGCACTTACTTGAAGTGATAACCCAAAAAGTAGAAAGTAGTGGGCATCTAAGTCGGTCCATCAAGCCACTGATTGGTTTTTCATTAAAAGAACTTCTGCATGCAAGTCCAATGGTGGCAAGAGCCAAGAGGTTAAATTAAATTCTCATGCACTAATAGTTAGTGATGAAGGAAGATCCGGTTAGTGAAATTTAATTGGTGGCACTTCCCCTTCACCTCTTTATTCTTCGTGCATTTGTCGAGCTATCCCTATCACCCACCTCTTCTTTGCAGATCATTCACTACTATTTTTAAAAGCCGACTAAAACCGATGCAAAAAATGAAATGAGAATTCTGATTGACTACTGTAACTATTCTGGACAAAAGATAAATTATGAAGTATCCTCACTGACCACAAGCCAAACACCGCAAATGATATGAACTTGTATCGATCTCACACGTCGGGAGACAGATGTAGTGAGCTAGTCGGAACCTATCTGAGGTCAAGTCTGGATATTGCAACGTACCGGTAAAGACTATGTTTAGAACTCATTGAAAAGGTGGAGAATAACTGTGCAGGCTAAAAAGGTGGAGAACTGAAGCGTGAGAAAAGAGCCACGCTGATTGAGCCCGTACTGGGGCAGGGGGAAATGACTTAAAGATCAAGATGTTTAAAAGCTAGGACTGATATGGCAAGTGGGGAATGGGAACAAGCATTTGCATATGGCAAGACCACTGGATACATGAGAATGATCCACAGGTACTGATCTGATCAGGGATCACAGAATCAGATATCAACCTTTGCAAGTAGGAGGAAAGGTATTGAACTTTACTAGAAATGTCAGATGGAACGGTACAAGACTTACGTCCTTAACCAAAACTCAAGCACGTCGATAACACAACTATTATAAAGGTAGAGTAGAACATCTAAAATACTGCAAAGCATAATTATCTAAATCTCAAAAACCTAACTCCAAAATACTTCAAAACTTTATCACAAATCACTCAGACTAAATATCTGAATTTAAAGCAAATGCAAAACTAACTAACTTATAATTCTTCCAAAGAAATCATAACCTATAAGATTCTCAAAACCAAACACCAAAGCAATTACACCGCGGTACTAACATCTCGCCCTTCGTGATACTCTTGGCCTGGAAGGGGACGGAAACAAAAAGCAAAAGGGTGAGCACGAATTGCCTAGTAAACACAGAGGGCCAAAAACAATTGCGAAACATGAGTTATCGAGTAGAGCCAATAAATAGAAATTTAGATAACTTAGTCAAATTTCACAAGCGAATAACAAAAGTGACCAAAAGAAGGTTACCAAAAACGAATAATAAATTTGACTTATTGAATAGAACCAATAGATAGGAATTTAGCTAACTCAGAGATCGTTTGGGATTGATTCTTAGAAGTAGATTTTAATTAAATCAGAATCAATTTTTAATATCAACTTTAATCTATTTTAGACATAAAAAAATAAAAGTTGTTGAAGGTGTTTGGATAAAAAGAGATTAAAGTAGGTTTAGTGTAGCAAAATTACCATATAATGTATTCAAACTGAAAATGAGCTTTTAATGATGTTTATATGTAAGGATAATTTGATAAATTTCTTGGTCAAATCTTATTCTCCAAAATTGATTAAATCTTAATCCAAGAAAATGAAGATTATGGATTTAATCAGTTTTGAGCACATTGGAGCATATTTAATCAGTTTACTTTTTTTTTTTTTTGCCAAACACTTCAAAACTGATTAAATATAGATTTAATCAGGTTTGACCAATCTAGAATCAATCCCAAATACCCTCTCAATCAAATTTCACAAGCGAATAACAGAAGCGACCCAAAAGGGAGTTAAATTGCCAATAAGTCGAGTATCAATTCACACACGAATAACAAATCGACTGTAAAATGGGTTACATAACCAATAAGTCGAATATCAAAATACATTTATCAAATGTTATGGGTGTCACATACACAATTGCTTATTATTAAGTATCACAAATCATGATAATACCATGTCGAATATCGCAGCTGGCACGTCACATATAAATCACGATACTTAAAAGTGATTTTCAAATAACACTACAAGAAAAGAGGGAATTAGCGACGGACTAAATTCCGTCGCTAAAAGTCGTTTTAGAGACGGAAATAACCGTCGGTAAAAGTCCGTCGGTAAAACTATTTAACGACGGAATAATTCCGTCGGTAAAAACACCCGTCGGTGAAAGTAGGGTTTTCCCGACGGACTTTAACCGACGGGTGTGTTCCGTCGGTAAAGGACTTAAAAATATCAGATCCCCCTTTCTTTTCTTTCTCCCGTTGCTGTTTCTCTCTCTCTTTCTCCCGTTGCTCTCTCTCTCTTCTCTCTCTCTCTTTCTCTCTCTCTCTCTCTCTCTCTCTCTCTCTCTCTCTCTCTCCCTCTCTCTCCCTCTCTCTCTCACCGGCGATAGAGCCTGCCACCGCCACTGCCGCCCATCTTCAAAACCGAAGGACCGCCGCCACCACTGCCGCGCTGCCACCACTGTCGCGCCGCCACTACTACCGATCTGCCACCACTGTCGCGCCGCCACCACTGTCGCGCCGCCACCACTGTCGATCTGCCACCACTGTCGCGCTGCCACCACTGTCGCGCCGCCACCACTGCCGGTGAAGGTCCTCTGGTTTGCTTCCTGTGTCCTGTCATTAATTTCTCTTCGGTTTTTATTAACATGTAAGTGGCTTTCGAGGAGTTAAGTGCGTGTTTTGTAGGTGTAGTGTGTGTTCGTGACTGTGTGTGTGTGTGTGTTCTTGATGGCGTGTATTATAGGTGTGTAAATGTGTTAAATTGAGTGTTTAAGTGTATGTTGTAGTGAGTTAGAATGGTGTAATGAGGTTTCTATGATTTAAAGTGGGTTGGAAGTGAGGTAATGTGTGGTTGTGAAGTGGGTGTGGGATGAACATCTCGGCTGAAGGTAGAAGGAGATGTGTGTGCATTTAGGTGAAATACTAGGTGTGCTTAATCTGAATAGTAAAGGTAATGGTCACTAAAGGTTAAAATTAAATTAGGCAGTTTTCAATGATTTTTTATAAATATCTAGGATCAGAATTGGACAAAGTGCAAAACTATAACCCCCAATAGTTTTACGAGATGTAGGCTCCGGAATGTTTTGAGAATTTTCGGTGTCCGTAAGGGTTGCTAAATTATGGCATCGATTAATCAAAGTTAACAATTATTTACCCTAGTAAACTAAGTTATTTTAATCTGAAAATATTATTTTACTGATATGATTCATATTCTAAAATTGCGTGCCATTCTGAGGCCAATAGGTAGTTTTTTCGAAACTGACCTTTTAGCGCTCGGTCTGGACACTAGTTCGAGATTTACGGGCAATTTTTTTTTAAAATACTTTTTAGCCCAAAAATGACTTCAGGATACTTAAAATAGTATTTTCAGATATTTTGGGATTTTTCTGGTGCCGAAAACCCCAAGGACAATTTGGTAATTTTACGCATCTAGTAAGGGGGTCGTTATGGGACTGTGCGTGAGTTAATAGTGAGTTATAATACAATATTGTACGCTACATTCTAATCTTTGAACTATTCCATTTAGGTTAAAACAAGGATTGTTTCGGGTAGGTTATCATAGATGCGAACCCTAAACCCTAAACCCCAATCCAACCGAACCCTAATTGAACCCCAAATTGAATGCCCTAATCCAACCGAACCCTAAATCGAACTAATTGAACCCTAAATTGAATGCCTCAAATCAACCGAACCCTAAATTGAATCAATAGAACCCCCTAATTGAACCCTAAATTGAAGTAATTCAACCCTAAATTGAATGCCCTAATTGAATCGAATCATAAATTAAACTAATTGAACCCCTAATTAAACCCTAAATTGATTGCCCATAACCGAACCCTAATTGAACCCCAAATTGAATGCCCTAATCCAACCGAACCCTAAATTTAATGCCTCAAATCAACTGAACCCTAAATTGAATCAATAGAACCCCCTAATTGAACCGAACCCTAAATTGAACTAATTGAATCCTAAATTTAATGCCTCAAATCAACTGAACCCTAAATTGAATCAATAGAACCCCCTAATTGAACCCTAAATTGAAGTAATTGAACCCTAAATTGAATGCCCTAATCGAACCGAACCCTAAATGAAACTAATTGAACCCTAAATTGAATGCCCTAATACAATCGAACCCTAAATTGAAATAATTCAAGCGCATCGGATATGTGAATTTTGAACATTTTTTTCCCATTTGAACATTGATCATTTGTTTGATAATTTTAGGTTGTTAATTGTGCGTTTTAGAATTGTGATTATTGATCGATGATTTTAGGTTATTAGCTGTGTATTTGAAGTAATTGCGATTATGAATTGATGATTTTAGGTTGTTAATTAATGATTTTAGATTGTTAATTATGCATTGAGCATTTGAGATATTGAGATTATTGACGGAGGATGGGACCCAATTGGATTGAATGTGTGATTTTTGTTAATTTTTATTGCATTGAGCATTTGAGAATTGAGATTGTTGACGGAGGATGAGACCCAATTGGATTGACATACCTGTTAGTTAGCGCAGACACGGACACCACGTCTGATCGACGGTGTCCGACATTTAGAAAACAAATTAACGTATGCCGATGTGTCTGGAGGTGCGTGTCGGTGGGCGTCGGACACGTGTTCGGAGGCGTCGGACACGTGTCCAAAGGCGTCGGACACGTGTCGGTATGTGTCGGACACGTGTCGGTATGTGTCGGACACGTGTCCGGAGGTGTCAGACATGTATCAGACACCATATCGACACCCTATATGAGGTGTCAGAATTGAGGTTGTTGAATGTGCATTAAATTTAGGTTAGTTAGGTTAATGCGACATTTTTAGCATGCACCCCCTGGAATCTAATCGTGGCTCCAGCGCTGGCTATAATTATCCCTAATTAGTTCTGATTAACAATATTTTAGTAAATCAATTAACCCTAATTAGCTCTAACGAGCCTAATTAGTTTTAATTAACCCTAAGAACCTGATGAAATTCAAATTAGCTGTAATTACCTCAAGTTAGCCCAAATGAACCCAATTATACGCATATTGATTATAGTTAGCCTAATTAGTCATAATTTGCACTAACATAACCCAATTACGCCTAATTAGCGCTAGTTAGGACTAATCAACACTACTCGGCACCATCAAAACCCTAATTAGGACTAAATAACCCTAATTAGTCCTAATCAACCCTAATTAGCTATAATTATTCGAAACTAGCCCTCATTAACATTAATTAGCTCTAACATAACCCAATTAAGCCTAATTAGCCCTAATTAGGACTAATCATCACTACTCGGCACAATTAAACCCTAATTAGTCATAATCAACCCTAATTAGCTATAATTATCCGAAACTAGCCCTCATTAACATTAATTAGCCATAACATAACCCAATTAAGCCTAATTAGCCCTAATTAGGACTAATCAGCACTACTCGGCACAATTAAACCCTAATTAGGACTACATAACTCTAATTAGTCCTAATCAACCCTAGTCAGCTATAATCATCCGAAACTATCCCTCATTAACATTAATTAGCCCTAACATAACCCAATTAAGCCCAATTAGCCCTAATTAGGACTAATCATCACTACTCGGCATAATTAAATCCTAATTAGGACTAAATAACCCTAATTAGTCCTAATCAACTCTAATCAGCTATAATTAATAATCGTAATTAACCCTAATAACCCAGTTAGCCCTAATTAGCCCTTGTACATCCCATAATTACTCCATGTTGCCCAGAGATGGTTCAATTACTCGTTGTTTACAAACCCTGCCTTCTTTATATTAATTGTTGTTTTGAGAAGTCCATTGGCAACGAGATGGTTCAACTCGTTGCCAACGAGTTCTATTTAATGTGGAATTGATAACATATGCAACGATCATTCTGCAGTTTTGATATTTCGGAAAGATTCTTGCATATCTTATCAATTTCTGAACACATGCATGCATAGAAACCCTTAGTTCCCGTTCAAAGGTACTCATTACAAAGTAATGCCTTGTAATGAGCCTTTGGATGTCCAGTTTGGACAGTTTGGAAAAGCTAATTGTTTATAAAACAGTATTTTGACTCATGCTTTATGTTCTATGTCGTGGATATTTGGTACACGTTCTCGTGTGTTTCTCCGGGTGCATACAGATCTGGTGTTCTAACATCCGTCAAACCTTCCTGAGCAAGGTTAGATGAATGTTAGAACACCTAATCGATGTGGTGTACTTGGAGAAATGCGGGGAGGTGCTGCCGAATTTTCCACAGACATCGGACTAAGCATGAGTTATTCACTGTTTTATAAACATGTGCTTTTCTGAATGGGATAGGACCACTACCTGTTCAAGAGTGGAGGGGAAATATGTAGACATGTTGTAACATTCATGCATTGATATTTACATCGGCAATGCCTAAACACTGGTCATTATTGAAGGTGGTATACAGTACGATAATTCAGTCGTCATGTCAGTCGATCGAAGTTGGATGAAAAGGAAGAATGCTGAAGATTTTGAGTGTCGCGTTGACGAATTTCTCGACTTCGCTTATGCGCATCCTGCACATGTTGACCTTGATAAGATAAGGTGCCCGTGCGGTAGATGTGAGTTGTTGCACTGGAGAAAAAGAATTGAAGTAAAATGGCATCTTCGTCGGTACGGTTTTATGGGTGGATACACAAGGTGGACGCAGCACGGGGAAACGATAGTATTGTCGTCCAACCTGGCTAGTCAAACTGAAGTTAGGGAGGAGGCACGATATGATTTCTGAGATATGATTATGGATGTTGGGCATGCTAATGTTGACTGGGGTAACGACAGGCCACAACCGCCGAACGAGGGGGCTCATCAGTTTTATGAGTTGTTGAGAGCTGCGGAAGAGCCGCTGTGGGATGGAGCTCCGAAACACACACGGCTGTCTGCGGTTAGTAGGTTATTACAGTTGAAATCAGACCACGGGCTGAGTGAGAAAGGTTTTAACGAGTTTGTTACCTTCATCAAAGAAATACTGCCCGAAAGTGAAAAGCTACCGCCGTCGTACTATGACGCGAAGAAGATGATGAGGAAACTTGGGTTGAGCTACGACCGGATAGATGCGTGCAATAACGATTGTGTATTATTCTGGAAAGAGAATAAGGATTTGTCATTATGTCCAGTGTGTGATCATTCGAGGTACAAACCGGACAAAGGGAAGAAGAAAAACATTGCATGGAAGATATTGCGATATTTCCCGGTCACACCACGGCTTCAGAGAATGTACTACTCCTCCAGTACGGCTGAACATATGAGGGCTCACCGTGAGACTCGTAGCAACGATGCCGATGTGCTGACACACCCAGCTGATGGAGAGGCGTGGAAGGAGTTTGACCGCAGGCATCCAGTTTTTGCTCAGGAAGTTCGGAATGTTAGACTTGGTCTGGCAACCGATGGGTTCAACCCTTTCGGTCAGTCTACCACGCCTTACTCCTGTTGGCCTGTTATTATTGTCCCTTACAACCTTCCACCAGGCATGTGCATGAAGAAGCCGTATATGTTCTTGTCGTTGCTTATTCCGGGGCCGAAGAGTCCCGGTAAGGACATAGATGTGTATTTAAGGCCGTTGATTGATGAGTTAAAACAATTATGGAATCATGGAGTCGAAACATATGATGCATCCCTTAAACAAAATTTTCAGATGAGGGCTGCTTTGATGTGGACTATACATGATTTCCCCGCATTGGGAATGACGTGTGGCTGGAGCACACATGGGAAGCTAGCATGCCCTGCTTGTATGGGCGTGAACCCCGGTCATACGTTAAAGCACGGCGGAAAGGCCTCGTGGTTCGGATGTCACCGTAAGCTTTTGCCACCGGGCCATCAGTTTCGTAGGCAGAAGGATAAATTTGACGGGACAATCGAGCGTGAGGTTGTCACGCTGGACTACCCATCTGGTGAAGAAGTACTCTCACACCTGGAGGCACTTGATACTGACATACCACACGGTAAGGGTGTGCCGGATCAGAAGATTGCAGGGTTCGGGAAAGAGCACAACTGGAGAAAATTTTGTATCTTCTGGGAGTTAGCCTACTGGAGGACGCTCGTTATCCGAAACAACATGGATGTGATGCATATTGAGAAGAACGTTTTTGATAATGTGTTCAACACAGTGATGAATTTCAAGGGCAAATCGAAAGATCACCTTAAAGCGAGAAGGGATCTACAACAGTTGGGTGTACGCCGTGAATTGCATCCTCGGACAGTCAGTGGGAGGACCATACTTCCGAAAGCACCTTACTGTCTAGACAAGAAACAAGTTGAGAAGGTCTGTCAGTGGGTTAAGAATTTGAAGCTTACGGATGGATTTGCGTCCAACATATCTCGTTGTTGCAATGTATCGGAATGCAAGTTCCAAGGGATGAATAGTCACGACTGCCACGTATGCATGGAGAGATTCATTCCTATTGCCTTCCGGGGACTGTTGCCACGGGTTGTTTGCGAGACTTTGACTGAATTATCTCATTTCTTTCGAGATATATGCTCTTCTACGATCCGGGTGAGTAACATGGAAGTGCTTGAGAAGAACATTGTGGTGACGATTTGCAAGCTGGAGAAAATCTTCCCACCTTCGTTCTTTGATTCAATGGAGCATCTGCCTGTTCACTTGGCATATGAAGCTAAGATGGGTGGACCCGTGCAATATCGGTGGATGTATCCCTTCGAGAGGTAATCCTTAAATTGTTACAGTTGTTCGTTTACACTTAATGCGACATCTGTTATCATTGATATTCCACCTAACTCGATTCCCTAAACTTCTAGGTTCATGTTCCATTTAAAGAAAAAAGTCCGTAATAAGGCTCGGGTTGAGGGCTCAATTGCGGAGGCTTACGTAATGGAAGAACTTGTAAACTTTTGTAGTCAATATTTCGGTTCGGATGTTGGTACAAGGTTAAATCAACTAGGCCGAAATGATCCCGGAGCAAGCACAAATTTGGAAGGGCAATTGTCAATATTCAAGCAGTCAGGTAGTCCGTTCGGCCGAACGTATACTCGATGGCTAACAGATGAAGAGTACAGTGCTGCAACAATATATGCCCTTCTAAATTGCGATGAAGTTTCGGCATTCGTTGAGTAAGTTAAAGTCTTAATTCACTTACATTGCTGTACATAATTGAAAGTGTGTTAAGCGAGTTAAATGAATATTGGTTTGCAGTGAGTTCGATGCGGAATCCTTAATCACTGAACCCGCTGGACTTGAATCTCACCGGAAATCACAATTTGTACAGTGGTTCAAAATCCGTGTAAGATTATTTAACGAAATTATATTATGTGTTATATACAGTTCTGTGGCCAATTAGTATACTGATTTATCCTTAATTTTTACCGTCATCTACAATAGGTTCAGTCAATGGATAGACCAGTGGCCTCCTGCTTGAAATTACTAGCCGAAGGCCCTAACAAACAAACATCCTGTTACGGAGGCTATATCATCAACGGGTTTAGGTTTAACGTAAAAGATGATGACCGAACAAAACAAACCCAAAACAGTGGAGTCTTGGTCAACGGCGACTGTTATGCCGAGAATTGCATGGATTTTTACGGAGAGCTAGATGAGATTGTTGAGCTAACATATCTGGGTTCCCAAAACCGCCTGGTAATGTTCAAGTGTACGTGGTTCGATGTCACATGCAGCAGAGGAATCCGTGTTAGCTCTCAAGGGATTGTAGATGTCAATGTCAAGTCAAGACTTGCATCAGACGAGCCCTTTGTGTTTGCTAGTCAAGCTGTACAAGTCTTTTACGCGGAGGACGTCGCCAATCCCAAATCTCATTGGTATACAACTATCAAGTCCAAGAAATTGCCCGTGACATATGACAGTGAGCTAGACTCCTTTCAAGCCGACCAACCACGTGTCTTGTTCCCTGTTGAGGTCAACAACGAGGAGGACGATCTTCCTCTTCCAACAACACTTCTTGTGGGAGAAGAAGTCGTAGATGATGACGCGGAAGATGTTGAAAGTGTTGGAGATGATGTGACCGAGTCTACTGATGAAGAGGATGAATTAGAAGATGAAGAGGACGACGAGTCCCACGAAGAAGAGGGCGACGAGGATAGTGATGAAGATGATTCGCAAACTGAAAATGATTGACTTGTAATGTTGTAACATCACGGGAAAAATGTAGTAACATTTTAGAACTTGGTGTTTATTGATGTGTTTTTGCACATCCGTTCATATATATATATATATAGTGCCGATGATGATTTATGCCTAAATTATTGTTTTTCACGTGTTAATGTCTTTGTATATAATCTATATGAAGTCAGATATGGATAGGATACGGGCTATTCGTGGCCGGGCTGGACGCCGAGCTGCTTCCTCCCCGGTTAGTCCCACCTCGTCATTGCCTACTGATGACGAGGCACAGAGTGATCGCGGACAGCCATTGGGGGCCCAGCCCCAGCCGTCGCCGTCACCGTCGCCCCAGCCCCAGCCATCGCCGTCGCCCCAGCCGTCTCCATCTTCCGTGGGTTCTACCTCAGGTATAGTTGATAACGGTGTTTCGTACATTTTCGCTAGCCTTATATTTGAACTGTATTAATGTCTGTGTTTTGTAGGATCTCGACGAGGCCGTGGTCCGACACGCGGGGTACGCATCGACCCCCAGCGTAAACAGAGAGTTACGCTCACGCAGGAGGGCCTGTAAGTACTAAAAATATCACCTCATGCCTTATGTTTAAAAATTTTGGGTGTTAATTTATATTTGAACTGTATTAATTAATTTAATTACTTCTTTGGCAGGATCCTGGAGAATATGGCGAGGACGAAGATCGGCGTTCTTGTGAAGGGCCGATTCTTCGAGCCACGCCTGTACTGGAAGGACTGGGATGCCGCTGCGAGGGAGGCCCTATGGGAGGAGTGGCTGGTACGGTGAAGTATTTTTTTCAGCGTTAGTAAATGTTAAATTACAGTTTGTTTTATGTTGTTAATTTGTGTTATTGAATGCCTTACAGGAGGGGTTCACGTTTGATACGCCTGAGCAGCAGGGACTGGGGCAGCAGGCTTTCTTTGCCTACATCGGCAAGAATTACCGCCGATGGCTCCACGATGCACGGGACCGGGCGAAGAAGGCGCTGCCCGCGGGTGCCCCGATGACGGACATGACGAAATATCCCCCACATTGGATATCTCACGGTGTATGGGGGAGATGATAGATCGGTGGGCTGCGGATCCAGGTTGGGACGCCAAGAGTAAGAGCGGGGCTGAGAACAGACAGAACAGAGATCCGACGCACACGGGGGGGTCGGTGCCACACGACATCGTCCGACACATGAACGCGGTCGAGCACCCGGATCTAGAGGAGGATGAGGTCATAGCTCTGACCTATACTCAGACGCACGTGCGGAAGAAGGACAAGGACGAGACGCACCAGGCGGGCGACTATATTTCAGATATTGCCCGGCGGATCGATGTGAGTCAATTTATTTAAGTTAATGTTTTTTCTTTCTATCCTCAATGTCTGTTTCGTTAATTAATGCCCTAACATATCGTTAAACCACTATTTTTGCAGGCCTCGTATGAACAGCTAAGGGGGTCCGAGCAGCAGTCCGGACAGCCATCAGCGTCCACTAGTACGGCTGCGAGTACTGGGGGGTTGAAGCGATGGCTGGATACGCCGGAGGTCGTGAATCGGCCGAAAGGCCGCATACGCGGCCTGCCTAGCACGACTCCTCGTGCCGTGATAGGAGCGTCCTCACCCCCTGCTGCCCCTCCACAGACACCGGCTCCTCGGCCTCAGTTGAACGAGGAGGATATCCAGCGCATTGCTACAGTGGTGTGCCGGATGATGAGGGAGCAGGGCACTGCTGGACCAGCCGCCCCGGCCCCGGTTCAGCAGGATCCAGATCCGGGACTCGGGAACCCCTGATGAGCCCCTTCCCGTGCCCGTTCCTAGCTTCCCCCCCCCCCCCCCGCGCCCGGCTTGTACTCTTCTCCCCTCTCCTAACCAGCTATCTCCGGTTCCCGGCTTGTACACGTATTAGTTTCTTTTATAATAAATATTTTTTATAATTGATTATATATATTTCTTTCTGTATTTCGCTTATTGCGCGTTGTTGTTGAGAATTGAAAATTGTATTTCTGTACAGGTTTAGGTAATTGAAAAATCAAAAAAAAAATTGACTTTTGGCGATGGATTTATTCTGTTGCTAAAGTATTCCTTTCAATCAGTTATTTATTCCGTCGCTAAATAAGCTTTTTAGCGACGGAATATTCCGTCGCTAAATATTTAATCCGTCGTTAATTGGACAAAAAAGAAAATAAATTAAAATTCTAAAATTATAATTAGCGACGGAATATCCGTCGCTAATGAAAAATAAATCCATCGGTAAAAATCACATATTTAGCGACGGATTTAAAAATTCCGTCGCTAAACTATTAGTGAGGGGCTTTTATACGAGGGATTTTTAGCGACGGTAAATCCGTCGCTAATTCTTTTAGCGACGGATTTTGAGCTTTTAGGGACGGATTTCCCCGTCGCTAAAAGCCTGTTTTCTTGTAGTGTAAAAATATCACTCACAAAGTAGTTTAATAAATATAGCGAACATTCATTCGAAATTCAAAAATAGTCATTGTAGACTCAAACTGAAGAGAACAAACATACAAATTCAACGAATCAAAAATCAGAGATCGGATGAGTGAGATATTGTCAAATGAAGTTTTTGGGTGAAAACTTAATGACACGAAAACCATGAGAATGAAAGAAGACCATCAATAACCAACGGACCAGCAGAAACATGACATGTAGCGAAAGAGTACATGGTTGAAACAAAGCCGGTTATACTAGAATTATAAACTAATGTTAAGAACCAGCGGAAGATCGACACGTGGCAATTAAAGCTTTAGAAAGGTGCTTTCTTGGCGGTGAAAAAGAATGGAAAACTCAAATAATTATGAACAACGTTCTTCTGATAAAAAGTTTTGATAAAAAAATAAAGAATTTTAATAAATCACAGGGAACATCTTTAGCACAAGTTACAAGACAATAGAATTTTTTTGAATAATGTTAAAATAAGCATGATGATTAATAATAAGATCAAACGCAAATATGTTTTGGGAATCAAACGATAGCACTTAAATTCTCGCGTATGAAACGAAAAGATTCCTTACCTCAAAGTAACGAATATAACGTCAAAAATCTCTTGTTTATCTTAGATCAATCACCACATTTTTGTTTGAGTACCCAAAAGAATGCACTAGCTCTTTTCTTTTTTCTCTCCTTTGTCTCTAAAAAAATATGAAGACTCATATGTCTTCTTTCCCCTTGTATAGTTTGCTAATCTAATTCTAATATAATTTAAAGTCACAATTGCTAGTGCAATCATAATAGAACTTAACGTCTTCATTACTAATTTAGTCACATTATGACTTAAAATCCTAATTCAAGTCGAATTTTTTTTAATAATATCTAATATAATCACATTAGCCACTAACACTATATTATTTTCGTCACTAAAAGGACTCCAAGAAAATTCTCACATGTCCATTACTTAATTCAAAATCAGTATAATTTTTTAATTATTCTTTCCACAGGCAGATAAAATACGGGGTATTACATGGAGGTAAGCTCATGTTGGATTATAATCTCTGACGCAATTTCTTAGTTTCGTTGCCTATCAGAAGTTGCTCTCAAAGGATATCGAAAGAAGTGAAGCTCTTCTTGATCCCAAGAATATTTATACTATATATAAAAGTACGAATGTTACAGATCATTTCTGGATAATTATGTCTTCCATTAATTACGTCAATAACACTCTTACCCTTCTTTCATGACTCCCTATTAAATTTGGTTGAAATTAAATGAACATTGAGTAATGAATCTATTCTAAACATTGGGATATAAAAAGTGTGATGACAAAGAAAAACAAAACAAAGAAATTCCTTTATTAATGTCTTTTTAATTTGGTTGAAATGAAGTAAACATTGGATAATGAATTGGGTAATGAGAACTGTGATTTTTTTTTTCTTTGTATTTTTTGATTAGCAAACAATTAACCAATTGAAAAATAAAAACAAAATAAAGAAACTGAAATACTTGAAAAATCAATTAAGAAACAAAAAAGTTTTGGGAAGAAAAAATAAGAAAGGGGTTAAATATGCATCAAAAAATAAGAAAAAAGCAAGGATTAAATATGGCACCAATTTGAACTGAAAAATCTGTTCAGTTATTGCAGTTGAAAACCAGGTGCTTTGCATTGATGTAATGCAAAACATCTGATCTTGAAAACTTCAAATCTTAAGTGTAAACCATAAACCAATTTAACAAATTACAAAAACAAAAAAGTAGATTTATTCTTTTAATTTCTCTATTTGCTTTTTTTTTCAACAACACCATCAAATATTTTTTCATTCTAAGAGCCTACAAAGAAGATTTTTAAATATTGACCAGATTACAATGCGAACATCAAATATACATGTTTTTTAAACAAGTCACAAAGAAAATAAGAACATAATTGCATTATATTATTTTGATCTCAAAAAAACTAATGATATCACTTCAAAAATTACTCTTGATCACATCCACGAGGCACGTGCTTAGTACTCGTACCCTCAAAGCGATATCACTTTGGAAACTCTACCTCCTGCACAAAATCCAAATCTTCTTGTAGCGTGTGTTACTAAACCGTCTTCCTTTGAAACCCAAACCCCGAAAAGTTCTTTTCAAACAAGGAAAATGGATGTCCATTTTGAAGCAGCAGTGAATAGACCACTTATTTTGTAATTGCCCCATTACCCGAGTAGGTTGGTTTGCAACAAACTTGGTTCTGCAGGACTCTTAATGACCCACATTTTGTGCAATGATTAAGTGCTTGTGTTAAATCACAAACACACACCATTATTATAAAGAAAACGTGATGGCGCAGAAACATAAACCATTATAATAAAAGCAGAAGTGATGGCGCTTGCCGCAATCTGGATTATATAGCTGCACAATAATTAAATTGTTAATTCCAAAATGAAGTTTGAGCTAATTATTTCTCTTATGAAATCTACAACCATTGGCAAAACAATTGCGAGTTATTGTCATCCACGAAGTTCTATCCGGGTGATCTATTCATGACTAGGATGAAGCCCAGGATGATCCGCATCGCAGGGCCACGCGCTAATGAGGTCCTTGAGCCCCCCATGGCTATGTCATAATAGATCAAAACTCATAATTCATCAATAAATCCAAACCCTGAGCCAAACATTGGAATAACAAATTACATAGGAAAACCTAACAAAAAATGCCAAAACCACCATACACGTGCTTTTATTTTTTATTCGATATCTGTGTATCTAGCAAACGCAATGCACACAAAACAGAGTGGTCTCGGGTATCAACCTGTTGGCGTCAATAAGCATTTTTATGACAATTAATGCATATACAAGTGGCATGACAACGACCGTGATAACTGCTTTGAGTTGGAAGTAAAAATAGGCATGTCTGTTATGGTTACTGATGAAATGTCTGTTACGGTTAGTACAATGAAAAGATAAATGAATTGGAGAAAGCACGCGCAAAGCAAAAATTCAAATGACTCGTGCAGAAAATAGAAAACCGCTGACATATGCAATAAAATCAGCAATAATGGCTAACATGGAAGCATGGCTAGAAGATCGGTAACGACGGTTGATAAACAGTTTTGGAATGAGCAGCTATCAGCATTGCTGAGAAGACTATTAAGAAAGATCAGTTAAAATGACCGCATGTAGAGCACAGGTGGAAGCATAAACGATTGATCATGGAGTCTAAGAAGTTATTTTCAATGAAGATAAGGATAAGTAGTTATAAAAGGGAGACGATTATGAACGAGCAAGTATATATTAAAGAAGAGCAGAACAATGAAGAAAGAGGTCGCCAATCTCACAAACAAAACTAGGCCTAGAGAAAATAGAGTCTGTCGTGCTAAAGCAATTTTTTTCTTTATTTATGTCCAGTTTCTTGGATGATCAGTCCGATATTGATAGAAAATTTTGGAAGTTGTCGTACTTGTGTTCGTTGTACTATAAAGATTTCTTTCATAGTTTTAGTGGGCACATTAGTTTTCGATCAATTCAGTCTTTTATCTTCAATTAGTTTTTATTTTTTTTTAACGAAGTCCTCAAGCCCAGGTGGTAAAAAGATCCCATGCTATTTATTGGTCGTGTCGCATGCTCAAGATCGATACAGAATTTGCCCCGCCGCAAACACAACACTTGCAATCACCAAGGACAAAGAGTGGGATCTAACGCGGACAAAGAGTGGGATCTAATGCGGACTTCTATTTGATATTGGACCCTTTCAATGCATTGGTCACCTTGTTCCTACAGGCGTAGTCACATCAACGTTAGTTATTATAGATAATGATGGTCTGCACTTTTACTCTCTATGGGGAATGAAACTAGTTAAGGGAACTGGAGACATTAGCACATAAGAGTAGCATCCTTTTATGATCTATGTTTTGGAAGAATAAGTTCAATTTCTGCAATATCAGATTAGTTCAAGGAAATAAGTTGACTTAAGCGACCAATCACAGTAGCAGGAAGATCTTGGGAAGATGAAGATGATTTAGCGACAGATTGTTCTTGTTTAGTATGGCCACCTAGCTAAAAAAATATGGTATGGATGGATAATATGAAGCAAACTATGTATATGTAATTTTGTAGTCTAATGTGTTGTACGATTATGAACTTCGTAGTGTAATATTGTTGAATGCGAACTCGAATAGGGTTGGGACAGCCATGCAAGTTCAATTTATTAACATATTCTTATCTTTAACACCAAAAATTGGTGACGCTTTAAAGTGCAGTTAAATTTTTTTGCAAAAAGTTCTCCGAACATGTTGACGCCAAAGAAAGTGGGTTCGTACCTACGTGGAGGTGCCACAAAGGATGCAGTCCGAGTCAACTGCCAGATGTACAAAGTGAGATACAGAGAGGGTGGAGTAAGGGCAGAGAGCAAGGTTCCCCAAACAGGCCGTGAGGAGTGGTTGTGCTGTGGAGACAAAGCTGAGGCGGACAAGGCTGAGGCGAACAAGGCTGGCAGCCGATAGTCCAAGCTAAAGTCCTCGTCAAGTCCAATGTCACGGTTGATGTTATGTCCAATGTCACAGCCCAATTGTGTTTCCCTCTCTAGAATTCAAGAGCTCTAGATTCTAGAGTGAGAAAGTGCTTTTGTCAAATGAGAGAATTCTGTTCAAAATGAAGGCAAAAGTATGCATATGTCATCAATTTCCACATGTCATCCCTGGTAGTGACACATCACTAGGGGATCCAAAAATATTGGTGCTCCGTTGGACTGTCGGTTCCCAAATTCGCACTGCCTGCCCCACACAGCGTCGTTCTACCTATCTGAGAAGACTGACCACACATCGTCAGCATGATCAGAGTAAGCCAATTGCCCTAGCCACCGGTCCAAGCCCTTACTGAATCCCACAAGAGTGCGTCAAGAGACGCGAGAGAACCTGACAACAGTGAGGGAGAGTCTATGTGCCCAACTGCCAGGTGGACTAGGTGCGATGCCCTCTGAAGACGTGCTCCCGTCTCAGAGTGACCCGGGGGTCATCATCCTAGGGGCTCCGATGATCATCGGTTACGTGAGTGGACGTGGTCGCAGCTTTGACGTGCTTAGTGTCTTACAAGTCACCCCAGACGACGATAGCTTCTGTAGTAGCGAGCCTATCCCGCTGTGAAGGGTCCTCATGCCCAAGCACTATGAGAGAGCCCATTGGAATACTGCACACTCCGGAGAGTGGGTCGAAGCATGTTCCACGTCCATGGTGGGGGCGCATGGTGTGGTGAATAAGTGTGGTGTCCAGAGGCATGTAACATGATTATGGTGCACGGGCGCGCGCAGTGCCAACAGCACGAGACATGATTGTGGCCCATGGGCACGGCGACCTCTGTCGCGAGATAATACATGTTCTTGTGGCGCATGGGCACATTGCCTACGGCACGAGACATGATTGTGGTGCATGGGCACGGTGACTTCTGTCATGAGATAATACATGTTGGAAGAAGCACCACAGTCTAACAAAGCACGACAGAAGCCTATGCCGTTAACGGTACATTCTAAGAACAAGAGCCGATTGTGATGTTCGACCGGCAGCGTGTCCTCGTCCAAGAAAACGAAGGCAGTGGGAGAGATATGTTGCAGCTCAGCTTGAGCGGCGAAGCTTTCGGGACCAAGGCCAATGGTGACCTCAATTAGGCAGTTGGAGAGGTAGGTTCTCGCCGCGGGTGAAAACCCCATTTCATCAAAAAACCTTTTGATTTTCAAAATTTGCCCGAAGGCGCATGTTGGTTGGCCAGCTGAAGGCATATGAGGTGCGGCCAGTGGAAGGGCCTCCGTTGAGACTTCGGTGGTGATGGGCTTAAGATGGTCGGTGACGGCCATGAGAACCTGGTGTTCCTTGTTATTATGGCCATAAAGGGGGTAAGGGTGCTCACGCATCATTGTTCTTTCTTAGCTTAAAGTCGCCCGAAGAGACGTTCCTTGCAAAAATGCCCTTCAACTCGTTGCAATCCGTTAGGTAGTGCCTGATAGCTTCGTGATAAGGGCAGTAGTTAAACTTGGCTTTGTCTACTTCCGTGACAATTGTCTTTTTTGGTGGCAAGTGAAATTTGTCATCCTGTTCAATCCAGTCTATTAACAGCTCCTTCACCATCTTGATGTCACAAGGGTACTTAGGACAGGCTCCCGTTGCCTTCTTTTATCGGGACGTCGGTCCCCCACTTGGGACTAACGCTTGTTATCATTGTAGTTACTGTTATTGTAGTTGGTATGAGCATCGAACGGTTCTGTCGTGGAAAGCAGAGCATTCTGAGGGCGATGCTTCCACGGCTTAGCAGGGCCGAACCTTCTCATAAGTGTGGCAGGCCGTCTCCTTGAGGTGACCCTAAGACGTCAACTATAAGTTCTCGATGTGCACTCGATACACATCACTCATGTTCTTTATACATATGGGAACCAACGTCTTATCTTTGTTAAAGTTCGTGCACTCAAGGCATTTGAGGTGGAATCGGTGCACATACTTGTTCAAATCCTCTCGGAGGTTTTGGCGTATGGTGGTGATGTCAACAATGGCGACCCTCTCAGCCTGATAGTGGAACTTAGAAGAGTCGTACCATATCATCCCATGAATGGATAGTCCCCTCAGGGATCTGGTGATACCGGGTGTAGACGAGGCATGTGAGTGACTTATAAAAATCCCTAAACTTCAAACTATCTACTGGACCATACTGCTCTAAAAAGGCTACAAATAGAGTTAAGTGCTCATGGGCAGTGCCCTCACATCCATTAAAGAGCACAAAGGTTGGCTGCTTGTATTTGAGTGAGTAGGGCGTGACAGAGATGTCACTGGCATATAAAGCATGGCCGATCAGTCGGGTGGATGAGTCAGGTTTAGAGTTCTTTGACATATGGTAAATGAGGGCTTCTAAGTCTGACTTAGTGATGTAGTGAGAAGATGGTTCTTCGGGGCCAACCAGGATGTGATAGCTTGCCAATGCAGCCTAAGCCCCCGAGCCCCCAGACGGGACAACTTGGAGAATAGGAGCAAGAGAGGGTTGCTGGTATATGATAGGAGCTGGCAGCGACAGCTGTGCATGGGTGTGGGTCGTTGGACAAGATGTGTCCACATGGCTAGTGGTCTGGCGCTGGCCAGCCGAACATGGGTTAGCTCCATCTCAATGGAGCTGTGAGTTTCGGAAGAGCTTCGATCTAGCACGGGACGAGATGGTACGGTGGCAGGGATGATCTACTGCAACACTGGTCCAAGATATGTTTACAGTCTACAGAGCAATACCACAGAGGGAGGCACGTCGACTACATGTGGTGAGGATGTCACGAGTTTTACCGCTAAGGGTCTGGCTGATCGAGGCGGTGGTGGTCGTAACACTGGGACCTAGGCGGTGTCTGGCACCGGCTCAGGCCTTAAAGGCTGGACTTGAGAGAGAGGCTGTTGAGAGGCCAAAGCTTATGTGGATTTCTGCATTTCCATGATAACACCCATTAGAGTAGTCTGGGTGTCCTAGAGGCTGGCTATAGTTGGGTAAGCTGCTGAATAGCCACATTGACAACAACTTGCACATTGGGTGCGGTGGTAATCAATAGGTCTTAGAGTCAAGCGACACTAGTCTTTTCATGGTCACCATGATGATCTTCTTCATGGATAGTGGGGTTGAGGCCTAACTGGCTGACCTGGTAGTCCTCCGTTGAATAGGCATGGTGGTTAAGAATGAAAGACAGGCAAACTGCACTATGATGCTCACCTCCCTAGCAGAATCGCCAAAATGATGACAAGGAAATGGGTTCATAGTTACCTGGAAGAGCCACTAAGGATGCAGTCCGCGTTAGCTGCCAAATGTACAAAGTGGCACACAGTGAGGGTGGAGTAAGGGCAAAGAGCAAGGCTTCCTAGACAGGCCGTGAGGAATGGCAGTTCTGTGGAGAGAGGCTGAGACGAACAAGGGCAACTGTCGACAATCCAATTTAGGGTCCAAGTCAGGGTCCAATGTTATGTTCAAGATTATGTCCAACTATATTTCTCTCTCTAGAATTCAAGAGCTCTAGATTCTAGAGTGAGAAAATGCTTTGTATTAAATGAGAATATTCTTTTTTAAAGAATTCCAAAGTCCACTATTTATAGGCAAAAATATGCTTGCGTCATCGGTCACCACAAGTCATCCCCTCAGAGCAACATGTCACCAAGGGGTTCACAAATACCGGTGTTTCTTTGGACTACCAGCTCTCATATTTGCGATGCCTGACTCACATAGCATCGATCTACCTATTTAAAAAGACTAACCACACAACGTTGGCATGATCAGAATAAGCCATTACCCTAACTAGCAGTCCAGGCCCTTACTGATCCCATAGGGATGCATCAAGAGATACGGAGAGAACCTGACAGCGGTGAGGAAGAGTCCATGTGCCTTACTACCAGAAGGACTAGGCGTAATGCCCTCCGACCTACTCCCTTCTCGGAGTGCCCTGGGGTCAGCGTTCTGGAGGCACCAATGATCACCAGTGACGTGAATGCAACGTGGTCACAGCTCAGGCGTACCTACTATCATGTAAGTTACCCCAGGCAGAGATAGCTTCTGTGATAGCAAGCATATCCCCCAGCGAAGCATCCTCATACCCGACCATTGTTAGCGAAGCCCCTCAAAATGCTGCACACTCCATATAGTGGGTCGAAGCATGTTCTACGTCCAAGCCAGGGGCACATGGTGTGGTGAACAGGTATGGGCGTCGATGATCACCGGTAATGTGAGTACAATGTTGTCATAGCTCAGGCGTGCCTAGTGTCATGCAAGCCGCCCCAGGCAGAGATAGCTTCTATGGTAGCGAGCCTATCCCGCTGAGAAGGGTCCTCATGCCGGAGCACTACGAAGGAGCCCCGCGAAATGCTACACACTGTGGAAAGTGGGTCAAAGCATTTTCCACGTCCATGGCAGTGACACATGGTGTGGTGAATAAGTGTGCTGCATGGGGGAACATAACATGAGAATGGCGGATAAGCACGGTGCTGATGGCACGAGATATGACAGTCGCACATGGGCAAGGCGACCTCTGTTGCGAGAAAATACCTGGTGCCATGGGGCCTATATCATGGAAGTGGCACATGGGTGCAGACGATGACTTTCGTGAAAGTGGTCGTCATATCGGGGGCAAGAGTTAGTCTGTGAATTTACTAATTTTCCTTGCCTGGGTACGTAAAGGCTATCTCTTGTCTTTTTTTTATCAAGAACTTGAACATGTTAACCCCTGTGTTTAAACTTAGATGCACATGCCTACCATTTTCCATGCGTCATTGCCGGGCATTGATGAGACAGCACGCGGCTGCTGGTGATGGGAATTTTGGGGATGACGAGTCTGTGATGGCGGGCATTACGAAGACGATGAGCGAGCCGAGTGCTATGTGGCAGTGTAATCGACAATCAAGTTCAAGAGGAGGGGTAGTGTTAGGGCTAGGCGGTGTGGAGGTGTTTGATGTTGCACAAAAATAGAAAATGAAATCTCTGGTAATGATGAAAGTGGGAGTGCGCAGCTGCTAGCGACGGACAACCCAGAGATGGCGCGTGGGCAAGGGTGATGGGTGTTAATGAACCGGTAAGCGAGCAGCGGCCGGCATCCAGAGATGGCACGCGGGCAATATTCTCATGGTGTTTGGCCGAGTGCAAAAGGCATGTGGTAAATGAGGTTGATTCTCACGAAAAGAGGGAAGGTGGCCGACCTCCTAAAAAGGAAAGGCAGCTGACCCCTCAAGGGGTAAGGAAGCCGACCCCTCAAGGGGAAAGGCGGCCGACCCCAAGGAGGAAGGCACGCCAACCCCGTGAAGGGGAAGGCGGCCCACCCCTTAAAGGGGAACGCGGTCGACCCCTAAGGGGGAAGGCATGCCAATCTTCGAAGGGGAGAGGTGAGCACCGATGTTATCACCTTAGCGACCATGGGTCGCACAAAAAATAATTTCCTAGTTAGAAATAGTCATGAAAAAGCAAAAAAAAATATGCACGTGACTTAAACGTGCGCATTTTGAGCGATTGAAAGCGCTGAAAATTGATCATTGCCTATGCTGACGTGTCGCGCAAAACGGAACCCCTCGCGGGCCCTTGGGTGCGACCAAAATAGGTTGGGAACACATGTTGACATAGAAGAGAAAGAAGTGTAATATCTATATAATTGATTGAATTTTAAATGGAAAGATAAAAGAATTTAAATTAATTTAAATAAGAGAGAGGGAAAGAGAATAAATGAGTCCAAATCATTGTTACGAAGGTAAGTAACTTCAAAATACTTCAAAAGGTCAAAATAAGAAAGTCCACATGGCAAGTTAAGAGAATGTCCACATATGCCGTGACGTGGCAACATTTTCTTAGTTTTTGCTTATATATATTGTTAACCCTACGGTTATTTAACCTAAGATTATATTTGATTTTGATGATAACTAACATTGATGTTTATGCTGTCTAACATGCATTGAGTTGATGAAGCAAAGGAACAATCTCATACTCATGCAAACAGATTATTAGACGAGAAACACGGTCAAAGACTCGCAACGGAACGCATCAAAGAAGGATTTCGTCGATTGAATTTTACATCGCTTTATTTCCTTCTTTGTAAACTAGACATAGAGAGATGATCGTTACGATGACTGTATACCTACAACTTGCCCATAGGTTTCCCTTGCATGCATAAAAGTTTTTCATGCTTTAAAAACAAGGAAACTGCATTTTCAGGAATGCAGTCGACTGTAAGTTGGGCAGTGAGGTATTACAGTCGACTGCATTGGAATGCAGTTGACTGCAATACTTCCAGTAGCTTATTACAGTCGATTGCAATGGATTACAGTCGACTGCAAGTTGGAAATTTGAATTTCCAACGGCTACTTTTGGGAATACAGTCGACAGCAATGGGACATTGCAGTCGACTGTATTTACCGTTTTGGCGCAATTAATGCTCCACCTACTCCAAACGGTCATATTTATTCCCACCTCTATAAATACTCATCTTGGGCATAGTTTTCATTCATCAATTGCATTCAAAGCTCACTTATCTTTCATAGTCTCAAAGATCAAAGCAATTGTTCAAATATCTCTTATTTTCATTGATTTCTCATCCTTTTTAAGAGAGCATTTATTGTGAGCTTACATTTGAGAGATATACACTTTCATAAGTCATCATACGCTCATCTCTCTTATTCTAGTACTTCAACTTGTACTCATCTACTTGTTGAGAGTGAAATCTTGTACACATTTCTTCATTGAAATATTCTTGTATCAAAGCTTGGGGTTGTCAAGCTTTGGAGCTTTGGGTTTGTCAAAGCTTGTTCTTGATGTGTGCATAGCATCAAGGGATTGTAAGAGGTTCGATCTTGACCCGTAAGGAAGATCATAGTAGTGGATTCTAGGGCCTTTCAAGGGACTTCCTTGAAGGGGTGGACGTAGGCTTGTGGGTATATCAAGCCGAATCATTTAAATCTCCTTGTCAAGTATCTCTAAACCCTTCTCTCTTTACATTATCGTTTTACATTTGTGTTGAGATTGGTTGATTGTTTATTTGAGTTTTTGAGATTTAGGTTTGTTGTTCGTTAATCTTTAAAGTAGTCTTAAAACTCTATTCACCCCCCCCCCCCCTTCTACGGTTGTTATTTTATTGGTTTCAAGTGGTATCAGAGCCTCGGCTCTTGTTATATTGGGTAACGCCAAGAGAGTTAATCGATCATGGCTTACATTGGGGGTATGGAGGGTAGTTCTACCATTGGGCCTCCATTGTTTAATGGGACCAATTATAGTGTGTGGAAAGTTAAGATGAAAATCTACTTCGAATCTCAGGACTATGAGATGTGGGATATTGTTGAGAATGACCCATTCGTTCCGATAAAGGTGGTTGACAAGGTTGAAGAACCTAAATCAAAATCGGAGTATAGTGATCATGACAAGAAGATGATTTGTATGAATGCTAGAGCAAAAAATTGTCTTGTATGTGCTTTAGACACTAATGAACTCAATAGAGTCATTATGTGTAATTCCGCTAAGAGTATTTGGGATACTCTTCAAGTCACTCATGAAGGGACTTCTCTTCTTAGAGACTCCGAGATGAATTTATTGTTTAGAGATTACGAGTTATTCCATATGCTTCCAAATGAATCCGTTACGGATATGAATACTCGTTTTACTAACATTGTGAATCCTTTGAAGCAATTGGACAAGGCATTCACTAATGGTGATCTCGTAAGTAAGGTGATTAGGTCCTTACCAAGAGCTTGGGATGCAAAGATCACCGCCATCCAAGAATCAAAGAATCTCAACATCTTTCCTCTTGATGAATTGATGTGCTCACTCATGACGTACAAAATGTAACTCAAGACCTTTGATCAAGAGGACGTCAAGAAGAAGCCTACATCAATTTCTCTTAAAGCTTCATCTTCAAACCTTGAGTCAAGTGATGATGAAGAATTTGATGAAGAGGATATTGCATTGGTTGCAAAGAACTTCAAGAAGTTCTTAAGATTTAGAAGAAATGATGGGAGAAGATAACAAAATGCTAGCAACGAAGAGAAGCTTTGCTACAAATGCCACAAACCTGGACACACGAAGATGGATTGTCCTATCTACAAAAGGGAGAAGAAGGAAAGAAGAGATGTATTGGAAAGAGCTAAAAGAAGACAATTCTCTAAGAAAGAGAACAAGGAGAAAGAAAGAGCAATGAATGCCGAACATACTTCAACATGGAGTGATTTTGATTCAAGTGATGAAGAGAATGATCAAGCAAATGTATGCTTCATGGCAAATGATGAGGTAAGCTGTTCTTCCGGTAGTGATAGTGATAATGAAAGCTTTGAAGATGCTTATGATAGCTTATATGAGGAATCCAAGAAAAATTTCAAGAAAAATATTATTTTGTCTAAGAAATTTCTTGAAGCTAATAAGCAAATTGAGAAGTTGTTAATAAAAAATGATAAGCTGCATGCCAAGAATGAATGCATGTCTAGCCATTTATATGTAGAGCATGTAAATAACGATTTGGTTGAATTACTTGTTAACACTCCTAGCTTAAAACAAATCTCTTCCAAAACTTTGGCTTTAGAAAAACAAAATGAAGATTTAAAAGTTGAGATTTGTGATTTGAAAAAATGTCTTGAAAATTTTGTTGATGGTCAAAACAATTTGGATGTCATGCTTGGACGCCAAAGAATTGGCCTAAACAGAGGTGGTCTTGGATTAGATCCCATGGCCATGCCTCCTAAAGTTTTGCAACAACAAGATAGGTTGAATATTCATGCAAAACGACCAAAGAACTATTGCACACCTTTTACACATTGTGGTTGGTGCAACAAGAAAATGCATACAACTAATCATTGTCCTTGTAGAATTGTGTTTGTTAGAGGTAGAAAGAAAATTTGGATTGTGAAAGGTCAAGAATACAAATTCAAGACTAACATCCAAAGACCCAAGAAAATTTGGGTACCAAAAGTCACTACTTGATTTGTGTTTATATGTATGTCTCAAAGCAAAATCTATTAGCAAGAAGTGGATTCTTGATAGTGGATGCTCAAGAAATATGACCGGAAACATATCTCTTTTCACATCGATTGACCTTAAGGAAGGAGGAAATGTGACCTTTGGTGACAATTCTCAAGGAAAAATCAAAGGTAAAGGAACTATTGGTAAGGAACCACATTCAATTGAGAATGTGTTATATGTTGAAGGATTGAAGCATAACTTGCTTAGTATTAGTCAATTTAGTGATAAAGGTTTTAAAGTTATCTTTGAGGCTTCTCAATGCACTATACTATCCTTGAAGAACAATGAAACTATTTTGGTCGGTAGTAGAGTTAGCTAACCAAGATGTCAAGTGTCTTAGTGCTATTAGTGAAACATCTTGGCTTTGGCATCAAAGACTTGGTCACATGCACATGGAGCATTTGAAGGATATTTCAAGCAAAGAACTTGTGAGGGGTCTCCCAAAGATCAAGTTTGAGAAAGATAAAGTATGTGATGCTTGTCAAATAGGTAAGCAAAAGAAAGTCTCTCATAAACCGAAGAAAATAGTATCTACTTCTAGACCCTTGTAATTACTTCACATGGATTTGTTTGCACCAATCCCTACTACTAGTCTCGGTGGTAAATCATATTGCTTTTGTTATTGTTGATGACTATTCTCGCTATACTTGGACTTTCTTTTTGGCTACCAAAGATAAATCTCTAAATATGTTCACTTCATTTGCAAAACGTGTTCAAAATCAAAAAGGTTATTTGATTACCAACATTCGAAGTGATCATGGTAGAGAATTTGAAAATTCAAAAATAGGAGCCTTGTGTGATGACTTTGGGATATCACATAACTTTTCGGCTCCTAGAACTCATCAACAAAATGGTGTTGCCGAAAGAAAGAATAGGTCTTTGCAAGAAGCGGCAAGAACAATACTTAACAAATATGGTTTACCTAAATACTTTTGGGCGGAGGCGGTCAATTGTGCTTGTTTTGTT
This sequence comes from Escallonia rubra, assembly GCA_033065855.1. NCBI lineage: Eukaryota > Viridiplantae > Streptophyta > Magnoliopsida > Escalloniales > Escalloniaceae > Escallonia > Escallonia rubra. Next base: position 167,666 of record JAVXUO010001626.1, read on the forward strand.
CTTAATAGAGTTATCTTGCGAAATTTTTTGTTAAAAACCTCTTATGAGCTTTTTAATGATAAGAAACCTAAGGTGAGCTTTTTTAGAGTCTTTGGTTGCAAATGCTTTGTTTTAAATACCAAGGATCACCTTAGCATATTTGATTCCAAAACCTTTGAGGGTATTTTTCTTGGTTACTCTAATAATAGTATGGCATATAGAGTTTATAATAAAAGTACTTTGGTTGTTGAAGAATCCATTAATGTTACTTTTGACGAGACTAATCATTTTCTTCGGAGGACTAACATTGTTAATGTAGATGACATGGACAATGACTTGAGAACTTTGGACATAAGTGAAACACTACAAGGCAACCCCAAAGATATTGATCTAGGGGAGCAACAATCAAGTTGTCAAGAGGGAAACGAGGAAGCAATCAATGATGCTTCAAACTTGGACAACTCTCAAGAATTACCAAAAGATTGGACTTACAAAAAGGATCATCCAAGCGATCAAATCTTAGGTAATCCTTCGAGTGGGGTAAGAACTCGATGTTCTTTTCAACAACATGTTAATTTAGCATTTCTTTCCCAAATTGAACCGAAGAAATTCTCCGAAGCTCTACATCATGAATCTTGGATGCTTGCTATGCAAGAAGAGCTAGTTCAATTGGAAAAAAAAAATCAAGTTTGGACCCTTGTGCCTAAACCTCAAAACTTTAGGATTATAGGCACAAAATAGATTTTTAGAAACAAACTTGATGAATCCGGAATCGTGGTTAGAAACAAGGCTAGATTAGTGGCCCAAGGTTATAACCAAGAGGAAGGAATTGATTTTGATGAAACTTATGCACCGATAGCTAGACTTGAATCTATTAGAATGCTATTAGCTTTTGCTTGCTATAGAGATTTTAAACTCTTTCAATTGGATGTCAAGAGTGCCTTTCTAAATGGTTTTATTTCGGAGGAGGCCTATGTGGCTCAACCTCCCGGCTTTGAACATGAAAAATTTCCAAACCATGTTTTCCGACTTAGCAAAGCTCTTTATGGTTTAAAACAAGCTCCTGGAGCTTGGTATGAAAGGCTAAGTAGTTTTCTTTTAGAAAATGGTTTTTCAAGAGGAAAACTTGACACCACTCTTTTTATAAAATCTAAGGGCAATGACTTATTGTTGGTGCAAATTTATGTTGATGATATTATATTTGGTGCTACTAATGGATCCTTGTGCGAAGAGTTTGCTTCTTGTATGAGTAAGGAGTTTGAAATGAGCATGATGGGAGAACTCACCTTCTTCCTTGGATTGCAAATCAAACAAAGCAAGGATGGAATCTTTATCAACCAAGTCAAATACACCAAAGAGCTACTTAAGAGATTTGACATGGAAGCATCAAATGCTTTTGACACTCCAATGAGCTCTTCATTAAAGCTTGATAAAGATGAAAAGGGTAAGGATGTTGATATTAAGCGCTATCGAGGTATGATCGGATCACTCCTTTACCTTACCGCAAGTAGACCCGATATAATGTTTAGTGTTTGTTTATGTGTTTGATTTCAAGCTTGTCCTAAGGAATCTCATTTGATTTCCGTCAAGAGAATCCTTAGATATCTTAAGGGCACTCACGATTTAGGGTTATGGTTTCCTAGAAACACTTCCTTTTTCGACCTAATTGGTTACTCCGACGCCAACTATGCCGGTTGTAAAACCGAACGGAAAAGTACTAGTGGAGGTTGCCAATTCTTAGGTCACTCTCTTCTTTCTTGGAGTTCTAAAAAGCAAAACTCGGTTGCACTCTCTACCGCCGAAGCCGAATATATAGCGGTTGGTGCTTGTTATGCACAAATTCTTTGGATGAAACAAACCCTTTTGGATTTTGGACTCAAGTATGATCACATACCTATCCTATGCGATAACTTGGGTGCCATTGATTTGACCAAAAATCCCATCCAGCATTCATGCACAAAGCACATAGAAATCAAACACCATTTTATCTGTGATCATGTGCAAAAAGGTGATATTATTCTAGATTTCGTGGACACAAATCACCAATTAGCGGATATCTTCACTAAACTTTTAGATTCGAAGAGGTTTACCGCTCTTAGAAGAGAACTTGGCATGTCTTCATCTATGTGACTAAATATTATATCTCTTGTGAATAATCATGCTAGTTGCTCTTTACATGCTTGAGCATTATCTCATATGCTTATAGCATGCTTTGGTTGATGTTTCTCTTTTCAAAATTATTGATTTTGTTGATATTCATCTCATTTTGATTTGCACACTCATATTTCTAAAATCCTTTACACTTCTTTTTTGTGCTAGTTTTGTAAAAGGCGTTTGGTACACCTTTCAATGGTTATTCAAGTACTTATATTTTTATTGTTTGAAGAGTTAATTACGTGGTTGACCACTGTACTATAACCCAAATTTCACTTTGACCACTGAACTTCTATTTGTGTCAAAGTGACCATTGGACTCTTTAATTGATCTCAATTGGATTATTCCGTCAATTTTGGCCCGTTAACTGCCCATATGCGAGGCACGTGGAGCTTAAATTAGGGGCAAAATCGTCAAAACATAGAGAATATTGGTTTTCTTTTACTTTTCTAATTTTCTTTCTCTTCATCTCTTCTTTCTCCTCCGATCCCCACTACCCACCAAAACTACCCAACCTCTAGCAGCCATCACCGTCTAGCAGTCCCCCCTCCCCCGCCGCCGGCAGCCTCCCTCGCCCCCACCACGCCGGCAGCCTCTTCCCACACCACCCCACCATACCAGTAAGCCCGTCGCCCACCCACACCGCCGGCAATCTCTTCGCAAACCCCGCCCTGACGTTTCTCGGGATCACTCACGCCCGAGTCGAGTAGTATCTTGCCGTACTCATCCGAGAATGTGGTAAAGTCAGAATCGAAGGACCAGAAGAAAGGAGGCGGGGCCAGCCGCCCCCACGTGAGTGTTTGCTGGTCGCGGACCTCCAGGCGGGGGTCGGATTCGCTCATGCAGTGGCCGCCTATGACGTAGAGTTTGTCACCGATGACCGATGCATACGGAGAGAGCCGGGGGTGGTTCATCGGCGGACAGGCGACCCAGTCGCGATCCGGCCGGTGGGTATCGAAGGCGTGCACGTCGGGCAACACTACGCTACATTGGTCGCCCTTTCCACTGCCGCCGAGGGAGACGATGGTGGGCCCAACCGCGACGGCGGTGCTGAGCAAATCGGTGGTGAAGGTGCCGGAGAAGGGGCTGAGATGGGTGTCCGGAGGGGGGTTCTTGCTCCGGCGGCGGCAGCGGTCGGAGGAGGGGTCGACAGAAAACCAGTCAATCTGCCGCCCTCGTTGGTGCAGAGTTGGGCAAGAAGACGGGAAGGACCCAGCAGCTCTAGGCCCAAACGAAGGCCACGAAGAAGAAGAGGAAGAGCAGCCGACGACCAAAATGATGACCTGGATAATGAATCTGAAATTCATCGCGTACGGGTTATTGGTGGAAATAAAGTGGAACGACAGCAGCGGGACGGCAAAGATTGCGACGAAGTGGTTGATGCCGGAGCACTGGTCCGGCGAGAATATTTAACACCACCGGACGGAGCCGTAGGCAAGGATCATAGCCACGTAGAGGGTATCCCTGTGGCATGGAGATTGCTACCACTGCGGTGATGATGCGATGAGCATGGAAGCTCAGAAGAATGCCACCCTCTTTTTCAGCATTATGAAATGACATATTTACCATTGGATAAAGTCACTTAACGGACTTAGGGCTAACGGAGCCTAACAGAGTGGCTTGATTGAACTAATTAACAAATTCAGTGGTCACTTTGACACAAATCGAAGTTCAGTGGTCAAAGTGAAATTTGCCTAATAGTTCGATGGTGAACCGCGTAATTAACTCTTGTTTGAATGCCCTTGTTGGCAATATTGATTATCCATGGATGGATACATAAGTTGATCACTTTCACACACACCCTTGACCTTTTTCAATGATGTCAAAAGGGGGAGAAAATATTGTTGATTCATATTTGTGTGGATTTGATATGAGCATATATTACTTAAGTTAGGGGGAGCCCTATATTGCTTAATAGGGGGAGCTTTTTGTCATGATTTCTTCTCATGACCCCTTATGTTTTATAATTGACATTGTTATGCTTCTTTGGCTTTATTATCTTATATATCTCATATTATTTGAATCAATGTTTGCCATCATCAAAAAGGGGGAGATTGTTAACCCTACGGTTATTTAACCTATGATTATATTTGATTTTGATGATAACTAACATTGATGTTTATGTTGTCTAACATGCATTGAGTTGATGAAGCAAAGGAACAAACTCATACTCATGCAAACGGATTATTAGACGAGCAACACGGTCAAAGACTCTCAACAGAACGCATCAAAGAAGGATTTCGTCGATTGAATTTTACATCGCTTTATTTTCTTCTTTGTAAACTAGAGATAAAGAGATGATCGTTACGATGACTGTATACCTACAACTTGCCCATAGGTTTCCCTTGAATGCATAAAAGTTTTTCATGCTTTAAAAACAAGGAAACTGCATTTTTCAGGAATGCAGTCGACTGCAAGTTGGGCAGTGAGGTATTACAGTCGACTGCATTGGAAGGCAGTCGACTGCAATACTTCCAATAGCCTATTACAGTCGACTGCAATGGATTACAGTCGACTGCAATGGATTACAGTCGACTGCAATGGATTACAGCCGACTGCAAGTTGGAAATTAGAATTTCCATCGGCTACTTTTGGGAATACAGTCGACTGCAATGGGACATTGCAGTCGACTACATTTCATGTTTTGGCGCAATTAATGCTCCACTTACCCCAAACGGTCATATTTATTCCCACGTCTATAAATACTCATCTTGGGCATAGTTTTCATTCATCAATTGCATTCAAAGCTCTCTTATCTTTCATATTCTCAAATATCAAAGCAATTGTTCAAATCTCTCTTGTTTTCATTGATTTCTCATCCTTTTCAAGAGAGCATTTATTGTGAGCTTACATTTGAGAGATATACACTTTCATAAGTCATTATTCACTCATCTCTCTTATTCTAGTACTTCAACTTGTACTCATCTACTTATTGAGAGTAAAATCTTGTACACATTTCTTCATTGAAAGGTATCAAAGCTTGGGGTTGTCAAGCTTTGGAGCTTTGAGTTTGTCAAAGCTTATTTTTGATGTGGGCATAGCATCAAGGGATTGTAAGAGGTTCGATCTTGACCCGTAAGGAAGATCATACTAGTGGATTCTAGGGCCTTTCAAGGGACTTCCTTGATGGGGTGGACGTAGGCTTGTGGGTATATCAAGCCGAATCATTTAAATCTCCTTGTCAAGTATTTCTAAACCCTTCTCTCTTTACATTATCGTTGTACATTTGTGTTGAGATTGGTTGATTGTTTATTTGAGTTTTTGAGATTGAGGTTTGTTGTTCGTTAATCTTTAAAGTAGTCTTAAAACCCTATTCACCCCCCCCCCCCTTCTAGGGTTATTTTATTGGTTTCATATATATATATATATATATGGGGGCCGATCCATATCTACGGTGAAAAAATAGTTATTTCTCCACCAGTGATATGGTCGTCCACTCTATGTTGTGGACGGCTCAAATCAAATATTTTGTACACTAATCGGTACACTTAGAAGTGGTTAGGGGCTCACTCGGACCGAAGGTATCATAAATAGCTAAGGGGTCAAGGAAAATAGGGAGGGCAAGCCTAACCGCTACAAAGTAGCGGTTAGACAGAGTTGTGGAGATCTCCACCACCGGTAGATGTGGATTTGCTCTATATATATATATATATATATATATATATATATATAGCCAATCCACATCAACCGGTGGAGAAATAGTTATTTCTCTACCATAAATCTGGCCGTCCACGTGTACTCGTGGATGGCCCAGATTTTTTTTTTTTTTTAAAGTAGCAACCGTCGCTCTTTCAAGCGGTTGCAAAATGGACAAAAATGCCCTGGGAAGCAAAAAAAAACAAAAACCACACCACTAGTCTTCGTAGCGGTTGGGGACCCACCAATTTCCCCCAACCGCTATACTTAATGGCAGTTGGTGAAGATTCTTTTTTTGCAGCTTGCAGGAAGGGAAGCAGCCTTACTTTGGAGCCTTGGGCAATCATCCCCAACCGCTACACCTAGTGGCTGTTGGTGATGATTTTTTTTTTTTTTTGCAGCCTTACTTTTGCGGGAAGCAGCCTTGCCATGGAGTGTTGGGAATCATCACCAACCACTACACTTATTGGCGGTTGGTGATGCCCTTTCTTTTTTTTTGCAGCCTTGCTTTTGCGGGTTTTTGCAGCCTTGGCCCCACCAGCATTGTCACCAACCGCTACAAAGTGTAGCGGTTGGCATCCATTCTTTATCCCGCTCAGCACTTTGTCATAAAAAAGGACACCCACTTGCACTTTGTCATAAAAAACGACAAAGTGACCCCAACTTGCATGTTCCCAACCACCCCTAAGTCTGGAGGTTGGTCCGAAATTTCACTCTTCCACTATGACAAGTAGCCCCACCTAACATGTTCAAAATTTTCCTCTGTAACCTTCCTTTGCACAAATTATTGTCCACTTCACTGACACACACCCACGGGTCTTATTTTCCTCTCTCTCACGGGTCTTCTTTCTTCTATCTCTCCTTCACTTTTCTCTCTTTATAATTCATCATCCCAACTCTTTCTCGACAGAAGCCTACTTCCACTATGCATCATCTTTCTCAAGTATTTCTTCCATCTTCTTCATACTCCAAAGCTTACTTACACAATCTCGACGATAACACAAACAAAAAAATTATACGCTAGAAGATCAGTGGATAAGCGCTAGAAGATTAGTGGAATTGTTTTTAAATATATCAAGTTTAAAGCAAGTAAGTATTTCGAATTTTCTTATAATTCAATATTAATTTCAAATTGTTCTTACCATAATTGTTCTTACAAGTGTTATGTTTAAATTGTGTTATGCTTAAATTGTTCTTACCAAAATCTCAAATTCCGGTTTTTCAGAAATTGAAATTAGGGATTGAACTAGTGTTTTAATTAGGGGTTTGCTTAAGATTCGAAATTAGGGTTTTTTATTTTTTTTCAAGATTGGGTTTTTTTTAGGGCTCCAAAATTAGTGGTTTTTTATGGATACAAAATTGGCGGTTTTTTAGAGATTCAAAATTGGCAGTTTTTTAGGGCGTCAAAATTAGGGTTTTTTATGGTTCTCAATATTAGAGTTTATTAGGACAGCAAAATTGGGGGTTTTTTAAGACGACAAAATTAGGGTTTTTTTAAAAAAAAAATTTGGGAATTTTTTATGGATTCCAAAATGGCAATTTTTTAGGGCGTCAAAATTAGGGTTTTAAGGCTTCAAAATTGGGAGTTTTTTGGGATTCAAAATTGGGCTTGTTTTTAGGATCACGTGTTCTCATTTAGTTTTGGAATGCAAATAGTATGGACGCTAAGTTGGTTTACAATTATATTTTTTCTTAGAGATATGGAGTTCAACCCCGGACCTTATGATTCATCAATCCTATACGATGACGATGACCACGTCGCGAGTGACTTATTTGACGGTGTCGAAAGGGGTGTTTTGGAAACAATTCAAAACACAAGTCACCTCGAACAGTGGGTACTAAACGATGAACAAATACAAATATTAAACTGTCAGAATTTATCTATGTTCACTGTCCTTCATCATTGGTCTCGGCACGACGATTGCCTTATATCGCCTCTAGTTGAGTGATGGAGGAGCGAGACGAACTCATTTCACTTTCAGTGTGAAATGACTATTACATTAGAGGACGTCAGATTTATACTTGGAATCCTATGTCATGGCAGACCCATTACTTTGAGTAGGATGTCTGCATCCATACCTCGGATGGCTAGGAATTATTTTTAGGGAATTCCAAGGGAATCTATTACAACAAATGGCATCAAACTTAAATGACTGAGAGAGCAGTATGGCGTGCTATTAGATGAATACACTCATCACGATTTGGTGACGTATACGAAGGCATTCCTTCTGTATATTATTGGAGATATATTACTTCTGACGCATTCGAAAAGCACGGTGCATCCGAAGTATATGGTGTTCTTGGAGGACCTTGGGGAGGTATACTCGTATTAGTGGGGTTCAGCTGTCCTTACGCACCTCTATCGAGCACTGCACAGAGTTACGAGAAAGGGTGCCAAGTCCATTGCCGCCTACCTCACTCTATTACAGGTTTGAGCATTTATATTATTGGTTGACGTGTCAATATATTTGTGATTAATTACTAATTCCATATAATGTGTGCATTCACATGTTTGGTCTTACGAGAGGCTACCCACGGGTCGTCCACAGCCGCGGGATGATTCCGATGAGACGTGACCTACGGCGTGGGCCTAGGGGCCTATGCCCAACCGAAAGAAATGGGTAGACCATCACCACCATCTAAAGTTCTATCGGGGGGAACTAGAGATACTTGAGGCATCACAGGTGACGTGTCAGCCATACTGCAAGGTGATGCATCGGTGGGATAAGTGGTGTTGGCAACTTCCGGTGTCGTACGTGCTAACAGGTTTGGTTTGGGTGCCGCTTATTCATTTCGAAGTATGTGAGTTTCAGATGCCCAATCGAGCTATGAGGCAAGCTGGCTGTCTACAAGGGATACCAAAATCGCTGTAGACATGCGGCCATACAGGAGGGGTCGAGGGCCAAATTTCGAGGTGTCTGATGCCTTGAATTTGTTGAGCGACAAGGTGCAACAGTGAAATACTTGGCAAGAAACATATGATAGCCTTGTATCGACGAAGGACAACGGCATCAGTATTGAGGAGTACCTACAATGATTTCTCAATGTGACATGCACGAAGGTGAATCGCCCTTCCCAGGTGAGGAAGACATCGTATGCGCCACGTGAGATCTATTACCAGTTCTGGGCATTGAACATTGTAAGTCATGCTAGTGTTGTTTCAATTTTTATTTGCGCACATTATCGATCATGCCTGAAATGATTAGCCATATTTTGTATGCATGTTTTTTAGGTTGACCAGGGCACTGAGGTGTTCAAGTAGCTAGAGGGGTTTGATTGGTTTTTTGCGCAGGCTCTTGACAGTGTCAAGAGGTCCATTGAGAGGTACAAGACTGAATTTCACAACTTTAGTCTTGCATACCAGGGTTACCAAGGGGATTCGTCTAGTCGCTTGCCTCCTGATGCGTACGACTCACAGCCCTAGAGTCAGGTGTGGGAGCCGTCTAGTCGCTTGCCTCCTGACGCGTATGACTCTCAGCACCAGAGTCAGGTGACCCAAGTAGGAATCCAAGTGCCGCGCTCAAGCATCCGGACGGATAAAGGACAAGCGACGAAGCTATTGAGGCCGGACAAGTGGGATGGGATCGACCGGCACTACTTCAGGCCTGAGCCCGTCGATACAATAGACTTTCCTGTTTCGACATTCCTAGGTCATGCGGATATGAGAATGTTGGTGACGAAGACAGATATTTCAAATTTTGTCATGGATGCTTATATAGATCTGCTCCGGATTAGAGAGCTACGTTATAAGCACTGCCTAGATTTGAAGTTTAACATATATGCCACTTATTTTGTGGGAATAATGGTGAACAGCATGAGAGATGGAGGCGAGGGGCAAGCAAATGTAAGTGGAAACCATCTGGAAACGTGTTAGGCTTGTTGAACTCGGACACTCAATGTCACGCTTCTGAGGTGAACCTTATCATGATACCTTGTCATCATGCAAACCACTTCTTCCTATTAGTTCTTTATCCAGCGAACAAAGTGGTCCACATACACGATAGCCTAAAGGAGGTCGGACATGGTCGGCTGCTGGCACAGATGTACAGTAAGTACATCACTGCAGTGGTTAATTTTTATTTGTTGACCTTGGCTCATAGTATATTCTTCTTGTTACATAGGCTTGATGACCTTTTTTATTGTTGGATGCAGACTACTATCCTCTCGCTAGCGTGCCAACATTATTCGGGGGAGACCATCACCAGCAATTCGACGGTAGAGCCTTGGACGGTCGTGATGATACAAGACCGACCAAAGCAATATAACAATCACGATTACGGGATTTACGCCCATAACTACATGGACTACATTGCTCGTTCGAAGGCGCTCGAATCTATGTCGCAAACTCGGAGGGATGCCTTGACGTTTAGGTATAGGATAGCCTGTGAGCTGAAAAAGAATGAAGCTGCCTTCATTACCATTATCCTAAGTAACGTGCCTAAGTTGCAATGAGAACAAAACGTGAAAAAAAAATTACAAAATTTTTCGGAGGCTATGAATAAGGCCCTAAAGTGTGCGCGAATAAGCACGTCGTAGAAAAATCAAAAAAATAATTTGTCTCCATTTTCACCGAAATTCATAGAAATGGGCTAAGTAACGTGCCTAACGTGCAATGAGCAAAACAAATGTGAAAAAAAAAATTACAAAATTTTTCAGAGGCATGAATCAGGCCCTAAAGTGTGTGCGCGCAAATAAGAGCGTCGTAGGAAAATCAAAAAAATTATTCGTCTCGATTTTCGCCGAAATTCATAGAAATGGGCTAAGTAACGTGCCTAAGGTGCAATGAGCAAAAAAATGTGAAAAAAAAACAAAATTTTTCCGAGGCTATCTAAAGTGTGTACAAATAAGCGCGTTCCAGGAAAATCGAAAAAATAATTTGTCTCGATTTTCATCGAAATTCATAGAAATTGGCTAAGTAACGTGCCTGGTGCAATGAGCAAAAAACATTACAAAATTTTTCGGAGTCTATGAATCAGGCCCCAAAGTGTGCGCGAATAGGCGCGTCGTAAGAAAACCAAAAAAATAATTTGTCTTGATTTTCACTGAAATTAATATAAATGAGCTAAGTAAGATGCCTAAGGTGCAATGAGCAAAAAAATGTGAAAAAAAAATTATAAAATTTTTCGGAGCCTATGAATCAGGCCCTAAAATGTGCACGAATAGGCGCATCGTAGGAAAATCGAAAAAATAATTTGTCTCGATTTTTGCCAAAATTCATAGAAATGGGCTAAGTAACGTGCCTAAGGTGCAATGAGCAAAAACAATGTGAAAAAAAACTTACAAAATTTTTCGGAGGCTATGAATCAGGCCCTAAAGTCTGCATGAATAGGCGCGTTGTAGGAAAATCGAAAAAATAATTTATTTCTATTTTCACCAAAATTCATAGAAATGGGCTAAGTAACGTGCTTAATGTGCAATGAGGAAAAAAATGTGAAAAACAAATTTACAAAATTTTTCGGAAGCTATGAATTAGGCACGTCATAGGAAAACAAAAAATAAATTAGCCCATTTCAAAATATGACGATTCCACAAATCAAATCACAAATTGCTCCAGTAAAAAAATAATAAAAGTTCAATTTAAACATTAACCCTAATACTCTTCATCATCATCGTCCTCCTCGACCATATTGTCAGGTTCGATACCTAGCACTTTATAATAGTTTCTCTTATCATGATTGGTCATCTTATTACACAACGCACACCTCCGCAATTGTTTTTGACCCGTTGCTTCTTCAATCGAACTCTTCATACGTATTGCTCGTTTTCGCCTTTTTGTTTGAGAAAAAATTGGATAAAAAATATCGGCATCCTCACCTTGCGGGCTAGTTCTGTCAATGACTGGCTGTGAAGCGCGATTGAATCTACCAACTGGAGTCGTCAGAGTAGTCAGAGTGTCCCGTCTTTCTGGTAATGTTATCATAAATTGTGCAAGGTTAGCCTTATCCCGTGCGGCTGCTTCAACTTGATACTTGTACCCATCAAATGTTGACGCTGCATCCAATGATAAACCGTGCATGATGTTACAAAGGTGATTATATCGCAGTGGCTCAGCTTGCTCGAAATCAACTGAAACATTGGGCACGTAAGGAATGTGACCGTGTACTCTATTGGCTTGCTTCGTCCATCGATCTAAGATATACTATTTCGGAATTTCACGAGCATTCTTGGCGCTAAAAAACCTCAACGCGTGTCGACAGAGTATATCTTTATGCTCAAATAGTTGACAGTTGCAATTAACAAACCCGGTGTCCATACAAACTGCTACGGTAAAATGTCTTATGTTCTTCAAAGCCGACGAAGAGCACGGATTGGCAAAATTCATCACATTTGTCAAAGCATAAACCTTGAGATCTCTGGTGCATAGCTCGTGCAACTTTGTCATGCTATATTGATTCGACTTTAGTAGTTCCTCTTGAAACTGTCTAAACATTTCCTTGGTATAGACTTAAGTCGCATGAGCCTCCAAAGGTGAAAAAATTATTGTGGCTCTTTCTCTGTAAACTGTAGCCACGTCGGCTTCTCTCTCAAGGAAAAATTGCTTGTCAAGGGCTTTATGCATCTCTAGTACGAACTCTTTTTATACTTGAAGAATGACCTACGTACCCAACAAAGAATGCATTCATACCTTCGCTTCTCGAGGTCGTAATCATTCCGGCTGCAAAAAAAATTTGGTTTAGGCATCGACCCACTGTGTCTTGATCTCATACAACGCTTGCAACCATTCATGACTGTGCAAAGAGTAGTCATCCATTAACTTGGCCCACCTCTCCTCGAACACGTCGACCGTCAACAATTTCTTGACACATGTATTAAAGTCACTTTTGAATGTCGGATGGTTTGCATATACATTGTGAAGCCGTTCGGGATATTTGTTGCTTATGTGCCATGTGCACAGGCCATGCTGAGTATCTGGAAGGACCTTAGCGATTGCATTTTTCATTGCCAAATCTTGGTCGGTGATGAAGGTCTTTGGAGGAATATGATAAATTACTTCGAGCCACATTTCAAATAACCACGTAAATGACTCCTCTGTCTCATCCCTAAGAAGGGCAAAGCCAAACAAGATTGACTGATAGGGGTGGTTCACCCCGATGAACGGAGCAAAAGGCATAGAGTACTTATTTGTGCGGTATATGGTGTCAAACGTCACAACATCGCCAAAATTTTGGTAAGCAGCTCTAGAATGGGCATCCGCCCAAAATATAGTACTAATGCGGTTCTTATTATCCAATTGGAGACTATAGAAAAAACTAGAATTCTCACTATGAAGGCGCTTGAAGATATCAAGTGTAGCTTGAGAATCACTTTTACTGAAAGACTCTCTCCTCTGAGCACGAAGTTCATTTCGAAGGTCTACTTCGTTGAAGTTCAACTTATCAATCCCCCCAGCCTGGCTTGAGATGACCTCCATCATTCTAGAAGGTGGAATTTTAGCCTCGGCCATTGTAAACATCAATTGTCTGTGTGGCGCGCTTATTTGTCGGTGCTGATGAATTTGACCAATTTTACTAGGGGTCATCAATTGATGATTATGGCTCAACTCCACTCCCTTCACAACCTAATGGTTTTCATTTTTTCGGTGTACTACATACACATGGCTCTTGCAGCCAGTACCCGAAAATGTGTCCTTTTTTCTTTGTCTTGTTGGCCCTTCGTCACTGATCCGAACAACCGAGGGTACATGCGGTGCTCCTCTATGACACTCAAATAGTCAGGAACAAATTTTGTCTGTATTCGCCCATTTTCTAGTCGTCTTAATTCTAACACCGAAACCTATCATTTTTTAATATGCTCTATAGTATACTTGAATTTCGTCCAGTGTTTGAAAAACTTGACCTTTGTAAGGTGGATCAGAATCTTCACAAAAATTATTTCCTCCAATTGCATCCATATTTATATTGAAATCTAAAAAATAAAAATTATATCATTCTCAACAAGTCATAGAATTAAATGAATTTTTTTGTAAAGAAACATAAATAAAATGGAATGAAATGAAATGAAAAGGGCAAAACTTACAATGTAGTATTGTTGCTTTCAGTTGTCTTCTCCTTTAAGATAATTGCTCCAATATTAGCTTTTTTTATAATATTACGAAAGTTGGATAAACTAATTTCAAGATAGTGCAAGCAAACAATAAAAGTCTGTGATGTTGGAAGAATTTTTGAGTGTTTGTTTGTTGAAAAAATGGGAGTTTAGGGGTTATAGAGGATGAAGAAATGGTTAGGGTTCGATAGTGAGTAAGTGGGGAAGAAAAATAAAGAGAGAGATATAGCTAGAAAGAAAAAGACTGCTCGTGAAGTAAAGGGAAACCCCCCAACTGCTACTCTTTGTAGCGGTTGGGGCACTAATTGCAGCAGCTCTGGGCAAGTCGGGGCAGCTGGGGGTTTTATTAGGGTTTTTTATTGCATTTGTGGGGTAGTTGTGGGGTAGCTGGGGGTTTATTTAGGGTAGGTGAGGTAATAATTTCTAGGGTTCTTTCAATGGATTTGACATGACAAGACTAGAAAAAAATCAAATTGGCAGTGTTGGAGGATGCCAACCGCTACACTTAGCAGTGGTTGGGTAGTGAGTGGTGGGCCCATGTCCTTGTGTCACACAAAACAACTGCAAAAAAAAATCACACGGAACAACTGCAAAAAAAAAAATAGGAATGATACCAACCGCTACACTTATTAGCGATTAGGTAGTGAGTGGTGGGGCCGGATGTCCTTGTGTCACACGAAACCAACTGCAAAAAAAAAACTATTGGATGACGACAACCACTACACTTAGTAGCGGTTGGGCTCGTAGTGGGGCCAGTGCTTTAGCGTCGTGAAGAAGGCTTAAAAAAAATTTGCAATGATGCCAACAGCTACAAAGTGTAGCGGTTGGGTGTGCTCCCAATTGCTACACTTTGTAGCGGTTGGGAGGAAATTAGTGCGCCCCCAACCGCTAAAAAGACTAGCAGTTGGGGTTTTTTCTGCATCCTAGGGCATTTTTGTCCATTTTTACAACCGCTTGAAAGAGTGGCGGTTGCTACTTTTTCAAAAAAAAAATAGATCTTGGTGGAGAAATAATTATTTCTCCACCGGTAGACACACTCGACCCATGAGATATCGAGTTGTTACAATAAGTTAAGTTTCAGAATTTACGCTCAACCCACACTATCAGGACATTGAGAGATACCGATGCCATCAAATGACCCTTTTTATAAACAAATTCCTATTCATGTCTTTATTTGAATTTGGTTGGTGTGAAAAAGAGTTAAGTTCCATCATATTCGAGAGCTAATAACACGTTAAATATAATCAAAGATTATATATATATATATATATATATATATATATATATATATATATATTGTGGTAAATAAGAGAATAACATTGATAATGAAATATGTATTGTGAGTTACTATAAACTCTTCAAGCGGTTTTTTTTTTTTTTTTTGGGTGGCTGAAGCAAAAACTTCAATAACCAAATGTCGAGAGAAACAAGTAAAAAATATGAGCTATCTATGTTTGAGATCGTACTGAGTAGCAATGAGCGAAAATCTTGCGTCAACTCCAAGGACTGCATCAAATAGTACTTGTCTTTTTTTTTTATTACTGTACGCTAATTAAGTTGATAGGGTCTCATCTTTTACGTCCCCAAGCCCCTGTGTGGCAACGTGGGGGCAAAAAAAGGAAAGAGGGAAGGGTCTCTCTCGCTTTTGGCGTAGCAACACCCAAGCATGAGGCTCGCAAGACGAGCTACTAGCTCAGTTAGCTAGGTAGGGTGTGCCCGTGATAATTGCATTATTGTGGCCTGGTTCATGAGGGTTCTCAGGCACATGGATAGTTCAAAGTGTTCATCGGCGTCTGACCCAGATACGTGGATCACCCAAGGCACATTAACATTTTTGGAGAATAAACAACTATTATAACTATATGAAAAAGTAATTAAGTTTTGTCTAAAAAAACTCCCTTTTAGTCGGTTCTTCCAAGTGGTTTGACTCACCGGAGTACTTGCGGGGGCTGATGTAGGAAGACCCCAAGGCCGTCAATTGGCCAATACGAACTTTTAAAAAGTAAAACTCTGTTGGTAAGTATAATTGGACCACCTTCAAGTAGACGTCCAGGATGCACCACTGACAACTTGTGGATCAGAAAATTTCAAGGCTAAGGGTAGACTAAAGTGCTGTTATCTTAATATATCTTTGTATATACGTCGTTGCTATCAATTTCGAGTGACCCCTCGATCATCAAAAGAACTTAAATTTGGAAGAATCAGATCCGGTGTTAACAGTGTGAACTTCTACCTGTGAACTGAAATCCATGGAAGGAAGCATGGAAGGAAGTAAAAGAAAAAGGTTTTTCGAGTGAGATCATTCATGGTACAACATTCCAACAGAGTGGCTGCATAAGGAAATAAGTACCAAAAAGGAGTTGGTTCAGCAGTTCGGGGTCTCAATCCAGACGCACCATCTAGGTTCAAATTTATTGTTCATCGCTTCTTGTTGGGAGCAAACATACGTCTTCATCCTACATGTGCTTCACATGTGAGTTTTTTGTACGCTTCCCAAGGTCTCAATCCAAACGCACCATTTAGGTTCAAGTTTCTTGTCCGTTGCTTCTTGTTGGGGGCAAACATACGTCATCACCCTACATGTGTTCTACACGCGAGTTTTCAGTGCGCTCAGTCCCGACATAGGTGCAGGAATCGAGGCAGTCAGAAGTATGTGGTGATCTTGTGAGTTCTCGAAACTCAATACTTACTGTCGGCTAAATCAGAACCTTGCGATCCTGCCATTTCATGTACGAAAAAATAATAATATTAAGGAAATAAATATTGCGTGTGTGGTACAGCTTGTCCAAGAATGTGTAATTATGAAAAGGAGAGCATAGATTCTCGTGGTGGATAAGCAAGACATCTGTATGATGTCTCACTCCAATTGATACGTCTTGCTTTTAAATTTGTTCATCCTGTTCAATATAGTAATTGCCAATTATATTAGTGAAACCACAAATATACTTGGAGATTTGGTCTATTTCCTCGGAAAATAAACGTTTTTATGCTACACAAAGGTATGCTCTTAAAATATGATTAGAGTGTGGTTGGAGCATGATTAGCGCTTGGAATCATGCACTAAAGTTTAAGTTGGTGGGCAGGAGCCATGCAGTCCACAAACTATAGAACCCTACAATATTCCAAACTTTTGACCAGTTGTCACTGGAAGTTACACTGCGAGTGGGATGCACCACCAAGTTGGTACGGTTTGCCATTTCTGTGAAAGCTCGAAAAGTTGCTGGTTTCTCCACCGTGAGCAACCCAACTTTTGGGTTGGTCAGTGGTCACACAGAGTGACATATGTGCGTGGCGAGATGTAACAAGACACTAACATTTTTCTCCTCTGAGAAGAACTAATTTTCAGTGGATAGGACAATTATGAAGCTTTAGCTTCTATATTTGTATGTCAAGTGCAAAATCTACGGCTTTGTGATTGGAAAATATATAACAGCCTCACATATTCCATGTCTGATTGCTCTTTCATGTGGTGTTTGGCTTGTTGGCTGCCACTGAAATTTTGACCTGCTTATTCTAACTTGTGTATGTAATGAATTAGCTCGAGAAATTTCCTTCCTGCATTTGAACTGACTTTGACACTAAGCTACCTATAGAAGTAGTTTCCAAAGTAACAGGCTACCACAAGGCAAGTCTCAACGTAGCCTTTAAAGAATTCAGAGGTCTTCCCAATCGTTTTCCTTCAGAATTTAAGTTTGCTCCTAAACCACGAGCCAAGTCTCTCAGTCTAGCCCTAGAGTTAATTTTTTATCCCAAGAAAAGTCTCAAAGTAGCTCCTAAACTCTTGTATGGTGAGCCCAATGTGGTCCTTCAATCTAACGTCAAATACCTTAATAAAAAGAGATTACCCACAACCTATTTTCTCTTTCTTCCTTTCTAAAACAAGAATTGAATATGCCGACTCTATGAGTGGGATGCATCTCTCTACTGTTGGAAACAAATAAATTTGCTCAAAGCAGTGGAAGTAAGAAATCTTGAAGTGAGATAGTTTTATTCTAAGAAATCTTGAACTGCAGATAATTTTATTCTATCTTAGTAAGTTTTTACCTCATGCCAACTCTAACTCATCTACGAATCAAGATACGAATGGAATTTTTTTTCCGTAACACATACAATTCCATGCAAGCAAATCCAGGTCAAGAAGTAGATTCTGAGTTTGCCGCCATAAAATTCAATAGTTACACGTACTTGTTCGATACTACACTTCAATTCTGCCCTTTTTTAATTTATTTTGAAGCTTATTGTGGTCATGACTATACTACCATTATTGATGATGGGGCCGGGTGTCTGACCCTTTTCACGTACTTATAATTGGTCGAATTAAATATATCTTGAAGATGATAATGTTTGTCAACTCAATTATCAACATGATATGTAGTGCTCCTCCCACTTCCGGATTTAGACCGTAGTTGCTCGGATTAGGTTTTTGTTTTGATAAAGAGATGCATTACATTCCTCTTCTTAGCTTTTTTATCCGTAGTTTGCTTCTAGTTTCTTCTTGCCTCAGATGATCTGTTGCTGCTAAAAACATGCTCCGCGTACGTTGCGGAACCCGAGCCTGGACCGATGACCTGCAAGACAGAAAACGAGTGACCGCCGGGTGGGGTTCCCGGCGGAGAACTCTCCGATGCTTAAGTCAGAGCACAGCTACAGGATAATAACTCTGAAAAAGCATGAAAGACACAATGTGTATCTGTTTGTGTAGTTTCCCATACCTGGGGGTAGACCCCTTTATATAGGGGTAGGAAGAAGAGTTCTATTAGGACTAGGCTGTGGACTAATCCAATCAGAATCGTTTTAGGATCCTCGAGGATCACGTCACAATCTTTAAAGACTCTTTTAGAATCCTGATAAGACAATTATAAATCTCTCAGTTTGACTAGGATTGCCGGGTATTCTCAATTATTGGGAGTTATATTTGAGTTATATCATAAGCCCTCCACTTCCTTAGCTAAAATGTATGGCTGAGGAAGTTTATACCTGGTGTCTCGAGACACACGTCAGATTTGTAAGTGATTCTCACCCACTTGTAGGGGTAACAATATTTCTCTCCTCCATGTGCTCCGACCTAAGCGGGAGCTTAAGCCTTAGAACTTTGCCCAAGTAGGGTGCTAGAACCCTAGCTCTCGAGAGCCAAGTCTTAGAATGTCACCTGAGTAGGCTATTCGGAATCATCTTTAGGAAGACGAATCATGGGATCTCGAGATCCTTTAGAGGTTGTGCCCCATGATAGCCTAACACAACGTTGTCCATGCAAGTTGTTGCATGTGCTAAGTGTTTGAATGTCCCCTCGAGGGGTCACCTCTCCTTGGAGGGTGTTCATTTTGCGCAAGTGTGTGTTCTTGAGCTCGAGCCGACCACATCATGCTTGCATTTTACTTTGTCGCAAACTCTTATCATCAGCTAAGAGCTGGCAAAGAAGCCTCGCACTCACGCTTGGCTGGGTTTTGAATTGACAAAGAATGGTGGGGGGATGAAGTCCCATAGTCCTTTGTCGTTTCACGGGTTAGAACTGTAGCTAAACCGTTCAGATAGAACTTGAGCTCTATCATATCACCCTTGGGGGTGTTAGTCCCTCGAGGGACCGCCCCAGAGGGCTGGTAAAGCGTGGAGCTCATGTAACTACCCCCGAGGGTTCGACGGAATTTAAGAATTCTCGTCATACACGCCCTCGGGGGTGGATGGAGCCGGAGCTCATGCAATTACCCTTGAGGGTTTGACGAAATTTAAGAGTTCTCATCGTACGCGCCCTCGGGGGTTTAACGAAACTTTAGAGTCCTCGTTGTACGCGCCCTTGGGGGTTTGACGAAACTTAGAGTTCTCGTCGTACGCGCCCTCAGGGGTTTAACGAAACTTTAGAGTCCTCGTTGTACACGCCCTTGGGGGTTTGACGGAACTTAGAATTCTCATCATATGCGCCCTCGGGGGTTTCTTGTCCTTGTTGCCGCGGTGCTAAATAAGAAGCCGCAGGTCATGGAGCCCGTAATATGGTCGTTGTGGTGAACCTTTCTGTCTGATAAGACATAAGGCATTAAGCCTGTATGATCTCATAAAATATAAAGCCCCCCGGCCTTTGAGAAGGCGTGGATATATAAAGACGGCTTTTAAGCCCATATGTTGGGCCCGATCGCAAGAAGACCTGTACGATCAATATAGAAGACCATATATGCCTGCTTGACTGGACGTGCATATAAAGCTAGAGGGCATGGAGTCCGTCTGAGCAAGATGTCACTGATGATCAATAGATAAGTTGTCGAATTTAATCGATTTACTGAGAAGCAACTAGATTCAGTTTGCTTGGTTGCATGAGCTTAAGCTTGCAGTTGTTCCATCCTTATTAGCGACGCTATTGGCGAAGTGCTCTGATTTACTGATCGAGGTCACTGTGTGACCGAATATCAAGAGACAATAGGTAATGCTGAGTCGGCAAGATGCTGCAGCAGAAACCCTAGACGTGACTTCAAATCGCAGGGTGCTGTGAATTTGTTCCTTGCTTTACGAAGCGATTTATACGTCACTGTTAATGCTCGCAGGCGTAGTTTAAACCCTTGCAAGAAATAAAAGTACGTGACTGAAAAACAGCTTCTGAAGCAATAAAGCATATAAAATACAACTATGTTTTTAACACAGAATTAAGAATAGTGTTCAACACCGTGGACCCATTAAGGTTTTGTCGGTTAGCCGACAGGGTGCGCTGCACTGCGTGTCGAAAGTGAGCTTACAAAAGTTATAGAAATCGGGAGCCCCGACTTGTGACTTGTGCTTGCATCTAGGTCATACAGAGTGGGTAGGAGAAGTAACCTCTAAGAGGCTTGCCAACACCTTCAATCGTAGTCGCTTAATTTTTAACAACGTGCCACAAAATAAAAACATGTGCGCATACTTTAAAGAGCGCGCAGCATACGCAAATTAATTAGACCCTGTAGGTCTTCAGTTCAAAAATGCGTTATAAAGAGCTCAATGCTTGAAGGATTCGTGGCATACGTCAAATAAATAAGACCTTGGGCGTCTAAAGCATAAATAAGCGTACGTACAAAGTATAATGCCTTAATGTGGTCTATGTATAATAAATAAGGCCTTGTTGGTCTTAAGTCTAAATACACATTTTCCTTTTGTTAAAAGCTTAATACTTTCAACAAATATGCCATAACCCAAATTAATGAAACTTTTGGGTCTTAAATATAAATATGCTTTTTGCATAGGTTAAAACCTTAATACTTAAAAACATTGTGGCATAAGTCGAATAAAGAAGACACTGTGGGTCTAAAACTATGCCTTTTTATGGGGGGTAAATGCAGATTTTTTTTTATTTTAAAAAAAAAAGAGGATTTCACCTGATTTGGATGGGATTTATCCCTTCTTTCCATCGACAGAAGTGCGGCCATTGGCCGAAGACTGATCCGGCCCCCGCAGGAAAGCGGCGACGCCATAGTGAGGCGGTGACGGCAGATCGGGCAGCTCTGACCGGCGGCGACATCGGGGCTTGGCTAGCAGCGCGCGATGTCAGGGAGCTAGTGGCAAAGCGGCGTCGTTGCCTGTTTGCTTGCCGTTGACAGTGCGCCGTCGGGAAAGGTCGCGGGGTTGATGCCGGCAACAGGTGTTAGCGGTTGCACGAAGATTTCATCTTGGTTGCCACCAATGACGGTTAACGGCGGCGGTGATCTGCTTCTTCTTTCCGTCTTTTTTTCTTTCTTTGATTGCTATGTAGCTGCTTTACCACAGCCATTATCTCTATTAGGTTTTATTGCCGCAACTAACAACCACTACTGCCGTAACCCGCACAACTTCGCGGCGCAATTACTGGGAGGTGGACGGCGAGATGTCGCTGTCACCGTTTGGTTGTTGTGGAGCAGAACTAGAGAAGGGCGGCAAAGCGACGTCGTTCGCTATCTAAACGTGGCCATGATGTAGGAGGTCTCGATGGCTTGATGATGCGTAGTGTCGGCGCCTTGGTCGAGGACATGCCACGGTGGCGGCGCTAGGTTCTGACCCATGGGCGGCGGCGCTACCGCGGCTTCTTCATCTTTGATTCTTTCTATTCTCTCTTCTTTTTTTTTTGAGATGTTGTTTGTAACTGCTCTGGCAACTTCACGCTGGCGGTTTGTGATGCTGGAGATCGAAGTGGTTGCGCCGGTAGTTGCGGCGATGATGGGGTGACTCCGATGGAAGAATTTGTGTTGATTTTTGTTTGTGATTGGACTAGAGATTTGCGACGTTGATGGGTTCTACGGCGGTTGAGTGCAAGGCACCCCACCGTTCGGCCGTTGATGTCAACTTGATCGCGATAGTGGAAGCTGCTGCACACCCCACCGTTCGGCGGGCTTCGAACAGCCTCGAATATTTCCTATGTTTTGCAGCGATGATAGCGGGAATGTTTGACGACCGTAGGGCTGTCGGTGGCTTGGCTGCCGACGGCCGCTTGTTTTAATAATTTCTTATTCTTCTTTGTTGACACAGCAGCCCTGCTGTGGTGGCGCAGTTGATCGTTATGGCAGTGCAGCTGCTCGCTACTCCCGCTTGACGGTCTGGAAGTAGAAACTTGTGATAAATAATCTGAAACTTCTAAACTTGAAAATCTCATTGTGACGAAAATTGACTTGGAGACCCACGGCGGCGGCACTTGTGTTGGTGGTTCCGACGCTTTGCCGCCGGCCGTGGAACTAGTGCTTGAGTTTTCTTGAGGTCGATCGGTTAGGCTGCCGGGTCTCATGGATGGCGTCAATCTGTTGCTGCTAAAAACATGCTCCGCGTACGTTGCGGAACCCGAGCCTGGACCAATGACCTGCAAGTCAGAAAACGAGTGACCGTCAGGTGGGGTTCCCGGCGGAGAACTCTCTGATGCTTAAGTCAGAGCGCAACTACATGATAATAACTCTGAAAAAACATGAAAGACACAATGTGTATTTGTATGTGTAATTTCCCATACCTGGGGGTAGACCCCTTTATATAGTGGTAGGAAGAAGAGTCCTATTAGGACTAGGCTGTCGACTAATCCAATCAGGATCGTTTTAGGATCCTCGAGAATCACGTCACAATCTTTAAAGACTCTTTTAGAATCCTGATAAGACAATCATAAATCTCTCAGTTTGACTGGGATTGCCGGGTATTCCCCAATCATTGGGAATTATATTTGAGTTATATCAATTTGTATTCAGAACCCTTTACGAGATAAGTGACTTTAGATATCATAGTATAGTCGAAACTCCAAATATCCAAAATACTTGAACTTTAAAAAAAGAAAGGTCGCTTCCAAATTATGGAACAAATGAAGTAATCAATATTTTTAAAGAGTCCGGTGTTCAATGCAAAAACATGCTCAATAATAGGAAAGTTCACCGGGTATAAGAACTCACCAAATTCTTGCATGAGAACTCAATAAGATGTGAAACTTAACATATTCTCTCACGCATGACGCAGAATATTAGTTGATCTTTTCATACTCAAGCTTGCGACCAAGTTTGATTAATTTGGTACCACAAATACACAAAAGATTGTGGTTGTGATAATTTTTCAGTTGTCCCTCGTGCGCTTATTGTACGAATCTCAAACAAGATCGTGCACTAAGAATCAATCACAGGCTTTTGAAAGAAGAATCATATTGAAGCAAAAAGTGTAAAAAATCCAGACCTAGTCTGAGAAAGAGAGTAACTATTTTGGTAGTTCAGAGAGAAGACCGGAGGAAATTATACAGTTAACTTCTAAGGAATTTGAGGGGATTGGCCATGTTTGTTTCAGATATATATAACATTTCTCTCAAATAGCGCAAGCACTTATGTGAAGTGATAAATTCTCCAATAAAACACCAAAAAGTAAAAAACGTAGTGGCATCTAAGTCAGTCCATCAAGCCACCGAATGTTTTTTCATTAAAAGAACTTTTGCATGCAAGTCCAGTAGTGGCAAGAGCGCCGAGAGGTTAAAATTCTCATGCACTAATAATTAGTGATGGTAAGATCCGGTTAGTGACATTTAGCTGGGTGGCACTTCACCTCACCTGCATTTAATTTGTGGTTGATCTATCCCTATCGCCCACCTGTTCTTTGCAGATGATTCACGTACTGCTATTTTGTTAAGCCGACCAAAACAGATGCGAAGAAACAGATAAGAATAGAATCCTGATTGACTACTGTGACCATTCTGAACAAAAATTAATCATGAAGTATCCTTGCTAACCACAAGCCAAACACCACAAATGATATGAACTTGTATCGCTCTCACCAGGGGCGGACGCACGTTGGGGCAAGGGGGGGGCTGAAGCCCCTCCTGGCTTCAGGGAAAAAAATATATATATATATTTTGGGAATCGCACTGATGTCGTTTCTGAGATCCCGTTCCCCGAGGCCCAATCCCCAATACCCCTTTCCCCGAGAGACCCACAAACACAATCGACTCTCTCTCTCTCTCTCTCTCTCTCTCTCACGGACTCTCTCCTTCACGGCTTCACCGGCGACCAGCGACTCTCCTTCACGGCTTCACTCCGACGACGCCCTTGAAGAACCAGGTCTGAGACTGAGACCCGCAATCCCTGCCTCCCGCAGCGACCCGCCCCTGCCTCCCGCAGACCCGCAATACCGCGGCCGCGAGTCCCACGCCGACGCCGACGCGACGCCGGCTTCTGCGGTGCTGTCGCCTGCCTCTCGTGGCATTAAGTCATTCTATCCATCTTCACTTGACTGGTGCGTCATGTCGAAATATCGGTGGAGCACTATCCTGTATGTTTACTAATACTCAGGTCTGACTGCAATGTTTAATTTCTCTTGAAGTCACTTTATTTATTAAAACTGGTGGAGCAACAAGCAGGGGCGGACGCACGTTGGGGCAAGGGGGGGCTGAAGCCCCTCCTGGCTTCAGGGAAAATATATATATATATATATTGGGAATCGCACTGATGCCGTTCCCGAGATCCCGTTCCCCGAGGCCCAATCCCCAATACCCCTTTCCCCAGGGGCGGAACCAGGAATATTTTTTAGGGGGGGCAAAAATTATATGTCCGATACCAATTTTTTTAAAAAATAATATTAAAAACAAAGTGTACTTATAAAACATACAAAAAGTATTATTAAGTTTTACGAGAGTAATTAAAGACTCTTTGCAAGTACAAAAAAAAATACAAATATAAATTATATTCTGAGCATTTACAAGCAAAATTACTAAATTACTATTCGATGAGGCCCCGAAGATTGGTAGCGATTGATAATAGCCTCGTTCTCAACTGTTCTGAAAATTGACAATACAATTACACTCCCTCCAACATTTACCCTTCAATTGAGAACGAAAGCAGATACTCCTGTCCAAGCAAGCTCATGAACATCCAGTTTTGTACATCTCACATTCTTTACACTCGTGTTACTCGTGAACCTACAATCTCTGTGCAGCGAAAGCGTTCCATTCAGAAACGATAAAAAAGATGTGACATGCTAACAACGAGCTGAGAAGGTTATGCTGGTTTTTCAATTGTTTAAACTCTGTATTGTCTAAATAAGTCGCATTGATGATTGTTCTGAACGAGGTACCCTGATCACAGCGATCTTAGACCTAACGTCATGCAGACCTGTTTTCAAATCTCCATAGTTGACATTTTCGATCTACAGGTCAGGTTTTCTGCTTCATTCATCCTAATAGTCTCAAGTAGTATTGCAGTATACCAGACTTAAAAATGACGTTCTACATGTTTAATGGCAGAAGTTTTTCCTTTTTGACCAAACTCGGATGAAACCATAAAACCACATTCCAATTCAACAAATCAAGTTCAAATCTGCAAACAATGTTCCTAAATTCTCGTATTTTTCTTATTGCTGAAGTTTTCAAATTACCACAGAATGATAAACATTCCGAGTTCCTAGAACTACGCCTTACTTTATGATTCGCGTTGGCGTGGGACTCGCGGCCGCGGGACTGCGGGTCTGCGGGAGGCAGGGGCGGGTCGCTGCGGGAGGCAGGGACTGCGGGTCTCAGTCTCAGATCTGGTTCTTCAAGGGCGTCGCCGGAGTGAAGCGGTGAAGGAGAGTCGTCGGTCGTCGGTGAAGTCGTGAAGGAGAGAGTCCGTGAGAGAGAGAGAGACCCACAAATACAATCGACTCTCTCTCTCTCTCACGGACTCTCTCCTTCACGGCTTTACCGACGACCGACGACTCTCCTTCACCGCTTCACTCCGGCGATGCCCTTGAAGAACCAGATCTGAGACTGAGACCCGCAGTCCCTGCCTCCCGCAGCGACCCGCCCCTGCCTCCCGCAGACCCGCAGTCCCGCGGCCGCGAGTCCCACGCCAACGCGAATCATAAAGTAAGGCGTAGTTCTAGGAACTCGGAATGTTTATCATTCTGTGGTAATTTGAAAACTTCAGCAATAAGAAAAATACGAGAATTTAGGAACATTGTTTGCAGATTTGAACTTGATTTGTTGAATTGGAATGTGGTTTTATGGTTTCATCCGAGTTTGGTCAAAAAGGAAAAACTTCTGCCATTAAACATGTAGAACGTCATTTTTAAGTCTGGTATACTGCAATACTACTTGAGACTATTAGGATGAATGAAGCAGAAAACCTGACATGTAGATCGAAAATGTCAACTATGGAGATTTGAAAATAGGTCTGCATAACGTTAGGTCTAAGATCGCTGTGATCAGGGTACCTCGTTCAGAACAATCATCAATGCGACTTATTTAGACAATACAGAGTTTAAACAATTGAAAAACCAGCATAACCTTCTCAGCTCGTTGTTAGCATGTCACATCTTTTTTATCGTTTCTGAATGGAACGCTTTCGCTGCACAGAGATTGTAGGTTCACAAGTAACACGAGTGTAAAGAATGTGAGATGTACAAAACTGGATGTTCATGAGCTTGCTTGGACAGGAGTATCTGCTTTCGTTCTCAATTGAAGGGTAAATGTTGGACGGAGTGTAATTGTATTGTCAATTTTCAGAACTGTTGGGAACGAGGCTATTATCAATCGCTACCAATCTTCGGGGCCTCATCGAATAGTAATTTAGTAATTTTGCTTGTAAATGCTCGGAGTATAATTTATATTTGTATTTTTTTTTGTACTTGTAAAGAGTCTTTAATTACTCTCGTGAAACTTAATAATACTTTTTGTATGTTTTATAAGTACACTTTGTTTTTAATATTATTTTTAAAAAAAATTGGTATCGGACATATAATTTTTGCCCCCCCTAAAAAATATTCCTGGTTCCGCCCCTGGCTCTCACATGTCGGGAGAACAAGATGTTCAAAGCCAGTACTGAGACGGCAAGTGAGAAATGGGAACAAGCATTTGCATATGGCCGGACCACTGGAACACCTTCCGCAGGAGTCCTTGGTTCCTCTGGTAGTGGCAACAAATCAGGTTCAGAATGTACGAAATTCTCAATGCAGTGAGGAGAAACATCATCTTGTCATTCCACCGAACATAGTTGTTGCTATCAAAACGATCTAGTTTCACCAAGTCTTGATTCATCACTTGGATTGACTCTGAATCCATTGAAGCAGAACAAAATAAAGCCTTTAAATTGTTGGAAAATTGATAGAATGGGAATGACAAATAAAGACTTTGAGGCGCGTGATCGGCGTGATCGCTGTCTTAAAGGCTTTATTTGTCCCCACTCGAAATTGAGTTTGCTGGGGGATTAACAACAAACAATCTTCCAAAATACAACAAAGTCTTTTGGGAATCTGCAAACAGCAAATTCGAAAATTCTCCTTTGAATTCTTTTTGAAGCAGTGTACGTTTTGGCTATAGTAATTTTACAGAAAGAAAGAGATTTTTGAAAATTGCAAGTCAATCTGAAAGAACTGAAAAACCTGCATATATGAAAAAACTTGTAAGGGTGTGAATTTGAACAGACACAACTGTTGGAAAAAAAAAACAGTTGTAACAGTTAAAATTAACAGCCATAAATTTATTTGAAATGAATCAAATTTGAATTTAAATAAATTACACCTTTTCAGTAAAACTATTTTTCTAAAATGCAAAATATATTTCAAAAAAGAAGTCACGTTTTTCGCGATAGCAGCAAGCGTGCTAAGTGCGTCTAATAACGGGCTTAAACTCGTGCACCCGCACGGGGGTGACATGGGACTAGCACACTCTAATCTTATTACCAAGTACATTGTAAAAATACATTTGCCCTTATAAACCCTTTTTAAAACTCATTTCCAAATAATGTGGGACAAAGGAATTTGTTTGTTTTCAAACAACTCACAAACTCAACAAGAACCACTAGATACCTGAGAATGATCCACAGGTACTGATCTGATCAGGGATCACAAAATCAGATATCAGCCTTTGCAAGTAGGAGTAAAGGTATTGAACTTTACTAGAAATGGAAAATGGATACATACAAGAACTTCATAACTGTACGTTTCCAGATGATATTGGGGAACTTGTTAATTAAAGCCGTTTCTTTTTCAAAATGACACACAACCCGGATAAGCTCATGTGGGATTATAATCCGTGACGCAATTTCTTAGTTTGCTTGCCAACCAGAAGTTGCTCTCAAGGGATATCGAAAGAAGTGAAGGTCTTGATCCCAAGAATATACCCTCAAGAGGTATTGATGTCACTTTGGAAACTCTACCTCCTGCACAAAATCCAAATCTTCTTGTAGCCCAAAATGGATGCCCATTTTGAAATAGCAGTAAATAGACCACTTATTTTGTAATTGCCCCCTTACCCGAGTAGGTTGGTTTGCAACAAACTTGGGTTCTGTAGGACACTTAATGAGCCACATTTTGTGCAATGATTAAGTGCTTAACAAACACACGCCATTATTATTAATACTATATATAATGAGAAGTCTATTTTTGATGTAATATCTTTTTGGTATTACACTGAGAGTGACTCCGGCGCTGACACGCGTCCATTATGAAGACAAAATTGTAAAATATAACTACCCACTTTTCATAAAATCATTAGTTACAAACACTCACTCTCTGCAAGTAACTACCCATTTTATTTTTTACATTTTCTTCTACATTTCCCCTTCTCTCTCAAATCTGAAGAAAATTCAAATTGCAATCTGTCAATTGCATATGTAAGCGACATTGGGTAAGTAGATTTTATCAAAATACATTACTCATAATTTGTGTTCCCAACCTATTATGGTCGTACCCAAGGGCCCACTAGGAGTCCCGCTTCACGCGAACATGACGACAGATTCAACAGTCAATTTTTTCAACGCATCGAACCGGTCAAAGTGCGCGCGCCCAAGTCACGTGCATTCTTTGCTTCGCACGCCTCACGCACGACTTAGCCACCAATGATTTTACGTCAACGTCACTCACGCTAGCGCGATCGTCACGCCAAGACCACCCGAACACCTTTTCATCAAAAACATCGGTCGACGGCGCATTTGGAGCAACGAGGTCAAGGGGCAAATGGCCTTGGCCAACCCCAGGGGGTCGGCCTCGGCCTTCCCCATGCCTAAGGGGTCGGCCTCGGCCTCCAGGAGGGGTTGGCCCCGGCCATTTTCCCCTGGTGGTTCACCCCTCCGCGCAAACCCATTTTCGCACTTTTTTCGCTTTGTATGCTTCGTACGTAATCTTGGCACCTTGTTCGCTACGTGGGTACGATTCACGTCGACACGTTCGTCGTAACGCAACTTTTAGATTTGTCATTGCTTATCAAAACACCTACCGACGGCGCGCCCGAAGTTTGCCAAAAGTATAAGTGGCCTTGGGCTCCAAAAATGGGAGTTGGCCATTTGGCCTTGGCCAGCCCCAGGGGGTCGGCCTCAACCTTCCCCATGCCTAGGGGGTCGGCCTCGGCCTCAAGGAGGGGTTGGCCTTGGCCATTTGCCCCCGGTGGTTCACCCCTTTCCAGCATACCTCTTTTTTGCACTTTTTTTGCTTCGTATGCTTTGTACGTAACCTTGGCACCTTATTCGTCACATGGGTACAATTCACATCGACATGCTCGTCGTAACGCAACTTCTGGATTCACCATTGCTCATCAAAACACCTACTGTCAGCGCGCCCAAAGTTCACCGAAAGGGGGATTAGCCTTGGCCTCCCTTCATGGGAGTTGGCCATTGGCTTTGTCCACCCCCTAGGGTCGGCCTCAGCCTCCCAAGGGGTCGACCCCGGCCTCCCTAGGGGTGGTGGCCTTGGCCTTCCCCCAATTTTTGACCTATGGCCTCCCCTCCTGCGTGCACTTGTTTTCTCGAGTTTTTGCACCTCCGCGATGTTTACAGATGTTCGTACATCAACCTCACGACGTCCATCATGCATCAACCTCACGACGTTCGTCGTGCATCAACCTCGTGATGTCCGTCGTCCGTCACCGCACACCGCTCCTGCGATGCCCATCACCCAAAGTCGCGTGCTACCGCCGAATGACCCGTCGTCGACGACCGCATACCATCACTCCCGAATTTGTCATTACTACATGTTGCATTCATTATCTTGTTATGACATGTACACTCAGCTCACATCCCGTCTTCAAGACACCCGACGCGCATCCGTGTGCCGTCTCCGAGACGTTCATCGCCACGCTCGGGCGCCATCCTCATGATACGTGCCCAGTACCAAGTATTTCTCTGCCACATTCGTCGCTGCGCCCGGGCGCCATCCTCATGATACGTGCCCTGGCACCATGTATTGCTCCGTGACATTCGTCGCCGCGCCCAGGCGCCATCCTCATGATACGTGCCCCGGCACCAAGTATTGCTCCGCGACGTTCGTCGCCGCGCCGGTGCGCCATCGTCATGATACGTGCCCCCGACACCAAGTATTGCTCCGCGACGTTCGTCGTCGCGCCGGTGCGCCATCGTCATGATACGTGCCCCCGGCACCAAGTATTGCTCCGCGACGTTCGTCGTCGCGCCGGTGCGCCATCGTCATGATACGTGCCCCCGGCACCAAGTATTGCTCCGCGACGTTCGTCGTCGCGCCGGTGCGCCATCGTCATGATACGTGCCCCCGGCACCAAGTATTGTTCCGCGACGTTCGTCGTCGCGCCGGTGCGCCATCGTCATGATACGTGCCCCCGGCACCAAGTATTGCTCCGCAACGTTCGTCGCCGCGCCTGTGCGCCATCGTCATTATACGTGCCCCCGGCACCAAGTATTGCTCCGCGACGTTCGTCGTCGCGCCGGTGCGCCATCGTCATGATACGTGCCCCCGACACCAAGTATTGCTCCGCGACGTTCGTCGTCGCGCCGGTGCGCCATCGTCATGATACGTGCCCCCGACACCAAGTATTGTTCCGCGACGTTCGTCGTCGCGCCGGTGCGCCATCGTCATGATACGTGCCCCCGGCACCAAGTATTGCTCCGCGACATTCGTCGCCGGGCCCGTGCGCCATCGTCATGATACGTGCCCCCGGCACCAAGTATTGCTCCATGACGTTCGTCGCCGCGCCACTTTCATAACATGTGCCCCTAGCATCAGGTATTGTCTCTGCGACGTTCGTCGCCGCGCCCGTGCGCCATCGTCATGATACGTGCCCCGCACCAAGTATTGCTCCGCGACATTCGTCGCCGCACCACTTTCATAACATGTGCCCCCTGCACCAAGTATTGTCTCTGCGACGTTCGTCGCCGCGCCCGTGCGCCACTTCCATAACATGTGCCCACGGCACCAGGTATTGTCTTCGCAACGTTCGTCCCCGCGCCTGTGCGCCACTTCCATAACATGTGCCCGCAGCACCAGGTATTGTCTCCACGACGTTCGTCGCAGCGCCCGTGCGCCACTTTCATAACATGTGCCCCGGCACCAGGTAATGTCTCTTGCTGTAGGCACCGCAACCATGCGCCACAATCATGTTACATGCTTCCGGGATGGGCTCACAACCTTAAAGCCATCGCCGTCTCAATCACCGGGGGGTTCGGCCCTCGCACCGGGATAGGCTCACAACCTTATAGCCATCGCTGTCTCAATCACAAGGGGGGCTTCAGCCCTCGTACCAGATGGGCTCACAACCTTATAGCCATCGCCGTCTCAATCACAGGGGGCTTCGGCCCTCGCACCGGGATGGGCTCACAACCTTGTAACCATCGTTGTCTCAATCACAGGGGGCTTCGGCCCTTGCACCGGGATGGGCTCACAACCTTATAGCCATCGACGTCTCAATCATAGGGGGGGCTTCGACCCTCCCACCGAGATGGGCTCACAACCTTATAGCCATCGTCGTCTCAATCACAGGGGGGCTCCGGCCCTCGCAGCGGGATGGACTCACAACCTTATAGTCATCGCCGCACCGGGATGGGCTCACAACCTTATATCCATCGCCGTCACAATCACGGGGGGCTCATGCACGAGGACCCCTCGCAGCGGGATGGACTCACAACCTTATAGTCATCGCTACCACGGGATGAGCTCACAACCTTAAAGCCATCGTCGTCACAATCACGGGGGGCTCCGACACGAGGACCCTTCGCAGCGGACTCTGAGCACTGAGCTGCGAGCATGTCCACTCATGTTACTATTGATCGTCGACTCCACCGGGGCAATGACCCCCGAGTCACTCCGGGACGGGAGCAGGTCCTCGGAGGGCATCGCGCCTAGTCCGCCTAACAGTTGGCTATAGGGGCAACCCTCACGGCTGTCAGGATCTCTGCGCGTCTCTTGACGCGCCTTGTGGGATTCAGTAAGGGCTTGGATCGATGGCTGGGGCAACGGGCTTACTCTGATCATGCTGTCATGGTGTGGTCAGTCTTCTCAGACAGGTAGAGCGACGATGTGCAAGACAGGCAACGCAAATTTGGGAACCGGCAGTCCAACGGAGAACCAGTATTTTGGGACCCCCTGGTGACATGTCACTCCCAGGGGACGACATGTGGCACTTTATGACATAAGCACACTGTTTCCTATAAATAGTGAACTTTATGACTCAAAAAGGGACTTCTTCTTTATTCTCACAAAATCACTTTCTCATTCTAAAATTTAAGAGCTCTTGGATTCTAGAGAGAGAAACACAAAATTGGACCTAACTTTGGACCGTGACTTTGGACCGTAACATTAGACCCTGACTTGGACTGTCGAGTGCCGACCCTGTTCGTCTTAGCCTTGTCTTCGCAGCACTGCCACTGCTCATGGCCTGTCTTGGAAGCCTTGTTCTCTCCCCTTACTCCGCACTCGCTATCTCTCACTTTGCATACTTGAAAGCTGACTCGGACTGCAGGCTTTGTGGAACCTCCACGTAGGTACGAACCCACTTTCCTTGGCATCAGTTTGCAATGACAGAAGCGCACACACAATGCGTGTGCACGGCATCTCGTTATTATAAAGCAAACGTGATGGCGCACAAATACAAACCATTATAATAAAGCAGAAGTGATGGCGCCTGCCGCACACTAGATTATATAGATGTACAATGATGAAATTGCTAATTCCAAAATGCAAAGTTTGAGCGAATTTCTGCTATAATGAAATCCACAACCATTGGCAAAATAATTCTGAGTTATTGTCTTCCACGAAGTCCTACCCGGGTGATCTATTGATGACCAGGATGGATGAAGCTTAGGATGATCCACATCGCAGGGTCAGGCGCCCGATGAGGTCTCTTGGACGCCCCGTAGCTATGTCATAATAGATCCAAACTCATAATTCATCAATAAATCCAAAACCTTAGCCAAACATTGGAATAACAAAAATCGGGAAACCTAACAAAAAATGCCAAAACCAACATACACGTTCTTTTATTCGATATCTATGTATCCAGCAAACGCAATGCACACAAACACAGAGTGGGCTCGGGTATCAACCCTTGCAATCATCAAGGACAAAGAGTGGGATCTAATGCGCGCTTCTGTTTGGTATTGGACCCTTACAATGCATTGGTAACCTTGTTCCTACGGGCCTGGTCACATCAACATTAGTTATTATAGATAATGGTGATCTACACTTTTTCTTTTTTCTTTTTTTAGAGAAGAGTTGAAATATATACCAAGATAATAAATAAGGTTACAAAACATGCCTAAATAGACAAGTAAAACGAGATACGGGTGACAGTCCCATCCGAAAGGAGTAACAATAAAGAAAAGCATATAACAAAAGTGAAAAATGAAGATAGCTAGGAAATTACAACATATACTTTTTCTTTTCTTTTTTGTTTAATGGATAACAGACTAGAAAATAAATTCAAACTAACTAAAGCAGGATAGCTATGAACTAAAACTAAGATAAAGACTAAATTCAAACCAATCAAAACGCAACACCATTTATGAGCCACCAACCCAACTCCCAGACACCTGTCACCATCACTGCCATGTGGCCTCTATTCTCGTGCTTCACGCCGGTGCCAAAAACACCACCTTCGCCAGCCCTAGAGGACAGATCACCAATGGAATCTCACCAGAACACTAGCGCTGATCATTAGCTGAAACCCTCTATCCAAATCATCATCGGACAATACTCCTTCGCCGACGAACCAACCACCTTCGGAAAAAACCCTACCCGAAGACCCCCGCGGACCACTATTCCGCCACAAAACCTTTCTAGATCAGGGGGAGGGGAATCAACTAGGAGGAAGGGGGAGAAATAAACCCTAGATGGAAAAACCCTGATCTAGACTCGCCAAACCCGTACCAACCCACAGCCGTACTTTTACTCTTTTTTGGGGAATGAAACTGATCAAAGGAACTGAAGACATTAGCAAGGTAACAGTAGCATCCTTTTTATGATCTGTGTTATGCAAGAATAAGTCAATTTCTGCAATATCAGATTAGTTCAAAGAAATGAGTTGACTTAAGCGACCAATCACATGCAGTAGCAGAAAGATCTTGGAAAGATGAAGCCGATTTAGTAAAGACAGATTGTTCTTGGTTAGTATGGGCACCTAACTATAAAAATATGGTATGGATGGATAACATGAAGCAAACTATGTATATGTAATTTTGTAATCTAATGTGTTGTAAGATTATGAACTTCGTAGTGTAATATTGTTGAATGTGAACTCAAACAGGGTTGGGACAGCCATGTAAGTTCAAATTATTAACATATTCTTATCTTTAACACCAAAAATTGGTGACGCTTTAAAGTGCAGTTAAAAAATTTTGCACAAAAAGTTCTCCGAACATGTCACCAATTATATTTCATAACTACTAATTGTCTATTTCTGATATTGTAGCCTCTGGCTACCACCGATGTTCTAGCTAAAAGTTGTCGTTTAGATGTTGTCTTTCATCTAACCTCGTAATTCCATTTTTACATTTGTTTCGCTAGAGTTTTTATACAAACCAAAAGGGAAGTACTAACAAGAACAGACTACACGATCCTTTAATTCTTTTGCATACCCGTTATTTAACGCTGTGATTCTACCATTTCAAGTAAGTGAAAATTGATAAACCTGCTTTCGAAGGCTTAAATAGCATCACGCCTGCAACCTATGAGATATATAATACTATTTATAGATTTCCTTAATTAAAGTTCTAGAGAATGAAAGGTTTATGTAGTCAGTTATTTATTATGATATTGCAGCATTAGAATTTTCCTTTTTTCTTTTTCTAACCATTACTAAATGCTTTGGCTTTGGTTTTGATACCATTTTTTGAAAATGTAAAACCAATGAAAAGTTCTTTAGCAGACTAAGAGAAACAAGGGGAGCAGAGTGCACCAAATTTATTAGCTCTACGTTCATTTTTATTAAATGTCCATACAAGTCTAGGATCATTTATCTATAAGCACACGCATAGCAACAAGTATTGTGTATTGTCTCGTTATCTGGTCATGTCATCATCAAGGGATACACGAGAGAAAGCATTGTACAATGGGCTTTTCTGCTGAAGATTTGATGTTATGTCATGTTTGAGTATCTGTGTTTGATTGCTTCGTTCTTGATATGTCTATTGAGCTATCGTGATCGTACGAGGTATGTTTTGGTTTCATATATAATATACAGTTTGCGTGTAACCACCAATCCCTCAAAGCATTAAATTTTTATAAGGGTGAATTGTCCTACTAAATAGATAGATGTGGAACTACTTAGGGGATACAAGGTACATATACATGTCTTCAAGCACATGAACCCCCTGATTTTTCCCGTTCTTGTACACTTTTTTTTTCTTTACTTGAGCATTTATAAGCTATGTCGGATCTCCTCGGGCTTTCATCCAGTTTCTTTCTGGTAGATTTCTTAAAAAATCCTCTTAATCCATTAAATTTTATCTGCAACAGATTGGTGTTACTCGTGGGATCGCAATCAATCTCATGGAACCAAAGAAAGCTACTAAAATTGACATGCAGCAAACAATTGGTTGAAAACCCGCTCAAACAAGACAATAAGGCAGATATACTAATATCATTCTGAGAAGGTTACGAGCAGATGCGCTCCCTACTGGCCAATAAAGAACAACAGATCCTCAATCATCAAGCAGCTAAGACAAGTAAAAATTTGTATGCAAGAGCTCTTTATGCAGAGGAACATCTAGGAAAACTTGTACCCTCTTTCCCCACTTCAATGAAGTAATAATATGGAAATCCTTCGGCATATCATATGACAAAGAAGATGCGAGCAAAAAGGAATCGTGGAAACCATCATGGGAACATACATGACTTGATCTTTATCAAGTCCCTGCCCTTGGAAACCATTATGGGAACATACCAAATTACTACACTTCAATGTAACCTGCCCACCATCGTCATATCATGCCCATATTCTGTGACATGCGCATTTGGAGAGTTCCCACTTCAGTACTTGTGCCAGAGTATATCTCTCTTTCTATGGGAATAGTTCGACCATGTAAACATTGCTTCAAGGTGCCATGTGACAATTCGAGCACTTAGTAATCGTTCACACCAACATTACCACAGATTTTCATCACTTCAAAAGACGAAGACAATAGCAGGATTTTAGAAGGCAACGTACCTAGTCCGCCAACAATTCGGGCATGACATCCCTCACTGTTTCCAAGTTACTTGGCTCCGTACGAGACATTGCACTCACTTTAAGAAAATGAACCTTTAGCGACGGACACTAAACCATTGCTAAAACTCACTTTTACCGATGGAAAACCCTTTTGGTGAAGATCCGTCGATAAAAGTTTTGGGATAAATGCACTTTGCCCTTTGTACTTTAGGGCAGTTGTAATATGATCCCTTCTTCTAAAAAAACTTGAACTAAACCTCCATGTACTCATCAAAACTGGACAAAAATGAATGGCCGTGATTGAGCTTGTCGAAATGTTACAACTACCCTTTCTTTTAAACCCAACATTGGATGAAGGGAGTGACAGTGGGTGTTCGTAGTGGTGACAGTGTGTGTGAGAGTGACAATGGGTAGGTGGTGATTGAAGGTGAATTATGTGAAATATGTGTGTAATTTGTGTTAATGCGTGTTGTAAGGTATAGTCAGTGTGTGTAATATGGTGTAGTCAGTGTGTTTAGGGGTGGTAGTGTGGGTGTGTGTGTGTGTGTGTGTGTGTGTGTGTGTGTGCGGGCGCGCGATGAGAGTTTGATGCTTCAGTGTGTGTGTGTGTGTGTTCAGTGAGGAAGAAGGTAAGTGTGTGTGTTTTAGGTGAAGTAGTGTATCAGTGTATGGAATGATGCGAACAGTGACCGTAAGTGTTACTAAAAGTAGGGGATTAACTAGGCGGTTTTAATCTGAATTTTTATAAATATCTAGGGTTATAATTTGACAAAGTCCAAAACAGTAACTCTCATTAGTTTTACGAGAAGTATTCTATGGAATGATTTGGGGTTTTTTTATGTTTGCAAAGGATGCTAAATTAGGGAATCGATTAGAAGAAATTTTTATTTAGCATACCAAACCAAGTTATTTTAATCTGAAAATTTTAGAAAAATCTTATTTTACTGAAATGTTTCATCATCTAAAATTTCATTCCATTCCGAGTTCGATAGGTACTTTTAGCAGAATCGGCTTTTAAGCGCTCAGTATGGACATCGATCCGTGATTTTCGAGTGAAAATTTTTTATTTAGCATAACAAACCAAGTTATTTTAATCTGAATTTTTTAAAGAAATCTTATTTTACTGAGATGTTTCATTATCTAAAATTGCATTCCATTCCGAGTTCGATAGGTACTTTTAGCAGAATTGACTTTTAAGCGCTCGGTATGGACATCGGTCCGGGATTTTCAGGTGAAGATTTTTTAAAATACTTTTTTACCCAAAAATGACTTGAGGATGCTTAAAATAGTATTTTAATATATTTTAAAGATTTTCCCGGAGCCAGGAACTCCCAGGGGGTATTTTGATCATTTTACCTATAAAATGTATTTTTGCATAAATTCACATATAGAAAGGTTATTTTAGTGATTTTACTTACGGAAAGCTGTTTTTGTAATTTAAGTGTGAGAGGATTGTTTTTGGCAATTTTACACCTAAGGGGCATTTTGGTAATTTTACATACCCGGTGAAAGGGGTTCATTTTGAGTGCGTAAGTCAATATTGAATTTATAATATCATATTGTAGATTGTATACTAATAACTGGATTGTTCCGTTTAGGTTAAAGTAACAGACTTTCCGGTTAAATAGCTTAGCTTCGGATCCAGGTAAAGCTTTCTATCTGAACCTTTATCTTTATCTGAATCCTTACTTGGATAACTCATTCTCGTAAGTATTCTTTTGATTTACGTATGTCTATTGTTGAAAATTGAATTGTATATTGATATCAACATTTTATCGCCAAGAAAACCCCAACATTGAGCCTGAACTGGTTATTTGGAAATCTTATCGATGTTCGCTTGATATTGCAAGTTGAGCAAATTCGATAATTGTTTGCATTATTCTTCGGAATTGTTGTGCCTAAATTAGATAATTGTTCATAATCGTTCTTGTTAATTAGTTGCTGATGTTCTTGAATTCTATGTGATGAATTGATACAATATGTTTAACTACCACTGAACCCTAATTAGCACTGGTTACTTGAATACATGTTAATGCTTATCGTCATTACAAGTCAAGCATTGAATTTCTTGTTGATTCTATGATTGTTGTTTTGAGTATTGACCTGAGG
The DNA here is from genome assembly GCA_033065855.1 of Escallonia rubra. NCBI lineage: Eukaryota > Viridiplantae > Streptophyta > Magnoliopsida > Escalloniales > Escalloniaceae > Escallonia > Escallonia rubra. The sequence continues at coordinate 206,382 of JAVXUO010001626.1, forward strand.
GTCTGTTCTGAGGGAGGCGTTATAAGGAAGGATTGTTACTGCTTCCTACGGGGAACGTAGGCTAGTTCCTTGATCGATGAAAAGCGCTAGTTATTATTGTACATCGTGCATGTGTACATCTACGCATTGCCTGAATGGCATTGCATCTGCCCAGGATCAATGTCTTTGAATTTTCTTACCATGTATCTTACAATGACAGTTTTTTGAAAATGATGTCCAAATGAAGGTATTGTTACCTGACTGAGGGGATTGAGTTAAAACTTTTCCCCATGCTGTGATTAAATCGTTTATGTTTGTATGAAACTCTTCCTCGATTCCCTTGAAGTATATGTGTTCATTTTGAAACCCTTTGGAAAATCATCTTTGTATTTTTAAAATCATGGCTTTGAAAATGATCTTCAACGATCGTTTTGATATATGGTTATAACTGTTAATGTTTATTAGAAACTGAGATGATTATTAATGTTTGTTTTTGGTGTCTGACTATGGTTGTTTTTGGTCGTTTTGGTATATAGTTATGACTGATTATGGTTGTTTTGGAAATAATAAATTGTTCATGATTGTTGAAATGTTTTGAGAAATTATCCTTGAGTCGTTTTGTAATTCTTTTGGTTGTTCCTTGAACTACCTTACTGAGTTCTCAAAAGCTCACCCTTCGTTTGACTCCCTTCTGCATGTGATCAGTTGTAGAATGCTCAAGCATGGGTTAGAGTCTGTGTGAGATTCTGGTGAGCCCACCACTGCTGTATAGCCAACCCTTGCATAGGTCAGTACTGTCAACTAGTACTATAGAAGTTAGAGTTTGTAAAGAACCTAGGTTTTAATAGTTCAAGTTTGAGCAGATTTGTAATCTTGTATTTTGAAGAATTTGAGTTGATGTCAGATTATATGCTTTGAAGTATGTGTTGGTAAACAGGATTTGACAGGTTTGATGTGAAGTGGTAGGTTAATGTTCAGAGAGTTCGGGGCGATGGAGCTCTGAATTTTCGGGATATTACTAGATCCGCTCTCAAACCATTTGCGGTGGGTGAAGGTGGTGGTGAAGGGAGAATGGAGAGAAGAGCAAGGAGCATCAGCGGTGGGGCAAGGGGCGGCGACGCGGGGCTATTGGGGTTACGGAGGGCGGGGGGTGAGAAAAGGAAGGAAGAGAGAGGGGTCATCATCACCGACGGGAGGGAGGGGGCAGCCGGTGGAGTGTGGGGTTGTTACGGCAACGTGGGACGGGGGGAGAGAAGAAGAAGGAAGAGAGGGGGGCATCAGCGTCTCTGATGGGGAGAAGGGGGCTGCCGGCAGAGCGGGGTTGTTGCGGCAATAAGGGGCGGGGGGAGAGAAAAGGAAGGAAGAGAAGGGGGTCGGCGTCGCTGATGGGGGGCTGCCAGTGGAGAGCGAGGCTGTGCAACAGCGGAGGCGGAGGGAGACAAGAAGAAGGAAGAGAGATTAGGGGGGTCGGCGTCGCGACCAGTGGGAGAGGGGGCTAGCAGCGGAGATATCGAATGAGGGTTCGCGTCGCTAAAGGCTTGGCAGTGATTAAGGTTTCTGTGGGGGGGAAATTAAGGTTTGGGAAAGGCACGGGTCGGGTTAGGTGGGCTTGGAACGGGTCGGGTATGATTTGGGTCGTTGTGGTTCTGTAAGGAAAAAGGTGGGTCAGGGCGGACGCGGGTCCGGTTATGCCCACTGGATTTTTGAAATTAAATTTCAAAAATTAAATTTAATTATTAATTTTTTTTTTGCTTTGCAGTTGGCCTTTAAAAAGAAGGTTTGCAAAAGAATAAAAATGAAAATGGTCACTTTTTGCAACTTTTCTAGGGTTTGCAAATGAATTGAATTGAAAATGGTGGATTTTTGGCAAGTGTTTAGCATTTTATTATGTCAGAAGGGTAGTTTCGTCTTAAAATTTTAGGGTTTGGACGCCAAACATTTCTCGCCCAAAAAACGTGTTAACGTAGATGGAAACCGTCCATTTTGCCTATTTTTGTTGAGTACAGGGAGGTTTAGTTCAACTTTTTGAACTAGAGGGGACCATTTTACGATCGCCCTATAGTACATGGGGTCAAAGAGCATTTACCCCAAAAAACAATTTCCGACTGGGACCTCTGTAGCTAAAAACCTTTATCGATGGATTATTACCGACAGGATTTTTGCGACGGATTTTCCATCGCTAAAAAGTTTTAAAATGATTTCTATTTTCGGCCAAAAATTTTAAATATTATATAAAACTCTATTTCGTCGCTAAAGCATTGAAAGGTAGCCTTAATCCATCGCTAAAAGTCTATGAAGATTTTGAAACGTGACCTTTAGCGACGGGCCTTGTCCATCGCTAAAAGTCGTGTTATAAGTCATTAATTCCCCTTTATTTCTTTCTCCCCGTTTTTCTCATTATTTCTCTCTATTCTCTCTGGCACACTGGCGACAGCGCCCCCCCCCCCCCCCAACCTCTCTCCGGCAACCGCGCCCCATGACAACAGCCCCCACAGCTCATCCACATCCCCACTGCCGCACCACAACCGTCGCCGCTGCCGCACCACGAACAATATGTACATCTAACCTTAATTACATGCTACAATTTATAGTGTAATGCATGTTATGTTGAATTTGTTCTAATGTGTGGTTTAATTTAATTTAATTTGTTATAATGTATATTTTAATTGTATGTATAGTGTAAATTGTTACATATTGTAAGTTTAATTAACCCTAATTAAACTCGAATTAACCCTAATTAACACTAATCAACCCTAATTAAATCTTAATTAAACCCTAATTAACACTAATCTATCCTAATTAAACCCAATTAACTATAATGTACCCTAATCGGCTCTAGTTAGCCTCAATTAGTCCTAACTTGCCCTAATTAGCCTTAATTATGGCTAATTGACCCAATTAACACTGATTAATCCTAATTAACACTAATTAACTCTAATTAAACCCAATTAACTCTACTTAATTCTAAATAGCTCAAATTAGCCTTAATTAGCCCTAACTAGCCCTAATTAACCCTAATTAACACTGATTAACCCTAATTAACTCTTAATTAAATCCTAATTAATAATAATTAACTCTAATTAAACCTAATTGACCCTAAATAGCTCAAATTAGCCTAATTAGCCCTAAGTAACACTGATTAACCATAATTAACTCTTAATTAAACTCTAATTAACACTAATTAACCCAAATTAAACTCAATTAACTCTAATTTACCCTAATTAGCTCTAACTAGCTCTTGTTAGCCTTAACTACCCTTGTTGGGGCCCTAATTAACATTGATTAACCCTAATTAATTGTTAATTAAACTCTGATTAACACTAATTTACCTTAATTAAACTCTAATTAACCATAATTAGCTTTAATTAACCCTAACTAGCCTTGTTGGGTCCCAATTAGCCTTAATTATCCTTAATTAATCTTAATTAACCTAATTCAGCCCTAATTGCCTTGATAAACCCCTAAACAAATCCTAATTAACCTAATTAAACGCCAATTACCCTAACTAAACCCTAATTAGCCCTGAAAAATCCTAAGTAAACCATAAACCCCTTCACAATCACAGGTGGGACAATATCAACTCCGCAAATGAACTCCATATTCCACTGAGAAACGTGAGTCGGCTTCCCACATTAGGATATTCATTGTTATTTTGTGAAGTCAATTGACAACGCTTGGTTACAACTCGTTGTCAACGAATTTTAAAGTGAATCATTTTGTTTATGGCATTTTCTTGCTAATTAACCTAATAATTCCATATTTTCAAAATTTTGATATTTCAGAAAGATTGTTGTATATATTACCAATTTTTAAATGCATACAAGCATAAAAATGCTTAGTTCCTGTTCAAAGGTACTCATTACAAAGTAATGCTTTGTAATGAACCTTTGAATGTCTAGTTTGGACAATTTGGAAAAGCTAAGTGTTTATAAAATAATGTATCGACTCATGCGCCATGTTCTATGTCTTGGATACTTGGAGAAATACGGGGAGGTGCTGCCAAATTTTTCGTAGACATATGACAAGGCATAAGTCGGTACCTATTTTATAGACATGTGCTTTTTTGAATGGAATAGGACTACAGACTACTACATATTAGAGAATAGAAGGGGTAAAGACATGTTGTCACATGCATACATTCATTTTCATATCAACCCTACCTAATTATTAGCTTTAATTTAAGGTAGTATATAGTTATCTCAGTCGTCATGTCAGTCGATCGAAGTAGGATGAAAAGGAAAAATTATGATGATTTTGAAGATTGCGTCGATCGCTTATGCGCATCCTGCATATGTTGACTTCGATAACATAAGGTGTCCGTGCATTAAATGTGAGTTGTTTCATTGGAGAAAAAAGAATGGTGGTAAAATGGCATCTTCTTAGGTACAGTTTTATGGGTAGACACACACAAGGTGGACGCAACACAGGGAAACAGTAGAATTGTCATCCAACCCGGCTAGTCAAGCTGAAGTTAGGGTGGAGGCACAATATGATTATTGAGATATGATTATAGATGTCGGGCATACTAATGTTGACTGGGGCGACTACCGTGGCGATGACAGTCCCTAACAGCCGAACGAAGGGGCTCATTAGTTTTATGATTTCTTAAGAGACGTGAAAAACCGTTGTGAGATGGAATTAGGAAGCACACACAGTTGTCTGTGTTTAGTAGGTTATTACAGTTGAAATCAGACCACGGGCTTAGTGAGAAAGGATTTAACGAGTTTGTTACTTTTATCAAGGAAATTTTACCGGAGACTGAGAAACTGCCCCCATCCTACTACAATGCGAAGAAGATGATGATGAAACTTGGATTGGGTTATGAGCCAATAGATGCGTGCAATAATGATTGTTTAATGATTTGGAAAGAGAATAAGGACTTGACAAGGTATTTGATATGTGATCATTCGAGGTATAAATCGGACAAAGGAAAAAAGAAAAATATTGCATGGAAGGTATTGCAATATTTTTCAATTACGCCAAAAAACATGCATCAGACTTGCATTAGCCAAGGCTTCAGAGAATGCGTGTTAGGTCGTAAGGGATTGTAGATGTCAATGTTAAGACTTGCATCGGATGAACCATTTGTGTTTGCTAGTCAAGCTGTACAAGTGTCCTACGCGAAGGATGTCATAAATCCTAAATCTCATTGGTATATTGTTATCAAGTCCAAGAAATTGTCAGTCGTATATGACAGTGAGGTAGACACATATTAAGCTGACCAAGCACCTATCTTGGTACCGGTTGAGGTGAACAACAAGGAGGACGATCTTTGTAACGCCCCAGAAATCCGGAGCTCCGTCGCCCTGAACTCCCGGGTCGTTAACCTACTAGATCACATCAAATCTGTCAGACATGTTCACTAACACATATTCCAAATCATCTAATTCAGCATCAACTCATATTTCTCAAAGTACTGGATCACAATTGTTTAGCTTAAACTATTACAGCTTAGGTTCTTCACAATTCAAAATTTCTAAGATCAAATAACAGTACCGACCCACGCAGAGGTCTTACTATACCGTAGTGATGGGCTCATCGGAATCTCACTCAGTCTATAACCCATTCCCGAACAATCTACTACTGATCATCACCTGCAGAAGGGAGTCAAACGAATGGTGAGCTTTTAAGAGCTCAGTAAGGTCGTACAAGGACCAACAAAAAAATTACAAAACGATTCCAAGAATCCAACTGACAGAGATTTCTAGAATACTTCAAACGGTAAAAAAACTCAATGGTTTTCAAAACGATCAAAATTCATCAGAAATAAGATACCAAAATCGCCAAATACAATAGCGACGGTTCTAAAACGATCAATAAAAGATCCTTTTCAAAGACATCAATTCCAAGATACAATGAAGGTTTTCCAAAGGATTTCAAAACGTATACAGATCATCTGAGACAATTCTTTCCAAAATATACTGAAGATTTCTCAAAAAGATTCCAACACGAGCACAAATTATTTCAGAGAATACTTTTCAGTCATTTCCATAGCCGTTACGGCAATATACAGAACATAGAAAATAAAAAATCAACGTTGATCCTGGGCAATAGCAATGCCATTCCGGCAAGCTAACAGAGTGTACAGATGCATGATGTACCAGAATAATTACTAGTCCACTTGGGTACTAGCCTGCATTCCATGCAGGATTCATACCAAACTTATAACGCCCGCCTCAGAACAGAACAGATAACCCAGGTCAACACAGAAAAATCAACAATATCAATGAGCATTAACATAAGCTCAATCACCGAAATCAATTCAGATTCCAATAACAATAATCATACTGACACAAGTCAGCATTCAGAATTTTCAGAAGAAATCAGATTTTCAGAAGAAAATCACAGATAAACAACAAAAACGATTACGAATAATTATCGAGTTTTAAGCACAACAATTCGGAAGAACGGATACAGACAATTGTCAAATTTGCTCAGCACACAATAACAAGCGAGCATCAAAAGATTTCCAAATAATCGATTCAGGTTCAATATTGGAGTTTTCTGGGCAATAACATGTTAATAACAATACACAATTTAGAGTTCGGCATTAGCCATAAATAAATCAATGAGTACTTACGAGTACGAGTTATCAAAATAAGGGTTCGGACGAAAGTCCTTACTCCAGGGTTCAGATAGAATCCCTTACCTGGATCCGCAGCTAAACTATCTAACTGGAAGTCTTTAACGTTAACCTAAACGGAATAATCGAACCATTAGAACACAGATTATAGCAAAATATTATAACTTAATACAGACTCACGCATACTCCCAAAATGAACCTCCCCTCACCGGGTATGTAAAATTACCGAAACGCCCCTAGGGTGTAATATTACCAAAATGCCCCTCTCGGACTTAAATTACCCAAATGGTCTTCCCATAAGTAGAATCACTGAAATAAGCTTCCCATATGTAAATTTATACAAACAAACCTTTCTTAGGTCAAAATACCCTTTCGGGGTGGCAAATTACAAAAATGCCCCTGGGGGTTTCCGACACTGGAAAAATCTTAAAAATATCTTAAAATGCTATTTTAAGCATCCTGATATCATTTCTGGTCTAAAAATAATTTTAAATAATTTTCGTCCGAAAATTTCGAACCGGTGTCCGGACCGAGTGCTAAAAGGCCAGTTTCACGAAAAATACCTCTTGGCCTCAGAATGGCACAAAATTTTATAATATGATACCTATTAGTGAAATAAGATTTTACTAAAAATTTCAGATTAAAATAACTTGGTTTACTAGGTTAAATAATTCGCTAATTTTGTTAAATTGATGCCCTCATTTAGCACTCTTCACGGATACCAAAAATTCCTAAAACATTTCAAAGGGTACATCTCGTAAATATATCGAGGGTTACAGTTTTGGACTTTACCTAATTGTGGCTCTAACTATTTCTGAAAATTCATGGAAAACTGCCCAAATTAATTATCCATATTTAGTGACAATTATCCATACTAATTCACACTTTCACACACATACAGTCGTCCCCTACCTCTCTCTCCTTCACTGCCCAAGCATATGGCTGCTTGATTCTCACCCAACACCCACTAAATTCGTCATTAATCCATCAAAAAACCTACATAAGATTAATTTCATCAAAAGGACACATCCTAACACAGTTTAGACACACAATCTATCCCCCACCACCTTACCCGCAATACGACACACACAAAAACACACCTGTTACACACACTATCACCCTGTCTCACTCAATGCACATACACCTCCTTCAACCACCCTGAAAACTCACAAATTCCACTCATTATCTTCCTAACACACACAAATTCAAAGCTTATTAGCATGAAAAATTCAAAGCTTATTAACATGACCACCCGTATACACATATAATTTCCCACCCGAAATTCTCACAACATAAACACACACACCCAATAACCGTAGACACACTCGGCACTCACGGTGACACACGCACAGTTTCACACACCTGAACTCACACACACACACACACATAATGAAATTTCATACACATGAGGGATAGGGATTACCCTTAGAAAAAATCTCTCAGTTTCTCTCTAGCTCTGTCCGAGCTCCCTCTCTTTCTTCTTCCCTCTCTGTTTTCCTTCTCTTCTCTGTTTCTTCCCTGCTCAGTCACTGTTCTTCTCTTTCTTTTATTTCTTTTCGTTTTGTTCCTTTGTTTTCTCTTGTTGTTTTGTTTTCTCTTTCCGAAATCTTCACTTATCCACTCCAATATTAAATAGTTTTAGTTAGCTTAGTCATGAAAGCAAGCAGGTGGTGGCAACCCTAAAAAAAAAAATTTATAAAATTACAAAAAGACACCCAAACTTTACTTAATTACAAAACATAACCCATATTTTGTATAATTGCATTCAAGCCCAAAATTATTCTAATCATTCTTAATTTAATTAAACATCGCCGAAAATATACACTAGCATTCATTTTATTATTTTTCATCACTAAAACCATAATTTACAATTATGCCCCCAAAGTTTTCCAAAATTATGAAAATGCCCCCAAAATTTCAAATTTTACATTTTTGCCCCAAAATTATTTTAAGCTCCTACACACTACTAATACCCAAGCATTGCTCAAAATTAATGCCCGCCTATTTTTCAGAGCACTGATGGTTATTTTAACCCACTCCCAAAGTTCGGGATATTACAATCTTCCTCTTCAACCAACATTTCATCTAGGAGAAGAAGTCGTAGATGATGACGCGGAAGATGCAAAAAGTATTGAAGATGATGAGGTTGAGTCTACTGACAAAGATGATGAATTTCAAGATGAAGAGGACAACAAGTCTCAAGAAGAAAAGGATGATGAGTCTGAAGATGAAGACAATGATGATTCTCAAAATGAAGATGATTGACTTGTAATGTTGTAACATGCATGTTCTTGTAATAAGTAACTTTAGCTTGAATATTTCACTTAATGGAACGACATAACAAAGTCAGCTTCCCAATGTGACGTATACTTGACTACTCCATAGTAATATGCTAACTTACTCGTTCATTCGATTCATATAGTGTTTCTGCAACTTTAGTGTTGTCATTTTAATGTGTTAATTTCTTGCACTTACTCTATACAAAGTCAGTTTTGTGTTTTCAGTTATGGATAGATTACGGGCCATTTTTTGTCGCGGTGGACGTCCTAGTGGCTCCCACCTCGGCATTACCTGCTGATGATGAAGCACATAGCGCGAGCATCCAGCATGCCCTGCCATAGCCCCAGCCGCTGCAGCAAGCCTAGCCCCAGGCTGAGTCCTTCTACCCGCACGCTGGTTCTCTTTCTTCTGTAGGTTTGACGATTTCAGGTATATTTGATATTAGCATTTAGTCGTAATGTTAGAATTATATTTAAATTATATTTGAACTACATTAATGTTGGTGTTTTGTAGGATCTCGTTGAGGCCGTGGACCGACACGCAGGGTGCACATTGATCCCAGCAGAAACAAAGAGTTACTCTCACTGAGAAAGGTCAGTAAGTAAAAAAATCACATAATTTTGTAATTGACAGTTTAATGATTTCGACAGTTATTACTGTTCACATATTTAATGATAGGGTTAATGACAAAACTGTCCTCTGGGGTTTACACGTATTTGTACTTTGCTCCCCGTGTTTACAACTTTTGCAATAGTGTTCTTTGAGGTTGACAAAACCATTGCAAACAGCTCCAAATATGGATGGCCGTTTAAATTCGGACGTTAAGTCTGCATGTGCTGTGCCCATGCCATTTTATTCTTTAGTCGAGTCCGGTCCAGTCCAGTCCGGACTGTTTAGGTGCATTGGGCTTAGTTCTATCCAGGGTCTAGTAATCTGGTCTACCTATCTGTGTCTTGTCCCATCCATCTTGGAGTTATTTAGCATGTTATATCACATAATCACCATTTATACAATTTTTTATGGTTATAGTATGTCATGAAATATGCATGAATGTTAATTTGTGCTTGTCTTGAATCTCTATAAGAGTCGAATTTGGGTACATGTGCGCAGTAGTCTACTTTGGTGAATGATATATTGTGAACTTTACATTTTTCGAAAGGTTTTGAAGTTACTTTTCCATCGATGTATCATGAGCCTAATTTCGTTAGGTATTGATTGAGATGCGGGAGTTACTGAACTTTTTCTAAATTCGACGTAACTTTAGTATTTGCTGAATATCTCGAGCTATCCTTATTGTATTTGAGTTAGTATAACTTCATGTGAAAGTAGACTTTGATAAATTTCTATTGATACAAGGTGGGCTTAAATCAGACTTTAGATTTCTATTGATAACTTCATGTTGAACAGTCACTTATTAGGTGTATCGGCCTCTACACCCTCAAGATTAATTATTTTGAGGGTTTTAGGTCCCGTTTGCACCTAAAGTCGGTTTCCTTAGCTCCAAGAACTTCAAGCCTATAAGTTCACGTCTTAGGGTTCATTTTAAGAGGTGGAAGTCAAAATCTTTGAACCTTGTTTGCCTCCCATTCCAAAATAGCCTCCAAAAATCCTAAATCCGGACTTCTTGCATCTAGCACATACTTGAACTTTAAACGGCTATGTAGCATTCACTACGATATCCGAGTTAGGCAACTAAAATGCCTAAATCATGTATTTCATTAAGAGATACAACTTTAGAAAAGAAGTTGAATCCACAAAAGATCATCTTCAAGGTCAAAAAGACGTTTTTTGTAATTGGCCAAAATCCTTTTTTCAAAATTTCAACAAAGATCGATCTTTACATCATGCAACTAGGCCACCGCGATCAAATAAGCCTTTCCTACTTTACTCTTAGTTAGAGTAAACTAAATGCCCAACCCGTAAACAAATTCTGGTATTTAGACAATAAAAACCCAGTTTTTGAGTACTCAGTTCGAGCGGAATTAGTTGAATAACTATTTTCGTAAAACCATGTACCAGATTACGTAGCCTCGTCTAGGGTCGAACTACGAGGTTTTGATCCCGACTAGTTCAATCGGTTACGTAGGCCACTCAGCCTCTGTTATTGAGTTCTAATAAAAATAAGGTTTAATATAGGGTTTGTTCTCATTCTTCTGTGTTTGCAAACAAATCATTAAAAATCACTAAAAATAAGTTGATACCGTCTTAGGGCATGATGAGATGCCTATCACCTTATCATGATATAACTTAGTCCCAGAATCTGAATCTGCAATTTCATAGATTAGATGGCTTAGTTGAATAATAAAAATCAATTTAGCACTTTCTTATTTTTCCATTAATTATTCACCCTAAAAAATAAGATGAAACCAAATGTTTTGATACACGTTGTCACAGCATGGCAAACCGATACTCTCATTATCAACACTGTTGGAGATTGAAGTTCAATATGATATGTGCAAGTGAAGATTGGTTTCAATCCCTATTTGCCTGCTCCTTTCGAAGGTATTTTTACTTTTCTCTCTCCTTATTTCTAATGCACACGCGTGCATTTTAATCCCTATTTGCACGTATTCAGATTTGTCGTTTTGATTTCTTCTAGGAAACCCTCTAAAAAGATAGATTATAGGCTCACCGGAATTATTGGTAACAAATTGAGGAGCAAAAAATTGCCAAACCGCCGCCACCCTTTGCACCACCCATAAAGACCACCACCACCGGTGTTCATATCTCAAGGGCGTGGATGGTTTTGTAGAAGGATAAATTATATGTCAATTCGAAATTGGCACAAGTTATTAATTTGTCATTAATTTGTAGAAGGATAAAATAAAGTATTTAGTGACGAATAAAAAGTCAACGCGTGTTCTTTAAAAAGTATTGCTACATAGTAGAATAAAAGTTTGCCACATGTCATATGACTAAAAATTAATGGACATGTCACTTTTATCCCTTAATTTGTCAAAATGATGTAAGTAAGCCAATTAAATAGTATCATTTTTTGTGATGAGGTATAACCAAATAGAATGCACCATGTATTACCTTGGACTTTTTAGCCAATAAATATGGTACTTATCTCTTCACAAAGTTAAGAGATAATTATCAAAGAATAGTAATTTTTTAAGAACACATCCATCTACCACTACATATATGGATGGCCAAAGAGGCAGAGATAAGTTTTTCTCTCGGGCCATAAAAGTTTATTTTCTCAAGTCAGGGCTCTACCAAATCGAAGACACAAATTCTTCAAGGTAGAAATACACTATTCATGTTGAAAAATTATTCAAGCTTGTTCGTCGCGGAAACTCATCAAGTGTTCATGACGAAAGTCAGTCAAATTCGCCATTTAGTCTGGAAACAAGCTATTAAGCATTCAATCAAGCGTTAGCCAAGAAAGAGAAGAATCTGATGACTTTTTCTTTGTAAAGATCTGTTTAGGAAATTGTACTCGTTAATTAGATCTATACAAACTCAGTTTGTCGCTATATTTCCGTCTTATTTTAGACTTGAAAGTTGTTTGTACATGTGTGTCTAGTGTTGCAGTGCTTAATGGTGAGCTTCCAGCCTCTGATCTCGAGCTTTTCTTGGGTTTTTTTATGTGTTTTCTGTAAGGTGACAGAAAAAAACCCAATGCCCCTATTTGTTGCGATTCCATCGCAAATCCGCCGTTTTTGAATTCAAGCCATTGAAGCCCATGATGACGCCATCGAAATATTGCACTAAGGCACAAGCTAATCTTTGCGAAGGACCACGAAATCAATATATGACTTTAGATCTAGGAAAACTATCGATGTCTTAGGCAGCATCTCACCCACGACATCCTTACCCATGGTAAGACAACAGTGAAAGGTGCTGCTAAGGTTTCAGGTGAGAGAGTTTTCTAGAGAGAGAGAGATAATGATAATACTTTATTTGAAGATAACTTTGCCCAATCAAAATTTCATGCCCTATTATTCCCTCAACATTCTAGTAATACTAACATCAATTGTGGGGTAGAGAAGTTAAACGATAAATAAAAGGGTAAACTTTTTCTTGAGCTCGTCCCAACGAGGCATCATCTATCTCGAGCCCTTTAATTGTGTTAGCAGCATCTTCAAATTAATCTTGTTTGAGAATGTGCCATGGAGATCCTAGTATAAATGTGATTCTTCAACAAGTGTGCTTGAGAATGCTAATTAGCATGCCTATGTGATATTAAAGGCAAACCCAAACATTAAAAACATGAAGTTTTTCTCATATTGTCTGAAGTATTGAGCACATAAAAAATCGCGTAACAACATAAAAAACAAAACTATATAAGCTAAAGTCCACGGTGAATTGGAGGGAAATCAAATAAGAGACTAAATTTTTAGAAATCCTTTCATTAGATTCACTAAATATCACTTGGTTGTGTCGACGAATAATGCTTATGATACGAGGACAAAGTACAATAAATTATAACTAAAGCAGTAAAAGCAATTTTGTGAGTGAGGTTTGTAATTATGCTAAACTAAACACAGGTACACTTAATTTTTTATCTTGCCATAAGTGGAAATCTAAGGAACCCTTCACAATATAGCAAAAAAAAAATGTTATTACAAACGATTAATAAAATATAATATAAAAAATTGGTAATCCACTTACTGAGGACTAGTTGTCTTACACGTGCGTTGCACGTGAATATTTTTAAAAAAATTTGTGAGCAATTTTCGTCCATAAACTAAGGATCCCATGAATTCTAAACTTATTATCACTCACGCCACCTGTTTTCAACTTCTCAAACTATGTCAACACATATCTGTCTTTCAAAAATTACCCTAATGCAGTCAGCAAGTAGCAAACACTTGATCACATTGTGCACACAACTTCGCTTTGTTTCTAGATTTGCCCAATGATCTAGAAGTGAGTTCCCTTTCCACAATGAGGCTACGAAGAGCTTGGGTAATAGTAGTCTCATTAACATTGCATTCCAACGTCTATGACATGTGAACACTCAAGATGCAAAAAGTCTCGGCATTCAAATAATTACTCTTGTTTTGCCAAAAACAAAAAAGTTTTGCAAATTGTTTGACCATGACCAAGACTAAAGGAGACAGATAATGTGGACCTAATAGCACTATAGCTGCAAGACTAAAGGAGACAGATAATGTGGTTCAAGATAACAGTGGGTTATGTGGAGTTGGGCTGTTAAAACCCATTTATATAAAGATTCATTTATTAAATGTTAGTAACTTCCACAAATAAAAACCACCACCAGCCACCACCATGTATCGTCGCATCGTCAGGTGCCATTTGTCTTAGCTAACAACCATTGGTGACAACTGCCTACAACACCCGTTGTCAGCATTGATGATAGTCTCCATCTCCTCTGTCCGGACACTACCGCCACCACCCGCCACCTCTTGCTGCTGGTAGCCACCACCACTGTCAACCACCCACCACCGCTTTATTTAAGCTAAAAAAAAATACATTTATTCAAACCTAGGTCTACCCAACCAACCCAGCCCAATTAATTCAAAATTTTCTTGAATAACCCAACCCACTGAAGTTGCATCCCTAAATAGCACAATCAAATTGTCAATTTGTGGTGAATGAAAAGGGCAATTGCAAATTTTCAATGATACATAAAAGCCATAATTGCCACTTATTGCCAGTTATTGGACAGAGTTGAGACATCAGATTTATGAAAAAAAAAACAGATGAGTTGAAATCAGATTTATGGAAAATAAAAAAGATGAGTTTTGAGTACTTGTACGGCTAATTCCAAATCTGTACGCTAACATGTATACACGAAACCAAGCTCGCTAATGTTTAAAATGTAGCAAATCGGTAACTTAAACTATATTTTCTACCGAAACAAGTCGAACTGGCGGATGGAGCTCTACAAACATAAGTTTTCTTGGGTCAATACTATTGCTACTTAAAACTACATCTTGTAAACACCTGGCAAAATCGTCATCTCATGAATTTATTACACGTGATGCAAGTCAAATTTATTCTACCCCACTAATATGGTCTTTCTTATTTTTCTTGTTCCTTCCCTTCTCCTTATCTTTGCCATAATATCTTCCTCTCACCTTCTATAACCATAATGGCACCACCAATCTGCCACCACCATCCCTAAAGCGACACGAGCCATTACCATCATAATAATCACCACAATGTTACACTTCTATCACCAACCGCCTGTCAACCACATCAGTTGCTATAAAATGCTCGATTCTACTATCCCCCACCAGTCCACCATCACACTCTCATACCCTTTTTTGCCTCGCCAAGACCTACACCACCAACACCTTTATGGCCCCTCGTTCTCATCATTTGATTGCTTCTCCTTCATTACGTCTCTTCAAATCCATTATCTAAAGGTTTAGTTAAAAATCGATCCAATCAATACCCTACAAATTCAGCAACTTATCAATGTCATCATCATTATGTAATGACATCATCCACAACCACCATAGATGAAAAATACTTACATATACATTATACATAAAGCACTGGCCTTGGCGATTGTGTTAGAGATGTAGACAAATCCATGCCTCTTATTCAAGAAGGAGACTAAATATACAGTAAGTTGAACCAGCAGATCTAGCTGATGCTTATTGAACTGTCCTTTCAAGATGAAAAGGGTTGATGATGGTACAGGTACGATGAGATGGTGATGCATTGCTGATAGTGTTGGTGATTGGTAGGGTGGCAGCAGCATCAATGGCGACAAAAGGGGAGGATATAGTTGGATTGTGGCATATAGTGGTAAATCAAGTTGTGCCCACAGTGTTAGTCATAGCTATGAAGGATGTGGAAATGATATTCATTGGAGAGAATCGTCAGACTATTTACACGAAATTGTAAACTTCTTGCAATACTGCTGCTACAGCACATTTACAAGACTACTCCCAAGCTCATAACTAATATCCCTGCATGAAGAGACAGAGCTATTACAACCGTCATTCTGCCCGCCCTCCCTCCCTCCCTCACTCACTCATATATCGCTCCCCTTCATATTTTCGAGGTGTAAAACATTCTTCCATCCTAATCTGTTATCTAATTCACACCAATGATGAACTTTCATGGTTCTACCAAAACTAAATTAGTAAGACTTAAGGCTCATTACTTGGTGTTCAAAACATATCTCTAAATCAATAAAAGTCGGCACAAAATTTTCCATTTGATCTCTGAGTTCTCAAGTATATCTATTGTAAAAGTTACATTAGAGTGTTAATCATGTCCGACTATAAGAATAAAAATTGCAGCAATAACAGTAAAATTAACCTGAAAATACCTAAATCTACGTTTTCTTTTATTTGGGATCTAAGATAAAACCAAATTGAGTTCGTATGGCACTCATGCCAAACCAACCAGGCCCCCATCATAAAATTAAAACCCCTATCTTTATGGGACCTCACAAGTTGTGAGTTGGCTAATGTAAGCAAGCATTTCTTTTCATCATAGTATCCATCATTCTTGAACATTTCCTATAGAACTACTGAAATTCAGCACCAGCAACAACATAATTCTTTGTTGTTATGTGTCTTAAGATTAATAAGATCATAAAGTACGATGGGACACTAATGAATGTACAAAAGAAAGAAGGCTCTATTATCCTGGCAACGACCAGGTCAATATTTTTCTCTTGGTTTTACAACTTCCAGTCTTTCATATGATAATATGATACTCGTTTGGCAAGGTGCGAACCTATTATCTATACAAAAACTTGTAAAAAAAAAAAAAAAAGGATTCATGCATTAGATTTCCACTTTAACACTTCAAGAGAACTGAAGTTTGTCAAGATAGCATGACATGCGGAACACACTTCCTTATTCTCACATAGAAGTCACTTGATAATTTGCTACTGGTTTGGCAAGGTGGGAACCTATTATCTATACAAAAACCTGTAAAAAACAAAAAGGATTCATGCATTAGATTTCCACTTTAACACTTCAAGAAAACTGAAGTTTGTCAAGATAGCATGACATGCAGAACACACTTCCTTATTCTCACATAGAAGTCACTTGTTTCATGCCAAAGGACCCTTTATATGGACTACAATGAAGTTATAGGCATCCTCCAACTTGTAGCAAGAGCAATTTCATAAAAGTCAAACAATATGTACATTAATCTTTTCCCATGAACAGTCATGTAGAGCTGTCTTCTTGTAGGCCAATTTCAAAAGGCAAAGGGAAATAAAGACAATAGAGCTATCTTCTTTTAGGCCACCAACCCAACCCATTCATAGGCGTGTCGTGTATGTAAATTATCTATAAAATAAAAGAAGGGGAAGATAATAAGGGCCATGCATAGCATCACCTTTTCATAGACATCTTAAATTAATTTCATCAAAAGTTCACAACTCTAGCAATGAATGAAGGAAAGAGGGCTTTGTCGTCCACCTTGGTCCAATCCTCGGGATTAACTTAAGCAGCTCTTCAAAAACCAACAATCAAGATTTGGAGAAAACATATAAAAACATAAATACAATTGTAAAATAGAACTATGTCAAGCTTTAACTTCAAGAATAAATTGCAGTAAAATGAGATTTTAAGCAAATGCATGACAGAGCTAATACCCCAAAAGTCTTGAAAAACAACCGTGGCAGTAATTGATCCCTAACGAACTACTATAATCCATATATGATACAAAAGTTTTTGTATATAGTCACAAAATATACGAAAATACTTAACTAACGTCAAATTTTCATACCACTACATGATGGATTTCCATCTCTATAAGATATAACTTGACTCCAAAATTACATAATTGTTTCTAGATTCGAGATACACTACATATGATGGGAAAGAAAAGGTAGAACATTATATGTTCACGAATTTTGTTGCCAAAGAAATACAAAAAACTAACATCTAGGCTTTAAGAAGTAATTTAGTGCCTTGAAGATAGTTGGCCTCAAATTCTTGAACATTATGAACCGAAGCTGACGTTTTCAAATTTACAAACAGTAGTGGACCAAAATATTGGATAAGTCAGTTATTCTCGGTTTTCTTTCAAGCCCAAGATAAAAGCTCAACTCGATTTCTTGGTGATGCCATGCATTAACTTGTCAAAACCATGAAAAGAGTGCCAAATCTATTTGCTATTCCATCTTTCTCTTCAACCCAACCATATATACAATAAACAAACCAAAGAGAGCAAATATAAATAAATCTGGTAATTGACTATTTTTATCAAATGCAAGCCCAAGATAAAAGCTCAACTCGATTTCTTGGTGATGCCATGCATTAACTTGCCAAATCTATTTGCTATTCCATCTTTCTCTTCAACCCAACCATATATACAATAAACAAACCAAAGAGAGCAAATATAAATAAATCTGGTAATTGACTATTTTTATCAAATGCTTGTTTGAGAGGATAGAAAGAACGTATAAGAAATCACTAAAGGGACCCCAATCCCAAGACGCAAAATAATAAGGAAATTGTAACCAAAACCACAAAATCAAATCCATAAGAACAACCCCCATAGTTTGTGAGTGAGCATGCATGTATAGGGGCAGTGTTGTGTTTTCTTGTGGGGGTGCATATAAATTCGGTTTTGAGGAGAAAGATGTAAAAGAGGAGAAGAGAAGTTTACAGTAAAGGAATATCAGTGTAAATGCTAGAGAGAGAGAGAGAGAGAGAGAGAGAGAGAGAGATTAATAGTTATGTACCCGCAGGCCTACAATGGCCATGGATGATTAAGGTTGGTCAAGCATTGGAAAGTGATGCTGCTACACGCAGGTTCAGGTACGACTTGTCCTCGCATGCGAAGTTATTCAAATTGCCGTCAACCCTAACACAAAAAATAGTATAAAATTTATAAACAAAACCACAAAATCAAATCCATAAGAACAACAACCAGTGTGTGAGTGAGCATATGTGTCTAGGGGTAGTGTCGTGTTTTCTTGGTACAGATGAATTTGGTTTTGCGGAAAGAGATGTGAAAGAGGAGAAGAGAAGTTTACAGTAAAGGAACATCAGTCTCTGTGTGTGTGTGTGTGTGTGTGTGAGAGAGAGAGAGAGAGAGAGAGAGTTTTATACGTTCAGGCCTACAATGGCCATGGATGATTATGGTTCAATTTGCCATCAATCCTAACCCAAAAAATAGTACAGAAATTGTAGACCAAACCACAAAAATCAAATCCATAAGAACAACCATTGTGTGTGAGTGATCATGCCTGTCTAGGGGCAGCGTTGTGTGTTCGTGTGGGTGTGCATATGAATTCGTTTTTTAGGCAAAAGACGTGAAAGAGGAGAAGAGAAGTTTACTGTGAAGGAACATCAATATGTGAGAGAGAGAGATAGAGAGAGAGAGAGAGAGAGATGTACGCACAGGCCTACAATGGCCATGGACGATTAAAGTTAAGGTTTGTCAAGCATTGGAAAGCAATAGTGCTACACACAAATTCAGGTACAATTTCTCCAGTCATGCGGAGTTCTTCAGATTGCCATCAATCCGTGCATAAGTTGTCTGACTCAAGGTAATGCGAATGAACAAGGAAGCACCTTCCTGGAATTTAAAAAGATTCATCTGACGGGGAACTACATTACGCAGGTTCAAATCCATCGCCTTCAATAGTTTATTCATAGATTAGAAAGGGTTGGTTGTATCTAAATTGATTAGCTGACGGGCTGAGGATAAAAGGGCAGTAATTGGGGGAATCCCCCAAGGAACAAGGTCCTGCATTGACATATCTAAGATGGCTGTTAATAGCGTATTGTGTTGTTGATTTTGATGCATGAACCCCAATTATAGACATTATCCTCAGGAGTAAAACTGCTGTATTGTTGTGTTGGCTCAAAAACAGAGTTGTTCGTGTTGGCTCAAAAACAAAGTTGTTCGAGTATCAGTTGATTATTTGGTTTGAAAAGCAACAAGCAAAAGCGGAAAACGGAAACAATTCATCAAACATGTGGTGAGCAAAGAGTGTAAAGTAACGGTGTGCATTTTCTGAAAAAAGGCCCATTGTTGTGTTGGCTCAAAAACAAAGTTGTTCGAGTATCAGTTGATTATTTGGTTTGAAAAGCAACAAGCAAAAGCGGAAAACGGAAACAATTCATCAAACATGTGGTGAGCAAAGAGTGTAAAGTAACGGTGTGCATTCGTGCATACGTTTAAACATCTCGCATGAAATGTTAAAGCCAAAGGAAGCATGAAAGCAGTGAACCCATGAGTAAGATGAGCAAAATCGTGGAAAACAGATGAAAAGAGAGCAGGTGCAGTTGGTCTAATTCAATCAAAAGTCGGCATACCGGTAGTATTATGGGAGAGGAAGTTCCGCTTCTCCAGAAAGCCAAAGTTAGTTTTGTACAAGATTTCAGATGCGGTTTTGGTGTGTACAAGATTTCAGATGCAGTTTTGGTGGCCGGCGGAAGGTTGATCGTGAATTCATATTGGAGGCGTGTTCTCGGTAGCATATGAGCCAGGTTCTTGACGCGTTGTTATTCGGCTGAAGTTCATCTGCAAGTTGTTGTGAGGAGAGTAAACTTCGTCAAGTTCTTGCGCTGCCAAAAAAAAAATGTATGGATGGGGTACGGTTGTGGCAGGGAAGGTGCAGTTATCTCTGTTTTCCTACTATTGTGAGTTGTGACGATTCGAGGAGTTGTGATGAGCAAACGTGTGTTTGCATCGGTTCTAAAAAAAAGGCCTAGAAAATTAGCAATATGGAAGATCTTTGAGGGTATTTTGGTCATGTAAATGTGTAGAAACATCGTTAAACACATGACACTTTTAAGTTAGAGAGATAGAGAGATTTAATAAGCAAACGAGTTCAAATTTCAATTTGGTGAGTTATCAAAGGCGACTATTGTGAAATGCGTCAAATCAAATACTGAAACCCTAAAATTTAGATGTCAAAATCTGTGGCAATTCGTACTTTCTGATATGCAATAGCACTTGTTGTGGTTTTTATGAAGGTTGTGATGGTCACCAAAAACAAAAAATTTCAAAAATCAAAATTTTCATTGACACAAATAACTTGCATTCATTTGATGGCCTAGAAGCTTTCCACAAGAAAAGAAGAATGCAACAAAGACGGAGAGGAAGACAAGGGGGAAGGATAGTAGTGACAGTGGTGATAGTTTGACATAGTTTAACATGAGTTTAAGGCAATAAAATATCATGATCCGTTTTCGAAGCACAAATTCAAAATATCAAAAAAATACTAGTACAAAGCAGCTAGTGATTTTACCAACAAGTCACAAACTCAACTGGTTATCGGATCTCAATATATGGAGCTATAGTTAAAGGGCCTTACCGGGCTCGGGGCCCAAAATGATATAAATGGCCCGAGGCTTACTCGGCTCCATAACAAAATCCTAAAATCGAACAAAAAGCACAATTGGACTGAACTCTCTCTCTCTCATCTGCAAATAAAGGAGACCCAACTAAGAACCCTAGTGTGCCCCCTCTTCAAATTGTTTGCATCTCCGAGCAAATAAAACTTGTGTCTAAGATTAAGCAATTACATGTTTCTTAAAGCTACACATTCGATTTCAATTTGATTATTGGGGCTACATGATGTGTATATATGTGTAGGTGGGGTTGGGGTTGGGGGCGAGGTGGGGTAGGGGAGGGCTGGACACAGAGGTTTGCAGTGGTGTTTGTGTGTGTGGGTGGGTGTGTAACGTGTAAACGTGGACTTCATTGGCTATTTTTTGCTCTTGTTTGAATTGCCATACAATTCTATTTGATATGAAATTACCATTCGAGTTCAATTCAAGGTTTTGATGTTCAAATTCAATGATAGGAACTCACAAACAGAGGGAGTCATTGTTAGCTAATGTTTGGATTTGGTACTCATATACGTTCTCGTTGCAATCTACACTTATTCATGTGGAAAGTAGCACATCCCTTGCATGCAATGTAGTTATGTTTAGACGATTTGATCTAGGGATCACCGACACCTCATATGGGGCGAGGTATAGTGTCCGATACCTACTGACACCCTGACACCAACACCTCCGAACAAGTTTCGAACACCTCTCAGTGGTGTTCAATTTTTTTTAATATAATTTTAGAATTTCACATGCCACGGTACCAAAGATTTTCCCAGGTCGATCGTGCAACATTTAGCTAAATCAAGCCCCCGCTTGCATGCTAAGTCAGCCTATCCCTCAGGCTAGGCAATGTTAAGAGCAAATGAATAAAGAAAATAAAAGTTTGGGAGAATAATATTCATTATATTGCTTGGAGAATGCTACAATGCTTGGATCACTTTATTCCTTGGCCAAGTGGGGCCTTAGCTATTTATACTACACCTCCTCAACAGACGATGAGGATACGTTTAATCCTAAGGTCTACATTACGTCTCTAGAACTATATACAATAATATCTAAATATTTATATGTCTCCCTACCTTTTTAAAGTTCTCTTCGAAGTCTCTAAAATTATGTCTTATGTACGAGAAGCATGTGCAGAGAGTTAGTGAATATTTTGGAAATGATATTTCACTATATTGGTTGGAGAATGTTACAATGCTTGGATTACTCAATGCATTGGCCAAGTGAGGCCTTAGCTATTTATACTAGACCTTATCAACGGACGGTGGAGATACATATGATCATACGATCTACATTCTGTCTCTAAAAATATATACAATAGAATCTAAATATTTATAAATCTCCTTATCTTTCTAAAGTTCTACTCTAAGTCTTTAGAATTATCTCTTATGTACAAGAAGCATGTGTAGAGAGTTAGTGAACATTCTAGAAAATGATATTCACTATATTGCTTGGAGAATGCTACACTGCTTGATTTACTCTATGCCTTGGCCAAGTGAGGCCTTAGCTACTTATACTACTCCACCTCCTCAACATATGGTGGGGATATATTCGATCCTAAGGTCTACATTCCGTCTCTAGAATTATAGACAATAGTATCTAGATATTTACAACTCTCCCTACCTTTCTAGAGTTATCCTCTAAATCTCTAGAATTATCTCTTATGTACAAGAAGCTAGAGATGCAACTTGGGCCAGGAAACTCGTGGAAAACTCGTACTAGCCCGCAAAAATATGGGCATAAACTTACTTTTGTAGTGATCGTGGTGGATGTGGGCTCAAAATTTTGAGCTCGTTAAAAATATGGGCTGGACATGGGCAAAGGTTTCTACAAGCCCGTTCAGCCCGTGAAAAAATCAGCCCGTCTAAATATTATGTATATATATATATATATATATATATGTATACACACACACACACAATATATTTATTTTGTTTTCTTTAGTCATTAAAAACCGTGGTTCACATAAGTCCATGCAATCTCAACCCTCAAACTCTTAACCTAATAGAATACTACTCTATTTCTTTTTTGTACTTTCTGAACTCTTATCCCCCACTTCGACAAAGTCAAAGCCTCAAAGCGAAATGTATGCTCATATTCTTGTCTTATTTTTCTGAACCAGGTTGAGCGACGGTTCCCACTTTTGTTCATGTTTAGAGATCTAAAGACTCTACTTTTCCTACTTTATTTTTTATCATAGGATTAGAGATTATTGTCTTTTTTTCTCTCATTTTTGTCCTAAATCGTTGTTTTTATGCTTATATTTAAGTTCATTTTGAGACTTTAATGTACTTTATTTCATTATCATGACTAAATTGTAGAGTTGTATGGTCAATGATATGTTTCGAAATTATTTTAAAAGAAAGTAATTTGTAACCATGGACAACCCGCGTCCAGCCCATGTCCACCAAAATTTTGATGGGCTTGATGTGGACACATATTATTTGGCCCGTAAATAGGCTGAGAGGGACATGTGCACGACTTTTGGAGAGCGAGCTGGTCATGGTCTAACTCTTGGGCATGTCTTGCCCGCCCAAGTTGCACCCCTACAAGAAGCATGTGTAAAGAGTTAGTAAATATTCTGGAAATGATATTCAATGTATTGCTTGGAGAATACTACAATACTTGGATCACTTTATGCCTTGGCCAAGCGAGGCCTTAACTATTTATACTACTTCACCTCGTCAACGGACGGTGTGGATACATTTGATCATACGTTCTACATTCCATCTTTATAACTATATACAATAGTATCTAAATATTTACAAGTCTTCCTATCTTTTTAGACTTCTCCTTTAAGTCTATAGAATTATCTCTTATGTATAAGAAGCATGTGTAGAGAGTTAGTGAACATTCTAGAAATGATATTCATTATATTGCGTAGAGATTGCTTGGATCACTCTATGCCTTGGCCAAGTGAGGCTTTATTTATTTATACTACTCGACCTCTTCAACAAACAGTGGAGATATATTTGATCTTACGGTCTACATTCCGTCTCTAGAACTATATATAATAATATCTAGATATTTATAAGTCTCCCTACTTTTCTAGAGTTCTTATAAGTAGAGGTGTCAAAAGGGCCGGGTGGCCCGCGGGTTGGCCCGACCTGGCCCGTTTTTGGCCCGGGCTGGCCCGGCCCTTCACGTGAACAGTGACGGCCCACTTCTTTAGGGCTCTGGACCAGGCCACATAATCCCAAAAAATTATCCAGGCCAGCCCGTTTTTTTTGGTCTTTTGTGAACTTCCAAAAATCTATAAATTTCTAGGCCATTCTCTTGCTTTCAATAAAATTCAAATCAGATTTTTCAACAAATTCCAATCTAAATTCTTTTACTCTCTCTCTCTATCTCAAACAACTATAAACTACATTTTGGTCTTTTGTGAACTTCCAAAAATCTATAAATTCACACCCTTTCTTTCTAATTTTTCACACCAATCTTCTTACTCTCTCTCTTATCTCAACATTCTACATTTCTACAAGTTTTGCTACTATTTTTCTCTCCAACTACTACTCTTGCTAATTATTACTCACTAATTTGTACTCTTGCTAATTACTACTATCGTTTACTAATTACTACTTTTCCTATATTCTAATTACTAGCCTACTTCTTTCATTAATTTGTTACTCTCTAATTCTTTTGTTTACTAATTAGTAATTAGCGCATTCTTATTTATTAATTACTATTACCAAATTCTTTTTAATTACTAACTTTCTCTAATTTTGAGTTACTAATTACTCTTATTCGTTAGTTACTCTTTAATTCTTTTTAATTGTTATTTCTAATTAGTAATTACTGCTCTTATTCCTACATTTAGTTTAATATTACTATTTTTATTTTCCAATCTAGTAAAAAAATTTAGCGTCAAATATGTCTGGAATACTAAAGAAATTCAGGCGTGGATCATCATTACGAAAAACATCATCATCATCACAAACACCACTACCAGCACAAGCTCCACCGCTACGGTCATCACAAACACCAATCCAAGCACCACCACAACCATTCGTTCCTGGACGAATGAGTACAGGTTGTATGATAGATACCCAAGCCAATTGGGAGTTCAATCAAAATATTCCAGATTTTGAATACACGCCTTCACAAGACCCCCCGCTTTATAGTCAAGGACGCAGCTCGGTTGGCGAAGCTACTACTCCGTGGCATAATGTTAACCCGATGGGCAGTCGTGATGGAGAAGGGCCGAGCAATACTTCCAGTAGTCAGCCAGAAGTCCAAAAGGTGAAAAAAAAGAAAGCCGAGTGTTGGAATCATTTTGATGAAATTACGGTAGATGGCGCTCGAAAAGCTCGATGTAAGTATTGTACTAAATTATTTACCACTGGTTCTGGTAATGGACATCTTAACATGCATTACCCTATGTGTGCACCTCGAAGCGGCCATGTCGAACCTATGCAAACGCAGTTATCCTTTGATGGTAAGTTATTTGTTTATAATCAGCGAGAACAAAGAGACGGTCTCGCTGAATTTGTTATTCATGATGAACAAGCCTTTAGTTTTGCCGATAATCCTAAGCACTCTAGATATATGAACACCTACGTGCAACCTTTGTACAAAAAAGTTACACGAAACACCACTAGATCCGATGCACTCCGGCAGTATTATGCTGCTAAAGCACGCTTGATTGACTATTTCGATCATTTTAACAGTAGAGTTAGTCTTACTTCTGATATTTGGCAAACTCCGTTTACTTTTGTTAGTTATGCTTGTGTGACGGCCCATTGGATTGATGTTGATTGGGTTATGAACAAAAGAATCATCGCATTCGAACTATTTCCTTTTCCGCATGATGCAAATAATGTAGCTAGTATTATAATTAATGCATGTACCACATTTAAAATAAAGAATAAGATTATGAGTGTTAGTTTTGATAATGCTTCTAATAATAAAGCTGCTGTTGCAGCTTTAAAGGACACGCTTCAACCTGTACTTAATGGTGAATTATTTCATGTTCGCTGTGTTTGTCACATTATTAATTTAATTGTTCAAGATGGTTTAGCTGCTGCAGGAGATATTCTTCTCAAAATGAGGGGTATGACAGCGTATGTTAATAGTTCAGGTCCGAGAACACAACACTTTAAAACATTGTGTGTTCATTACAATATGTCTCGCAGGAGACCACTTACAGATGTGGCCCACAGGTGGAACTTTACATACCATATGCTTTTACATATTCTGGCATACAAAGAAGTCTATACGCATTATCTACTAACCTCGTTCCCAGTCGGCTTGCCAACTCAGGAGGAATGGCAGATGGCTACATACCTATCTGAATTTTTGGAGGTATTTTACACGTCTACCAACTTATTGTCTGGTACGTACTATCCCACCTCTCCTATCACTATAATAGAAATCCTCAAGATGGCTACAATAACAAAATGAAGATATATAGGACCCTTTCAACAAATAGTAGAAGAGATGGATAAAAAATTTAATAAATATTACAAGAAATTGCCTGTTATTTTTGTTGTGCCTACTTGTTTAGATCATAGGTTAAAGTTGCATGGCGTGAATGTGTCGATACAAGAGATTGCAAGACTAATGAACTACACGCAAGAGGACACAACTACACTCACAACGAAAGTGAGCAAGAAATTTGAGGATCTGTTCAACCTCTATAATAGTTTCGCTGACGTGCGCGGGCGAGTTTCATCATCGACTGGTGAGATGTATTATGCGCCATACCTTAAGGGCCTCGAACATCTAGTAACAAGACAACTACCAGGTGAAGGTACTTCTAATACGGCATATTCGTCTACTTTTTCCTCTTTTAATGAGATTGGTTTATATTCCAATTCTAATCATTATGCTAATTTATCGATGCAAGAACAAGTTGATTTTAATTTGTTAGGTTTTTGAAAACAAAATCAAAACATGTATAGAACTTTAGCCCAGATTGAACGGGATGTACTGCCGGTGCAAGCCTCCACGGTTGCTTCAGAGTCGGCAGTTTCAGCGAGTGGGAGAGTTTTGGATGGCAGGAGGAGTCGGCTTAACCCTGAGTCACTCGAGCTATGTGTATGTTGGAAAGATTATCTTGACGCGAAATATCGCGAGCAAGATAAATCGATTGATGATAGAAAGAGCAGTGACTCGGACGTTGAAATACTTGCGGATGATTAGGTAATTTCTTTTTATTTTCCATTTCCCAAGTTTTTAGAATAATTTATTTCACAATATATATATATATATATATATATATATATATATATATATCGAATAGGTTTTTACAAGCAAAATAGATATTTTTTTCATATATATAATAAAAAATAGGTAACTTCGCCTGTTTGTTTACAAGCAGCCGGTCCCAAGCCCGGATAAAAGGAGGAGGGCCTATGAATAAATTTATCTTCAATTTAACTCCATCAGTTTGAATATTTGAATGCTATAAATATTTATTGTATGCACACATATTACTACATATAGGTGTGCGTGCCTATGGATTTTTAGTTGTTTTATTTGCTTGTATACACATATATGTGGTAATATATATACGCTAATTATTAAATTATAATTTGCTTACATAATAACAAGAAATTATGTCAATTAAAGTGTTTAATTTGAATAACAAGAAATTAAAAAAAAAGGATAGGGCCCGGGCTCGGCCCAAGCCCGGCCCTAAATATAGGGCCTAGGGCTAGGGCTTGGACTGGGCCTAGATACCCCATTAATCTGGCCCGGCCCGGTTTCCATTCTCTCTGGCCCGGCCCCGGCCTTTTTTCTCTTTTGGCCCGCTGGGCCCGGGTTGGGCCGGCCCAAACCCGGCCCTTTGACACCACTACTTCTAAGTTTCTAAAATTATTTTTTATGTACAAGAAGTATGTGTAGATAGTTAGTGAATATTCTGGAGACTTTACACATTTATCGCCTCGTAAACGCCCGTCTTCGAAGCTTCATGACATCTCACGAAGAAATGTCGAAAAGTATGGGTCAAAGTATAAATTTTCAAACTTATATAAATAAATTTTAAGGATTCACAATTTTGGAGCTCTTCTATAAATAAATTTTAAGGAAGCCCTAATTAGATCGACCCATTACCGTTTTCTTCTGAGTCGTCTTCTTGCGGCATCAAGAGAAGAGAACGAAGCAGACGACCCACCCAAACTGGTCGCCGGTGGATCTCGCCTTCGTATCTTGCCGCCGTCGCCGGATTCCAGCAACAGGTACCTTCGTCTTTCTCTCTCATCTATTTCTTTCTTCCTTCTTTACGGAGGTCTCCTTTCTCTCTCATCTCTCTCTCGTTTCGGTACATTCGAAGATGACACTATTGATGTAGATTGAGCCCTTGGTCTAAGGAAAGAGATAATAGTTGTATGACTTTGTAAGAGTTAAGTAATGAAGTAATTTTCCCTGTTTCCGTTTCCTGTTTCATGTTTCTGTTTCTGTTTGGGCGGTGAAGAAGAGGGCGCTATCCCTGTTTCTGCTACATGTTTGCATGACTTAGTAAGAGTTGAGTAATGAAGTACTTTGTTATGTTATGTAACATGTTTTTTTTGTACTATATTGCATTTAAATTTTAAGTATGACTTTTATTTGAGTTGCTTGTTTTGTGGTTATTGATTATTGCTTACTATTTTAGATGTAGAATGTATTTTATATTTAATGACTATATATATATACATAATAAAAATATATAAAAGAATTCAGCGGTATCCTGCATTGTCCAAAATCTGGTTTTTTGGAAATTGCGGTGTCCGGTGTCCCGGTCGGTGTCGGACGCAGTGTCCCGTGTCCGTGCTACTTAGGATTTGATTAAACAACAAGGAATTCTATATATGCAAGTAAATGCTTTATTTGCTTCGTAGTTTGTATTCTTTTCTTTTTTTCCTGAATGACCAAATGCCTTGTGTTTCTTGTTTTAGCCATAACGAACATGACGTCAATCTTGTTCTGTTCCGTATTTCGAGAGAGCCTTCTTTCTTAAGCTTCTCTTAGTTGCTTGCATGTTTCGTTTTTTTTGTTTTCCCACATCCGGTTTATGTTCAACACCTTACCAGTAGTCTTTGTGCTCATGGTGGTCTCTTTCATTCCTACTGGTTAAGGATTTTTATCGATTAGGTTTGTTCATTGAATAAAACTGGGTTGCACAGGAACCCTAAGGTAGAAAAGAGAAAAGAACTATAATTCAATTGTGTCTCTTATTGATTTGGTCGATATTAACTTTAGAATAATTAGCAGTCAAAGCACGCAGAATTTTGGTTCTTATTGCTCATTGATGTTATTGAATATTTTTTCTTTGATTTGAAGGAACCTTAGATACGACTTGGTTTTGAGCTCTAAACGTTTACATGCTCGAGAATAGTCATGAGCTTTCAGTAGTAAGCTAACTAAGTTTATCATTTTCTAATAGAGAAATAAGAAGTCAGAAAGTTATACCAAAGGTTTTACAGATTTAATCAACTAGTTTGAATGTCAATATCAGGTGACCAAACTATTCAGAAGGAGGCTGCCTGACGAGTTCAATAGAAGTGGGTCAAATGAGGGAACAAGATGAGTCCTCCGTGAGAGAGAGGCGGGAAAGTGGATGTGACGAATTAGAAGATCGCGTAGAAAAATCCAGAGATTCTGGCAAGCATCGCAGCAAGGAGAGGAGTAAGAGCAGTCGAAGGGAAGAGAAGGATCATAGGAGTAGAGACCCAGAAAGATTGAAGACTGACGAAAAGGATGCTAAAGATTCTCAAAAACATAGAGTTTCCGATAGAGAGAGGAGGAAGGAGGACAGAGATGACCCTGAGAGGGATAGGATCAGAGACAAGGTTGGGGAGAAAGATGGCGATCGGGACAAACACAAGGATAAAGAGCGGAAAAGAGATAAAGATCGAGGTAAGGAAGAGCAGCGTGAGAGGGACAGAGATACAGAGAAGGATAGAGATCGAGGGCGAGACAAGGATAGAGGGAAAGAGAGGAGCAGGGATAGGGATAAAGAGAAAGAAAGAGACAGGGGAAAGGACAGGGAAAGAGAGAAGGGGAGGGAGAAGCATAGAGATAAAGAGAAGGATAGGGAAAATGAAAGGGATAGAGATAGAGACAAGGATGCTCTTGATAAGGAGAAGGGAAAAGAGAGATTTAGGGAGGAGATGGAGGACGACCAAGATGAAGAGAGATATCGAGAAAAGGATAAAGTGAGTCGGAAACATCGGGATGGGCTGAAATTCGGTGATGAAGATGGTAAGTATAGTGATATAACTAAGCAGGGGACGAGTTTTCGTCATGAGGAGGCTGAGAATGGAACACCAAAGCATGACCCGAAGGCTGATGGTGGTGGATCAAACCGACCAGTGTTGGTGCTTGAGGAGCGCATTTTAAAGTAAGTGAATCTTATCATGATTTCTATGCCATGTTTCTGCTAGATTAATATTTTTACATCCTCGCAATCCTTTTTACCTTTGTGATTTGATGTTTCTGAGGCATGTGGGATTCTTTGAATTGATAGGATGATTACCATGTTCATTTTTCCTTCAATTTGAAGTTACTACATATTAGTTCTGGTGGTACCCATGTTACTGTGCATTTGATAGTTGATTTGGAGATCAGATTGATCATGTCCATGTAACTAATGTAATACAGGCTGAGGTTCCTGTAAATTAGATGGTAAGGAGAGAAGGTAAATGTTAATTCACTGTATAGAACCAAATAGTTGTTGTACTAACTTTGTACCAGTTAAGGTTAAACTAGTAAAGGATGCTTAAGTGACTACTGATAGCTATTTAAACAAATACAAAAGGCAAAACAACTGTGAAATCCTTGGGGATTTGGATTTAAAAGTGGGAATGGGATGTACCAGCTATCTATATTCTTTAGAGTGACCTACCCTCTGTGGATCTATCTTCTCAACTGGTTGAGAGAGGAGAAGATCCCAGTAGTCGTGTACTTCTATCTCGTCAAACGAAGGCGCTAAAACAGAAATATTAATAGCAAAAAATAAATAAATAAAGGAATAGGATGATCGAAATGAAAGAAATCACTTTTCAGGCTTCCTTCAACACATGCATTTCTCCTGGCTGCGTTATTGTCGCTATCCATCCGCATCAGGCACATTAACTAGAGAAGACCATTTGGCAAGGTATTTGCAACTCTACTTTTAAGGTGCATGGTGCGTTTGTGGAGAAGCAAAGTATTTGCTGCTTTGAATGCTGCCTTTACTGTTCTGAATCTTTTGGTTTGTAATTTACTAGTAGTATTCCACATTGGAATCTTTTAGAGGTAAAGAGTCTGATCGTAAATGGATTATTAATTGGAATGTAATGGCATCAACTTTCCATGATAGAACAGTGAATGTAATGAGGTTATGTCATGGTTCTGGAGCAAGTTACACCATATACTTGAGTTTCTCTTCTAAGTATTTCAAATTTTGTTAAATAGGAGAGGATTATCTTAATAGGAGTATAGAGGCCAAGAATTTTTGTGTGGCATGAATTCTTACCTAATAGCGGCAAAAGATTTCAAAGCATGGCCTCCTATTCATATAGACAAGATTCCTACGGCCTTATCCTCAATTACCTTGCGATTTCACTTACTTGTGGAAGGAAGAGGGGAAAATTGAGGTAATGAAGAAAAGAAAGCATATTACGAATTGAAATCTTCTTTCTCTATCTTCTTTCTCTCTGATTACCGCTACACCCATCTACGTTTCTTGTCTATGTGCCGGTGTTGCCAGCATTGAAGAAGGGTAAAAGAAAACGTTAAATGTGGTCTCTCTCTCTATGAGAGTCCGTGGTGATATTTTTCTTTACTGGGATGGGATGGGATGGATCCAAATTGATTCTTTTGCACAAAGGCTGGGGAAGACATGAGAGAGAAAGTTTGAGAGAATTATAGATAGGGAAGGATGTTGAACAATAGTGGGAAGTCTATATCTCGAGAATCTTGATGTTGATGTCCATGTTTCTTGAGAGAAAGCAGATGAGTTACGAAGGCTGCTGTGAAATGATCTTCCAGTGACTTTGCGTTGAATGAATTTTTACAGCCTATTCGGGAGAGAGAAAGGGGTAGGGGGCAGAGAGAGAGAGAGAGAGAGAGCAATCTATGGCTTTGTCATTGTCTGTGGCCCCTGTTCATTGACGTGTCGATTGCCATGTAACTTCTACCAGCATTCGAGTAGAATCATTTGGTCAGAGTACACTTTTGCTAAAGAGTAAGAAGCACCAGAACGTATTATTGAGCTAAAACTGCACCCTGGCATCATCTCCCACCTCAAACCAAGTATGCCCCCTTCAATCAGCTGAATCTTTGCGAATGCATATTAACTGAGACACATCCTATATAATTTCCCTTCCCAGCCCACTCTCAAACCCCTTTCCCTGTATATCTGTCATATGCTTACAGTCTTGAACTTTTGATAAAAGGTGTGAGAAGCACACTAGTGCGTAGAAGTAGACTTCCACTAGCAAGTGCAATTAATTTAACTGCATTTTTTCTTCTTTTTGTTTTGACTAACCTATACATGAAGCACCAAAACCAGATATAACACCTCTATGATCTATAAACATTCATGCCAAGATCTTCTAATAATAACCAAAAACTATCAATATGTCTGGATCGAGCAACTGAAACTATTATCACTGAAATAAAAACGAAGAATGGATTTGTTTTTTCTTTTCTTCAAAACACATGGATCTGATAAACGGAATGTGTTTAATACAACATTATTCATGACCCAAACCAACATTCCACGAGGGTGAGCACGCCTGTGAAAGATTTTCACAAGAAATAAGGGTGTGATTTACTAGTCTGTCCCTTATTCATAATTTTTTATGGGTATTTGTATGTACAAATGGTCGTCAGTTGGTTTTATCTTTGATTGGTATTGTTGTTATTAACGGTGTACTCGGGGTTGAATTACTTTGACCTTGGGGTATATTAGACTGGAAGTGTACCACTGCCTCGTCTAATGCACACTTTGTTTGAGTCCATGTGTGGAGCTTCTTGAGAGGAAGCAGAGGATGGAAATGGGCAAAATTGGTCCAAAGGAAGTCAATAGCTGCAATCAAGAGCATTCTAGCTTGCTAACATACTCTGAAGCACTGGTGGTGGGTGCGCCAATCAGAGTGAAGCACCGGCATCGGGTGCGGGTGGGGTGTGGCACGGGTGCGTGTCAGGTACGTATCCGCTATATTTTTTTTTAGTTTCCTAAATACCGGGTGCGGATAGTATAAGGATTGTGTGTATCGAATTCTTATAGGCTGAAAACATGGTTTTCAAAAGAACTTTTGGGGTGTCAAAACATAAAACAGAAGTTTTGGGGGTCAAAACATAAATAACAAACTTATACTTCAACATTTTGACTGCAGATCTGTGGGGAGGGGGAGGGGGGAGAGGGGGGGGGGGGGAGAGAGAGAGAGAGAGGGAGAGAGAGAGAGAGACCGGCGACCACCCAAGAGAGATCGGCATTTAGGGATTTCCGGCAGAGAGGAGACTGTTCAGAAAGAGAGAGGTAGGAGGAGGAGGAGAAGTAGAAGAAGATAGAACCTGGGACCCGAGGTGGCATGAGGCGTGCGGTGGCCCAAGGCTGCAGCAGCAATAGAACCTGGGCTGTGATTCCAGAGAATAGGAGATACCTGCTTGATGTTGAGTGGTTTTTTGACAGCTTGATTCAATTTGCTGTTTTCTACTTATTAAGTTCTTACTAAAATTATCCCCAGTACTTAAAAGAAGTAACAGTAACCCGTACAAACTTTATTGTATTCAGCTATGCAATTTAACTATTTGTGAAACAACCCATTAAACTTAGCAAACTCTCAAATATTAATATTTTTCATCACATGTATATAATGTATATATGTATATAGTATAACCTCTGCTGCATCCCGCCATCCTCTCCTGTAATTTCCAAAAATGACGGATCCGTGTATCCGCATCCGTGTGGTATCAGCACCCGCACCTGATTCCATGCTTCTTAGCTTACATATAATTTGTCGAGCAAAAATGCAGTAAGTTATTTTAGTTCCTTGATGGTAGTCATGGAACAATGGGGTCTCAGAAATCAGGTTCCTTAAACTTGACAATATTTTAACCTTTTAGACAGATGGTCTGTCATAAACCTTGAAGGGTGTAATTTTAATCATTCCCTCTTGAATATCGGTATTTAGTTCAGAAATAAGTATGAGCATTTGGTGTATGAAGTAGAAGGGACTTGTAATAAGGTTGTCCAATGACATATTTCAAACAGAACATAATTTTCTTAAAAAAAAGAGACTTTATTAGATCTTACGTAATTTAATCAGAACGGTAATAAGAGTATCTAAAGCTGTTCTACGATCAGGTATGGTTGGCGAGCAATTTATTGGCGGACATGGTGCGGTTTATTTAAAACCCCATAGAAATTAAGAACAGAAAGTAATAAAGGATACAAAGGTCTTCAATAGAATCAATGGAGTTTCTGAGCAAAAGCTGCAGAAAATTCTACCAATAAAATTGTTTAAAAAGTTCTTACAGCGCTTGCTTATGTAGAGACGCAATAGACTTCTTTCCTACGAAGATAACATTTCAAAGACTATATTTAGAGAAGATGGTAGTTACTAGATTTTAATCTGCCACCAATTACCCAAGGATCCTCAATATGCAAGATGGCCAGCATACCCACGACAAGGACATGACATGTTTGTGTATAGATATTTTATTAAGTGCCCATATACTAATGGCTTTTCGTCCTGCTGAGTCAGTTGCTTTGGTAATATGCATTTTGTTTCTTATCCTTGAAAATTTTGATTTCTGCTAACTTTAACAGTTTCCTATGTTGTTAAAAGCCATACTTTTGTGTCTAGGGTTTGTTGTTTTAAGTTGTGAAGAATCGTGGGCTTCTGCAACGTTTAATATTGTGGCCTTATATTGATGACGGTTAACTTCTTCATGAGGCTACTTGGCTATTAGATCAATATCGTTGAGTGCTGTCTTGACTGTTGAACCCCTTGATATATTTGCACCGGTTTCAGGGATGGGTAGTGTATCTTGAAGTGCGACTCTATCGTTCACGATGTTTACTTTACCCTGATTCAGTAGTTGCACTGGTTTTGGCTTATCATGGTGCTTATGAAGCTTATCCCTCAAATTTCTTAGTTAGGTTTGTGTTTGGCTAAGTTTAGTTGAAGAAGTTATATTTCATGACTGTTAAGTTTTTTTCATTTCTCACTCATCAGGATGAAGGAAGAAAGATTGAAGAAAAAGCCTGAAGGTGTATCAGAGGTTTTAGGATGGGTTAATAAGAGCCGCAAGCTCGAGGAGAAAATGAATGCTGAAAAGGAGAAAGCCTTGCATCTGTCAAAGGCTTTTGAAGAGCAGGTTAGTTTATCTTCTCATATATTTCTGACCATCTCTCTTAATCGTATTTAGGTGAATGATGGATTATATTATGAACTTTTCAGGACAATATTGATCAAGGTGAAAGTGAAGATGAGAGTTCAGCTCAGCCTAAGCATCGTAAGAATCCTTCTAGCTCCACTTAGTTTGTATATAGATATACAGTCTATACTACGCCCTGAACTTTTTCTGTCAGTCAAATTCTTGTTATATGACAATTCAACCATGTAACTAGTGCTGTAACTTGCAAAAAACTCAAATATAGTTCATGTAAGACATCAGACCACTTCTTTTATAGGTAAAATAAAATGGCGCCAAGGGGGCACATGTAAATACGCAAAAGGAATACCTAACCTCACTATACACCTACTAAACTGGAATAGTACAGAAGGGGCTACAAAAAATTAACAACATCAATGTCTCAAGACTTTGCTACCTGGGGAACGCCTTTTTTGAGCAACAGAAACACACTTTTGTACTTGGGACATAAAACTTATGTATCAGTACAGTTTGTATATTTCGTTAGTTCCGAAATACATAGTTGAGATGCCCATTGTTGTGAATGACATGCACTTTCAAGTTTGTCTTATATGAACAAAATCAAAGCAAAGAACAGAGGTGTTTAACTTTTGCCATGTTGTATTCATCGCCTGTTTTCTTTTGCATGTGTTTTCTCTACTGCATGTAAATTTATCAGGTGCCTGATCACCTAAAAATTGCTTGAACAAATGTCAACAGAGGATCTAGCGGGTGTTAAAGTTCTTCATGGGCTTGACAAAGTAATGGAAGGCGGTGCAGTTGTTTTAACACTCAAAGATCAGGGCATACTTGCTGATGGTGACATCAATCAAGGTATAATATTATAGTTTATTCTCAATTATCTTTATTTATTTTCATATTTTATTTGCTTGGACCCAGATTTTGTTAGGTGACGTTCAATGTATGTACCAGAGGTTGATATGCTCGAAAATGTGGAAATTGGTGAGCAAAAGCAGAGGGATGAGGCTTACAAGGCGGCAAAGAAGAAAACAGGGACCTATGATGACAAGTAAGAGCAGCAATATGGTCTCTGTATCTTATGGTTGATGTACTTCCATATCTAACTGGTTGTTTTGGTCATTTTGCCACTTTAGATTTAATGAAGAGCCTGGTTCTGAGAGGAAAATACTTCCACAGTACGATGATGTAGTTGCAGATGAGGTGAAGCACATTTTTCTTTTCGTGTTATTACCAGAGATTATTGTGTGTGGTACATGATGTGGATATCGTGCTTCTGTTTCTTTTAGGGAGTAAGTCTGGATGCAAGTGGACGTTTCACTGGCGAAGCAGAGAAAAAACTAGAGGAGGTATGTCAATTTCTTTCTTTATGTTTTCTATAAATGGCAATAGGTAAGCTGATAAATGTGCATTCTTTCTATTTTAGCTCCGGAGAAGGATAGAGGGTGTTCCCACAGTCAACCCGTTTCAGGATCTCAATTCATCTGCAAAGGTATCATCAGAATACTATACTCATGAAGAAATCCTCAAGTTTAAAAAGCCCAAGAAAAAAAAGTCTTTGAGGAAAAAAGATAAACTTGATATAGATGCCCTTGAAGCGGAAGCTGTCTCTGCTGGATTGGGTGCTGCAGATCTTGGTTCTCGTAAGGATACTAAGAGGCAGCTTCTTAAAGAAGAAGAAGAGAGATCTGAAGCTTTGAAGAGAAGCAACGCATACCAATCAGCATATGCTAAAGCAGATGAGGCATCCAAAACCCTCCGTCTTGGTCAAACTCTTACTTTGCAGAAAGAGGAAGATGATACTGCAGTTTTTGGAGATGATGATGAGGATCTTCGTAAATCTCTTGAAAGGGCAAGGAAAATTGCTCTGAAAAAGCAAGATGACGGTCAAGTATCTGGTACTCATTCAATTACTCTCCTTGCTTCTTCCACTGGCAACAATTCAACTGCAGACAATGAAATCGCCGAATCTGGTGAGCCTCAAGAAAAGAAGCTTGTTTTCACAGAGATGGAAGAGTTTGTCTGGGGCCTCCAGCTTGATGAAGGTATAGTATATCAAATGCAAAGGCAAACTTTTGAAGGTTGCCAAATTCATGTTTGGTTAGAACTAGGTGCAGTTTTGTTTAAATTTTGCCATGCAATGATACTTTACTTCCATCATATGCACCTCCTATTGGGTCTTTAGTACATCACCTGTTATGCGTACTTCCGTGGCTATGGCGTTAACTTTTGCTGCAAATTCGTCTTCATATCATGATATCTAATGCTGCTTTTTCTCTTTCAGAAGCGCAGAAGCTCGATGGTGAAGATGTATTTATGGAAGAAGATGTTGCACCAGAAGTCTCCGGTCAAGAACCAGAAGATGTAGATGGTGGTTGGACAGAGGTAAAGGAAACCGGCGATAATGAAACACTCCCAAATCAAGATAAAGAGGAAGGAGTTCCAGACGAAACAATTCATGAAGCTTCTGTTGGAAAAGGATTATCAGGTGCACTTAAGCTGCTTAAAGACCGAGGAACATTTAAAGAAACTGTTGAGTGGGGTGGTCGGAACATGGACAAGAAGAAGAGCAAGCTTGTTGGCATCTATGAAAGCGATGGTAAAAAGGAGATACATATTGAGAGGACAGATGAGTATGGACGAATTGTAAGTGTCTTTTGCTTTAGGCAGCGTTCACTTATGAGTTTTTATCATCTTTAACTTCTTATTTTAAACATGTCTTGTAGAATTCTAACATCACCCCCCCCCCCCCCACCCCCACACACACACACAAAAAAAAAAAAAAATGATGAATAGCTGTAAACATTATTATGCTCTTATTCCTAAAATAAACAAGTCATTTTGAGCACATCCAACCGACATCTAGTTTAAACGTACTAACGCATAGCATTATATGTATATTCCTATTAGCTGTAAACATTATTGTGCTAAATCTAGATAAAGAAGTTGACGAAGAAAAGCATTCCTAGTGCGTGGTATAAGTTGAAACTAATCGTGTTATTTTCAGGCATTGACAGGAGCCATGAAGTTCAATTGTAACGCTTATGCTTATGATCTGATTGTTTAATGGACAAAATATAATGTTCCATCTAGCAATTTGCTTTTACTTAATGTGGATGGGTGATTACATGGAACGTGGTTTCTAACATGGGCTCAGAAGCCTGATTTTGATTTTTACCTTGTCTCACAACAAAGATTTGTGTCTTACCCAAGACATAAGTGCCCATGCTTTAGACGCAACCGCTACAAAATGCTGGCCTCAACTTATGTTAATCGTTGAAACTGAGCATCTTTTAGTTCATTCCTGTTTGTGGAGTCTGGGGTTCCTTAGTTGATAATCAATATTGTGACTACATTAATTTTGTTAGTCTCTTTTGTTTTAAGAATCAAGAGAAATATTTAGGCTGTATCTTTGGGATAACGAAGTTCTGTCTTTGTCTTTCCCAGTTGACTCCAAAGGAAGCCTTCCGGCAGCTTTCACATAAATTTCATGGGAAGGGGCCTGGAAAAGGTAAACAAGAAAAGCGTATGCGGCAATACCAGGAGGAGCTGAAGGTAAAGCAAATGAAGAATGCGGATACACCTTCATCTTCTGTTGAGAGGATGCGGGAAGCGCAAGCACAGTTAAAGACACCCTATCTTGTTCTCAGTGGGCATGTTAAACCCGGGTATAGTAGTCTTACTTTTCGTTTTTAAACTTTATATGCTCCTTGACTTGAAAATAGTATCAAATAACGTCACCGTCTTTCTTTTTGTCCTTTTGTCAACCGACTAACTACACTTCTTGACTTTTTGTGTGTGGGTGGGGTTTGAGGGGGGGTGTTGGGTGAGATGTGGTGGGAAAAAATGAGCTGAAGTGTGTATGTTGCAAATGTTGACTGTTTAACAATTCCTTGAAAAGGGTTATTTGTGTTCCTTTGCTAGGAAAGGGATCCTTGCCCCCCTTGGAATTTCAGCTGAAGATCTCCCTATAATCCAATATGGTGTTTCTATGGCATCGGAAATGAGTTGTTCGTGACATTCACATGATTTAGTTATATCCTTGGGAATATTACCATTAAAACAATTGAAGGATTTATAACGTTGTCTAAAACCCACATCTTAATAGACGGCAGGATCCAACTCTCTTTACCTTGGGTTTTGCGTGTTATTATATGCTTTAGCGCTATCAATTTTACAGGGTTCATTTCTGCTAACTCAATCATTCACTTGTGTTTACTTTGTTTCTTCTCCAGGCAAACAAGCGATCCTAGAAGTGGATTTGCTACTGTGGAGAAGGACCTTCCTGGGGGCTTAACGCCCATGCTTGGTGACCGAAAGGTAAGTTGTGCATGTGGGATAGTTCATAGCAGACTTATGGTTATTAGCGTAGGTTGATGAATTTAATTAACAGGCATGGGGTTAATGTATATGTTCTGATGTGATAGGAATAATATATGTTTTAAAGTGTTTGATGTTAGATACTATAGTTCCCTCCCCAACCACAAATCATAAATCTCAAAATAAGCTTTTTCATTTGTTTTACTCTATTGTTGTGGTGAAGTAGGTTATTAGAAGATATACCAATTAAGAGACCAGTGATAATTCATTATATATACAGGATCATCTGTTTGTGTTTAAGTATATACATACACACGAGTTAAGAGACCACTATATATACAGGATCATCAGACTTTGTATATAGCTTCATACAGTTACATACAAGAAAAAAAAAACCTAACCTCTCCCTACCACTTGTAGGTAGTTTACATTTTGCCCCTAATTTTTGCTAGATATAGCGCTCCACATGTTTTTGTGAAAGAGGGTGCATATTGGGGTTGGAAATATATGTCTTGAAGGACGTTGCACGAACGCTCTTTTTTGTTCACCGCCTTTTTTCGAATTCCAAATCCTTTAATCACCGCCACTTCAAATGTGCACTTGACTAGTTTATTTGCAAGTGTTACGTATCAACTTCTGATGTTCTGGAGTTCCAAGTTTTTTTCCGTATCATTTATAGACAGGAAGCTCTTCCACCCCCAGCCTACCCTCAGATAGGATAGCAACTTTGGCTTCTCATTCGACATATGAACACGCTAAACCCGAGGCATCACCCATAGGGTTTTTTGGAATCATACCTTGGAGAAAATACATATAGGCATCACATGTCAGTTGCAAGCTGCAAAATTTATCACCTTCCACTTCATCAAAACGAAGCTAGTACATCAGTTCTTATAGGAAAACTACAGCACTATAAAACTACTATTAATTAAGGAGTTTGTCGACATCAGTGGAGCCAGCTGAAAACTGATATTGCAGAAAAATCAGCAGGTCAAATCTGCAGACGATCAGTAGAGAGATTCATCCCAAAAATTCCCAAGATGAATTTTTTCCATTGTTGGCCATTCCATATCAGAATGGGCATCGATTTAGATCATCCAACCCCATCTATGATTCTTTAAGAGTTCTTTTAATGGTGTTGTCCATTCGGAATATTTAAGCAATTGCTTTTCAAAATGAAAATCTTAAAAGTATGTTAGCTTTAAAAGTTCCAAGTGTCAGTTGTCAGAAGAACGCAAAGGAATATTGATCGCCAAGAGGAGCCCCATTTGACGAGAGATGTATACTCTTAGGTGGCATATATAGTCTCACGAGGTTGCCCGAGGTTTTTGTGACATATATACTCTTACGTTTTTAATTGCGGTCCTACTAACTAAGCTTTACTATTATCTTACCGGCTAATTTTAGCTGTCTTCTACCTGCTTTGCAGAGTAAATATTCTTGACAGAGATTTTTCAAATACAATCTTCTAGTTGTTATATTCGTTCTTTTGTCTTAAAATCTTATAAATGTTTATGTCCAACTTGCAGGTTGAGCACTTTTTGGGGATAAAGCGTAAGCCTGAGTCCGGAGACATGGGCCCACCAAAGAAGCAGCCTAAACCATCTGAGTCGGGAGATATGGGCCCACCAAAGAAGCAGCAGCCTAAACCATCTGAGTCGGGAGATATGGACCCACCAAAGAAGCAGCCTAAACCGTGAAGTCTCCTGCAGAAGGTTCCGGTCATTTTCGTGCAACATTTTCATTCTAGTCAACAGTATTAGTTCGAGCTGAGGACGGCGATTACTTGGTTGCCCCCGAAATCTTTCGATACTGTTAGTGTACATAAAGCGCGCATTTTTTTGGACTAATTAAGGTCACATTTTCTCGTCTGACATTTCTATCAACAGCATGTATAACTTGAACCACAAGCCCAGAGATCAATGGTCCAATGCAAGAGTATTGACGCCAAGCATAGATATCATCCGCCCTCCTTTGCCTCAAACGAGGACGGATGAGGGGTTCCCATATTATTGTGGAGAATCGTGACACAGTGTTAGAGCTATTGGTCTAATTTAGGAGCATTATCTTATAGCAGGCTAGTGGGCAACCAGAAATTACCGTGACGACAACGAACATGCTTTAAGGTTGTCCCTGTTGCAATGCCTCAAGGTCACCGAGCATTATGATAGTTGTACGAACTTAAAGAGTGCAGTATTGGCGACCAAAAAATTGTCAAAATGTGGCTGAGTCACTGCCTTTTTTTTGTCGTAGAACCCTTCAACTCGTTAACTCGTTATATTCGTTCATCGATTATGACTGCACCGAAAATTTCCTTTTAAGGCTTGGAAGCTTCTTGATCCCTCTTTTGGGTAATGCTGCTAAGACGTGGACGTTTGAAGGAAAATGTTTAGCTGCAAAAGTGGTTGTAGTCATCAGATGATAATCCCCATTTTGGTGACAAGAAGCAGCCTCTTGAAATTTTGTGCAACATTTTAAATGCTGTGAATTGTTTCTCCGGAAGTGGCACTGACCCTATTTTGATGTTAGTAAGGGCTGTTCATAAAAAATGGATTTTCAGATATTCCATTTTTTTCCCTGAATTAATGTATTTTGATTAATTTAGTGGCTCACATGTGCTTAATGTTTTTTTTAATAAACATGAGAATTGCATTGATAAAGAGTTACAAACGTTAACAGTTGCAGCCGTTAAGGCTTTACAGATATTCATGACGATAAATCGCCATGTAAGCAAAAGCAAATAAATATAAGCGACACCATGAGAGAAATAGTTTTAACAAGATACATAATAACCGAAGGATGAAACAAGAGTGAGATCTCATTGCAGCAAAACATTGTGTACCCAATCCTGATAAACGGCGATACGGACATGACACGCAAAAGCTGTTAGGGATCTCGCCTCTTTAAGTTGCAAAGATGTGGCTTTGTCAATGCTACAAAAGTGCATATATGCTATGACATAACAAGCATCATATAATATCGTTGTCACTTGATCTGGAATATCTTCAGTATCCGACATATGTGAGTGTATAAGAAGTGAATTAGTAAGCATTTTGATATGTAGTAAGTTTTGTCTTTTGGCCCATGTAACTACGGTTAAAACCCCTTTAGCAAGGGCGGCTGTTTGATCTGAGACAGTTGTTGAAATTGCAGTTG
Organism: Escallonia rubra; assembly: GCA_033065855.1. Classification (NCBI taxonomy): domain Eukaryota; kingdom Viridiplantae; phylum Streptophyta; class Magnoliopsida; order Escalloniales; family Escalloniaceae; genus Escallonia; species Escallonia rubra. The sequence continues at coordinate 249,258 of JAVXUO010001626.1, forward strand.
AGCCGCACCGTTGATGAAGATGGTTTGCACAAGAAATTCCTATTCCAGCTTTAAGAGTTTTAGGGTTAAAGCAAACAACTATGTACAACATAATAGGTTCTTTTTTATGTCAGTTACAGGTTGTCACGATATTCTGTAGAATAAAGGGAAACCTAATGATTGGTTTGAGAAAGGATTTCACTAGGCCTGATTGACAGAAAGGTTTAGTGAATGCTGTTTTTATATTACGGGAGAGATTTTGAACGTAAAGAATAACCAGGTAAGGGTTAAAAATGGATTGTCGGAAGATGATGTGATTTCTATGTATCCATATACCCCAAATCGTACAGATTATGTGCATAGAGTGGTTTAAATATGAGCTTGTAGGTTTAGGTTTTTGGAGCCATGCGATGAGCCATTCTTTGAATGGACAAACAATGGCATCGGATTTTAGTCCAGCAGGGCCACCAAACCAAACAGGTCTTACTTTTGGGCATGTTAAAAAGAGGTGATCCAAAGTTTCCGACCCATTGAGGCAAAGCGGGCAAGAGTTGGCGGTGATGATATTGCGACGTCAGAGGTTAGACTGCAGGGGAAGCCGATCCCATAAGATTTGCCAGATGAGAAATTTCATTTTCGGCGGAACCTTTAACGACCAAACAAACTTCTAGAATTTTTGTCATGGAACTGGAAGGGTTGAGAGATGGCCAATGGTTCGTAAATTTTCCGTCTTCATTTGGTAGATCATAGGGTAGGCGGTTTTGACTGAGTAAGTACCAGAGGGAGTGTACTGCCAAAAATGTTGATCCGCAATGAGATAAAGAGAAAGATGAATAGCACATATATGATGTGCAATGTCAGGTGCAAACAATTGATTTATAAGGTTGATCTTCCAAGCTCCATTTGAGATGAGTTTATTAACTGTTCCGGATGAGATGGATGAATCAGTACCGTCATATTGTGGCTTGTTTTCACAGTTGGGAATCCAATGATCCTTCCATATAGAAATTTGTGTTCCAGTGCCAACTTGCCATCGGAGACCACATTGAAGAATATGCCTGCTAGCTACAATACTACGCCAGGCCCAAGAGAAATTTCCTTGGTTAGGGCTAGAGAGGAAACTGGATCTTGAACAATATTTGCCTAGTAAAATGCGGGCAATTAAGCCTTCTCGCTCAGTCCATATTCTGCAGCTTGTTTTTCCCAAAAGTGCTAAATTAAAAGAGTCAATATCCTTAAATCCGAGGCCTCCCATCGGCTTAGGAGCATAGAGGGTATGCCAGTTAAGCCAGTGAATACCTTTCATGTTCTCGTCACCTGACCACCAAAATCTACCAAGAATCGATGTAATTGCTTTACTTACATATTTCGGAAAGAGGAATACCTGCATATGGTATGTAAGTAGAGAAGTAAGCACTGAAGTTATAAGAGTGGCTCGTCCGGCTTTATTAAGCAGATAACCTTTCCAGCCAGCACATATGTTTTGCACTTTGGTGATGAGGTCATGAAAGAATAATTTCCGATTGCTGACAATATCAAGCGAGCTGTCGAGATACTTTCCAAAGTTACATGCTGTTTGGAGTCCGAGCCAATGTGCAATTAAAGAAGATTCCTCAGAGTTGGCATTAGGACTTAGCGTAATAGAAGATTTAGCTTGATCGATTTGTTGTCCCGAAGCCGTGCAATAATTATGAAGGATTGAACTCAGATGCTGACAGGATGCTTGAGTGATTTTGGTGAAGAGCATGGCATCGTCTGCAAAGAAAAGGTGATTTATAGGTGGACTACAGATACCAGCTTTGATGCCGGGAATTAAACCGGAATCTTGAGCTCTGGTCAATGATGCTGATAAAACCTCTGCACACAGGATGAATAAATACGGCGAAAGTGGATTGCCTTGCCGTAGCCACAATTCGGTTGAAATCTTTCAGCGGGTGATCCATTAAGTAGAATCTCATAAGAAACACTTGTGACACATTCCATGATAAGCTGAATGATATGAGGAGGGAATCTAAATTGCTGTAAGACTGCCTCTAAGGGTTTCCAATTTACTCAATCGAAAGCTTTACTCATGTCCATTTTGAGGGCACCAAGAATTTGCTTTTGACCTTTTGAAGTTCTGATTTTGTTGGTGAGCTCTTGCGCAATGATAATATTGTCATTAATCTGTCGTCCACCCACAAAGGCATTTCGATGTTCGGAGATAAGGTGGGGAAGGAAATGTTTGATACGATTGACGATAGTTTTGGCGATGATTTTGTATATGGTATTACATAGGGAAATTGGTCTTAGGTCACTGGGGGACAAAGGTGTTGGGCATTTAGGCAGAAGGATAATGAACGATTTGTTTGTTTCACGAAGGATATGACCTGACCAGAGGAAGGAGAGAACATCACGGGTGACCGGTTTGTCCAGAAAATCCCAGCATTTTTTGATAAACAATTGTTGGTATACCATCTGGTCCTGGAGTTTTGTCAAGTTTTATTTAAAAAAGAGTTGTTTTGACTTCATCGCCAGTGAAAGGCCTGCATAGCCATTCGATTTGATGAGGTAGAAGATGGGAGGTTAGATTCTTCACACAATCTAGTGTTGATGAGTTCAACAAAGGGTTGGATGCAGGACTGTAGACAGTTTTAAAATGATTCAGAAGACATCGAGCTATGGTATTATGAGAGGAATGAGTATTGCCATCAGCGTCGGTGATAGATGAAATATTACTCTGAAGCCGCCGGATAATAGTTGACGTGTGAAAAAATCTAGTGTTCTGATCCCTTAATTGATGCCATCTTATTGCCGCTTTCTGAGCCCAGAAAGTTTCTTCACAGTCTAATAGCCAGTCTAGCTTATTCCTTGTCTGTTTTTCCAATAGCTGGGCATCTGGATTTGGTATTTGACATTGAAAATGTTGTAATTGATTCTTAGCATCCTCAATTTGGGGCCCCAGATTCCCAAAGCGTTGTTTATTCCAAATTTGCAAAAGTTTCATCATGTTTTCCCCCAAATAGCAACTTGGAACAAAGGCGATCCTTCACAGGCCATAGACCATGCTTGTTTGATAATCTGTGTACATTGAGGATGCTTGAGCCATATTATTTCGAACCGATGTGGCCATAGGAGGAATTCTTGAGTCAGATTTGTGTCGAGAAGTAAAGGAGCATGGTCGAAAGTTTGTGTACCAAGATTTCTAACTTGAGCATGTGGAAAGAGAGAAAGCCAAAGGACATTTGCGACACATTTGTCCAGTCGTTCATAGGTGCAAGATTGTCCAATACAGTTATTGGTCCACGTGAAGGGGGCCCACCCAATGGATATCTGTCAGATGATTGATAGTAAGGAAATCTTGCAAAAGATTGTGGCAAGGAATACAAGCAAAATTTGGGCCAGTTTTGTCAGAGAGGGACATAACCTGATTGAAGTCTCCAATAAGCATTAAAGGCTTAGAAGTTGTAGAGATAATATTCGAGAGACGTGCCCAAGTGAGTTTCCTTTTTGATAAGTTGGGGTGGCCGTATAGAAAACTAGAGATCCAAGAAGTGCCTTGCTTGTTGAAGAATTCTATACGAATGAGAGTCTTGCTTTGATACAGAATATACCCATTAATCTCTTCAGTCCATCCAACCCAAAGGCCACCTTTTGAGCCAAGAATACCGGTTGGTTCAACTCCGGCAGTGGAGGTGAACCCTAATTTCAGGAATTTTTTGGATACCATTGAGACTTGCTGCTTAGTTTCTTGAAGGAAAATGCATTGTGGTTTATGGGCACGGGTCAATTTGAGGGCTGCTTGAACTGTTTGGGCTTGACCAAGTCCACGACAGTTCTAACAGAGATGCTTCGTTGATGGTGAAGGGGTTGCGAGGGGGCAACACCCGATACCCTAATGTTCACGTGAACTAGATTGGTAGAAGAAGTCAAGAAGAAAGGAATATCTCTGACTCCAAGACTTCTTTTTAGCGAGAGTTTGTTGTCAAGGATACGAGGAGGGAGGAAAATGTCTAACACTTCACGATCTAAAAACTTAGACGTGAGCCCGAGCTTAGGATGGGAAGAGAAAAGTTTCCATTTTTTTGGAAGGGATAGGTAACAAGGGGACATAAGTTGCTTTAGATCCAGAACATTACAACAGAGGGGAATATCTAAACAGGTAAGGGAAAGCTCTGCTATTGTTTTTGGTAGTTTACGTAATCTAGGGTTGTCATCGTCAGTTTGAGAAATACAGATGATTTTCCTTTTGTTCCTCAAAATGAATATAAAATGAGACTTGAGCAGACAAAAAGTAAGCATGCTTGTGCAGAGATATAAAGCATAATTTGCACAGGATTTGTAAGGAGGGTCACCTGGCGGATTTGGAGGATTCACCAAGAGAATCTGTTTGAGTTTTTTCCTTCCAGCATCCTCCATTTCCTCAACCATAGTGACTCTTTTTTTGCATGTTCCAGTTGATTGCTCATTTATAGGATCTGTTTCATTGCTGGAGACATCAAAGTCAGGATCCTTGAAAATGGGTCCAATGGTTGCCTGAGTGCATGTCAAGAGAGAAAATTCAAGTGGTTGTCCGTCCAAACGATCAGTGCCATCACTAGAGACTTCGAAGTCTGGTGCCCTGAAGATGTTCCTTTGGTTTGGGTGTGAGATGGTGCAGAGGAGTTCCCAAGGATAGCCAGCCAATATGGATCACGCTCTAGGTAATGAGGCGGTAGTGGTTCTGCAGGCGTGATAAAGTTGAGAACCAAGTCATTTTGGCTTTTAAGTAAATTTGGTGTTATTTCAAAGGGGGATTTCGGGTGGCTTGGTGATGGTTTATTTAGGTTGAGTGATGAAAACGGTGATGGATGATTCGGACTGGGAGAGCTGGGCTGGAGAAGGTTGGTAGTTATGGCAGGGAGAGCTAAGGTGGAATCAATTTCCAACGGCCAGGAAAGGGGCTCAGAGGAGCTGTTAACAGGAAGAGAAGGGTGGTTTGGGCTCAGGCTGGACGTAGGTGGGGTTTGTGGAAGGAGAGTGATTTAGGCTTAAGAGAGGGAGTTTGGGAGGTTAGCTGGGTTAGGCTGTGTAAGGGGTGTTGGGCTGGGCCAGATATGAGTGAATATGTGTTTGTTTATGGGGTGGGCAAGAAGAGAAAGGCCGAATTCAGAAAGGCCCAATGTAAATTTAGCAACGTTTATATTAGGCCGAGTTGAAGGCAGGTCTGTGATGAATGGGCCTAAAGAGAGAATGTTAGACGATAGGCCCAAGTCTTCTATAGAGCAAACTAGGGCAGCCATGTTGGACGATGAGCCCACCTCGCGAGAGATCTGCAGATTTGGTTGAGTGATATTTTCAACAAGTGGAAGATCTTCAGATTTAGATAGACTTGAGATAAGATCTTCCCCCACTTGCATCTCACACATCATTGGAGTGTCAGACATAGAGTGATTTGTAGAATCAAGAACAGAAGAGGTTGTCGGCGCATGGGACCAGGCTGAAGACGTGGCTAGCTATGGAACACAACTTTCTGTGGTTGCCGACGAAATGACGATATCTATTTTCGACGAGTACGTGTCGATTTCCCGGTGAGTTTCTTCTTCTTCCTGTTGAGTGAGTGCAATTTCATCCGGAGTGGTTGCACTAGAATAGGAGTCTGTGTTTGTATGTGGGAGCAGCTCTCCTTCAACCAAGACATCATTGGGTAGTTGATCATGATTTACGAAAAGATGAGGTGGGAGATTACCAAGAAGCAGCTCATTTTTGGCAGGATAGAAAGGGGTAGCAGCTTGCACATCCTCATAGTGATTATCAGTGGCATTTTCCTCGAATACACCTCTGAGTGCCTCCATAGCAGGAGGAAAATGATTATTGTCATTAGGAGGCCAAATCCCCATATCTTCGTCATGATCCAGAGGGTGCATGGCAGGATTAGCATATTCCATAACAGGGGATGAGGGAGCTGTTGTGAAGTGTTCATCTTCGTTTGTTTAAGATGGAGGGCTTGGTGAAAAGGCATCATACATGTGGCCAAGCACTAACCCAGAACCATTGTGGGAGATAAGAACACGAGAGGTTCGATTCCAGTCCGAATTTGGAAATGCACGTAGGGTTTTTGAGAACATGGGGTATCCATCAAGGATGAGGGTTTCATATAAGTCAGGTCTAGGGATATGGGCAGTGAGTCGATTTAGAGATTTAATAACCTCAAGAAGGGAGGATGTGCATTGTGCGTTTTCGTGGCCAATTTTTCCACATCGGAAACAAGCCATGAAAATGCGTTCATAAGTGCACCGAAGTATCTACACCCCCATGTTATCTAAGAGACCAAGAAAAATGGCAGGAAGTAAGGGGGCATCCAGAAGCACCCGTATTTTGATGCGGAAGTAGTCACCATTTTTTGTTCAACGATCAGACCAATCAATCTCCAAAAGAATTCCCGCTGTAAGTCCGATCATTTCAGCCAGGGAGTAATGGTAGCAATCACTTGGAATGTTGCTCACCTGCATCCAGAGGTCCACCATTTTGAACTTGACAGTACTATATACCACGTGTGGGAACCATTCATGCAGAACTAGGAGTGCGTCGAAAAAGTTCCAGGGGCCATTAGCAAGCATCATTTTCGCATCAGAGATCACAGAGAAGGTGAAAAGAAAGGGGTTTGGTACTTTGGTTAACTTGCATGGGGCCTTGAAGCGCCCTGCAAGCATCCACTCTGTTTTGGATTTGAGACTCTGAGAAAGAGTGCGAATCTTGGAACTTACCGAGTAAGACATACTTTTTGCCTATTCTATCATTTCTAACATGTTGTTCGTGAAGGGGAAGCATGAAGGTTCTTAAGTCCACATTGTTTTCTTCATGCACATTACCATCCCTAAAGTAAGGATCTTCCATGTTGTTTGGATGAGGGTATATCTGAGTTGGAAAGTGGTTGGGTTGCATAAAGAGGTTCGAGAAGGTAACTTAAAAAGGGGATTGATGGCAGTTACGCATGAGAACATGAAGAATGTTTGGTGGTTGGAGGCCTGAGGATTCAGAGCATAAAAGGGAAAGTGTGGAAAGGGACAAGGAGACAGGGAGTTATATCTGAGATGAATTAGTGTGATTTTCAGAAGTGGGGCATTCAGGTGGTGGTAGCAAGCATTGAAGAAGGGCAATTGGGGTATGAGGGTAAACGAGCAAGTAATGCAGATAGGTTTGGGAGGAGAGAGGAGAGAGCTTTCATCACGCAATCGACGTGAGATATGTGCTTAATGTTGAGGTTGGTGCACGTTTGAGTTATGCTAGTCTCATTTAAGTGTGAAGAATAGGTTAGCCATATATGCATGATTGAAACAATCTTATTGACTTAAGTTTTCAGGTAGGATCACTCCATGTTATTTTCCGACATATAAGCATTGGGACGATACGAAAGGGGGCCCCGGCTTAAATATTAGCTAGTTTATATGTTGGTGTCACAGTGTTCTTGATGGCGCCAAAGAGCGCGTCTGCTAACGAATTGCATATGTGGCCTTTGCAACACCTTACTCCAGTTTTGAAGCCTTCTTCGAGTCTCCTCTGTCATGGTCTCATTTATGTGCCTCCACCTGTAATATCCCGAACTTCGAGAGCCGGTTAAATAGCCATCCGTGACCCGAAAAATAAATGGGTATTAATTGTGAGCAATGCTCGGGTATTAGTGGTGCATAAAAACTTAAAATAATTTTGGGGCAAAAATGTAAATTTTGAAACTTTTGGGGTCATTTTACAACATTTGAAAACTTGGTGGGTTATTTTGCAAATTTTAAAAATTAGGCCTTATGTGTCAATTTTTCAGAAATTTTGGGGTAAGGAGATGCCACCTCATGTGGTGGCTAATCTCATGTTTTTATATAATTTTAATTGGTTTTATCCTAATTGAAAAGAAAAAAAAAAAAGAGGGGAAATCTCGGATGAACAGTAACCATGACCCAGAAAGAAGAAAAAAAAAAGAAAGGAAACAAGGCAGCTCGGGGAAGGAAAAAAAAAATTAGGGAGAAAAGAGGAGAATTCGAGCTTGTTTTCCAAGGGTAAGCCTCTGAATTTGTAGTATGCATACCCTAGTGTGTGCTTGTGGTATTTGTATGTGTGTTTCGTAACTGTGGAGTGCGCAGGGAAGCCATGAACATGGCTGCGAAGGGAGGTGCTTGCTGGGATTTGCACCCTTCGGTTAGGGGATTAAGGTTGCGGTTAGTGGGAAAAAAAAAATTCAGTTGAGGGTTGTTGGTGATGGCTTGCAAGCTGCTAGGGGGTAAGGAAAAAGGGGGGTACAGCTGAAATATATGCAAATGGGTTGAAGGTGTGTTACGGCCATGAGGATATGGATTCGAATGTGTGTTTATGCATTGAATTGGGTATGTTAATGTGTGATTCAAGTGTATTGGGTGTGTTTGGGAGGTAATTAAGTGATTGTTAGGCGTGTAAATGAGTAACTATGCGTGTATGGGAGTGTACAAGTGAAGGATTCAACTGAAAGTTGAAGGTTGAAGAAAGTAGGTGTAAAAGAAAGGTGAAATGGAAGGTGTATTGATTTGAATAGTAATCGTAATTGTCACTAAAGGTAGAACTATTTAGGCAGATTTTAATCCTAATTTCCATAAATAGTTATGGCCAAAATTAGACAAAGTGCAAAACTGTAACCCATAATATTTTTATGAGACGTACGTTCTGGATTGTTTTGAGAATTTTTGGTGTCCGTGAAGGACGCTAATTTGGGGCACCGATTAATGAAATTTATCGAATTATTTAGCATAGCAAACCAAACATTTTTAATCTGAAAATTTTATAGAAACCTTATTCTACTGATATGTTTCATATTCTAAAATTTCAGGCCATTCTGAGGTTGATAGGTATTTTTCGCGAAACTGGCCATTTAGCGCTCGGTCCTGACACCGGTTCGGGATTTTCAGATGAAAATTCTCTAAGATACTTTCTAGGCCAGAAATGATATCAGGATGCTTAAAATAACATTTAAAGATGTTTTTGGGATTTTTCCGGTGCCGGAAACCCCCAGGGGCATTTTGGTAATTTGCCACCCCGAAGGGGTATTTTGGTAATTTGACCTAAGAAAGGTATTTTTGCATAAATTCACATATGGGAAGCTTATTTTAGTGATTCTACTTATGGGAAGGCCGTTTGGGTGATTTAAGTCTGAGAGGGGCTTTTTGGTAATTTTACACCTCAGGGGCATTTTGGTAATTTTACATACGCGGTGAGACAAGTTCATTTTAGGAGCATGTGTGAGTCCGTATTAAGTTATAATATTGTACTGCAGGCTGTATTCTGACAATTTAATTATTCCGTTTAGGTTAAAGCTAAAGACTCGGTTAGGATAATTTAGCTGCAGATCCAGGTAAGGGATTCTATCTGAACCCTGAGTAAGGACTTCTGTCCGAACCCTTATTTGATAACTCATATTTGTAAGTACTCCTTTGAATTACTTACGACTAATGTCGAACTCTGAAGTATGCATTGATATCAGTATGTTCTTGTCCTGAAAACCCTAATATTGAACCTGAATCGATTGTTTGGAAATCTTGTGATGCTCGCCTGTTATTGCGTGATGAGAAAATTTGGCAATTGTCTGTATCCGTTCTTCCAGATTATTGTGCTTAAAACTCGATAATTATTCGTAATCGTTTTTGTTGTCTATCTGGGATGTTTTCTTCTGAAAATTCTGATTTCTTCTGAAAATTCTGAATGCTGACTTGTGTCAGTATGATTATTGTTATTGGAATCTGAATTGAATTCGGTGATTGAGCTTATGTTAATGCTCATTGATATTGTTGATTTTTCTGTGTTGACTTGGGTTATCTGTTTTGTTCTGAGGCGGGCGTTATAAGGCTGGTCTGAATTCTGCATGGAATGCAGGCTAGTACCCAAGTGGACTAATAATTATTCTGGTACATCATGCATGTGTACACTTCTGTGCTTTGCCAGAATGGCATTGCAATCACCCAGGATCAACGTTGATTTTTGATTTTATCTGCTCTGTATGCTGCCGTGACTGTTACGGAAATCTGGAAAGTATTATCTGAAATGATTTGTGCTTCTGTTGAAATCCTTTGGAAAATCTTCATTGTTTTCTGAAAATGATCTGTTATTGATTGATTTGGAATCCGTCGTTTTGTTCTGGTTTATTTTGGTATCTATTTCTGATGAGTTTTGACCCTTTTGAAAAGCATTGAGTTTTTTTTACCATCTGAACTATTCTGGGAAGTTTCATCGGTTAGTTTCTTCAGAATCGCTTGTAATCCTGTTGTTAGTCCTTGTGCGATCTTACTGAGCTCTCAAAAGCTCACCCTTCGTTTGACTCCCTTCTGCAGGTGAGGATAAGCTGTAGTAGATTTGGGAATGGGTTAAAGTCTGTGTGTGCTTCCGGTGAGCCAGCCACATCCGTGTAATGAAACCCCTACGTGGGTCGGTACTGTAACCTTGTTTCATAAGGATTCGAGTTTGTAAAGAACTTAGGTTTTAATAATTTAAGTTTAAGCAGTCTTGTAAGCTTGTATTTGAAGAATTTAAGATGGTGTCGGATTAAGTGTTTTGTAGTATGTGTTAGTGAACATATTTGACAGGTTTGATGTGATCCGGTAGGTTAACGACCCGGGAGTTCGGGGCGGCGGAGCTCTGGATTTTCCGGGGATGTTACACCACCTTTGGATTTTTGAGATCGTGAACCATGCTCAATTGAGACAAAAGAAAATGCACTTTTTTCTACTGTCGTCTAAAGTAAAATTTTCCCCTTAAAAGCACTCAAGTTTGACGAAGTCAGCAGCAAGAGCTTTCAACGGCTGTGCCATTGAAACAAATCCGAGAATTACGTCTTAAGATTGTTGGTGGCAGAGTGTTCTTAATGGCATCAAAGAACCAAAAATGGCGAGACAAGAAAAGTCCCCAAGGTACGTTTCAAAGTCTCTTTCATTAGGACGTAACTCGCACGCACCACCCAATGGTGTGTCTATTGATCTTAGTAAAGATCATATCATCATCAACAAAGAAAAGATGATTAATCGAAGGGCTACGCAACCCATCATTAATACATGTTACCTTACCATATACCTATGCCTTGACCGGTGCTGTCGACAGTATAGAATGAACAAATATGAGGATAAGAGGTCCCCTTGTCTTAGCCCACATTGTGGCTGAAACCTTTAAGATGGTGAGCCATTAACCAGGACTTCATAGGGACCGTGGAGACACTTCGCAGAATAAGATGTATCATATGTGGCAGAAACGACATTTTGTGAGGATCGCTTCTAGAAACTTCCAGCGTACACGATCATAAGCCTTGCTCACGTCCATTTTAATCACTCCCAAACTTCCTTTTGCATTTCTGGTCACCCGGACTTTATTCGTCAGTTCTTAAGCAATAAGGATGTTGTCCACAATATTGCGTTTTTTGACAAAAGCATTCTAATATGGGAAATAAGGTCCTTTAGGACATCCTTCAGGCAATTTGCCAGGGTCTTAGAGATAATCTTATATATTGTGTTACATAGGCTGATGGGTTTAAAATCACTTGGTTTCCTTGAATTTTTGCATTTGGGGATAAGCACAATAAATGTTTTAATTGTCACACTAAGCATGTGTCCAGACAGAAAGAAGGATAGGGCGGCCGCTGTGATAGGTCTTTCCATAAATTCTCAGCATTGTTGATAAACTAGAGCAGGAATCCTATCTCGCCACATGGCTTTAAGTGGTTTTATCTGAAATAGGGCTAATTAGATTTCCTTGGTCGTAAATGGCCTATTTAGAAAGTTTTGTTGAGATTCAAATAGATGACTAGAGATGTTCTGAATGATGGACTCCCCAGTGACTACTTCGGCCATCAAGGACTGAGAGAGTAAATTTGTTTGAAATGTCTAACCAGGCAAGCAACTATCTCAAGATGTGAAGTAAGCATGACATTATTCTCATCAGAGATGGTAAGAATGCAATTTTTGTTACTCCGAATGATTGTAGAAGTATGGAAGAATTTATTTTTACGATCCCCGAGTTGTAACCAATGTGTCTTAGCCTTCTGAGCCCAAAATATCTCTTCACAGTCCATGAGCCGCTCTAGTTTTTGTCTTGCCTGCTGTTCCAAAGATTGTGCGACGAGGTTTGGAAGGAGGGTCTGGAGGTGTGAAATCTGGGCCAAGGTGTCTTTTATTTGGGTATGGAGTTGACCAAAACAATCACGGTTCCGAATAGCTAGATCCTTCATCATAATGGAACCCCAGGAAGCAATTTTAATAGAGGGGACCCCACAATAGCGGTTTGCAGGCATGGAAAATGACCGTTTTGCCCATAGGATGTTTGAGTCATATTGCTTCAAAACGTTTCGGTCGATATCCTAACGCAATAGTTGGGTTTCTGTCCAGTAATAAGGGGCATGATATGATGATTGACTACCCAAATTTGTAATGGTAGCCATTGGAAACAAGTCGGCCCAGGCACTATTTGCGAAACCCCGATCAAGACGCGCATATGTGCAAGCCTTATTTTAAAGGTTATTTATCCAAGTGAAAGAAGGGCCCACCCATTAAATGTCAATAAGGTTATGCAGATGTATGAACACGACTAATAATTCATGTCCTGGGGTGTCCGGAGAGTTAGGCCCCGCTTAGTCAGAACGCAATAATACTTAGTTGAAATCACCCATCAAAAGGACGGGGGAGCTAAAGGAAGATTGCGTATCTAAAATGCGGGCCCATGTCCCTTTCTTTTTTGACAGATTAGGGTGACCATAAATAAAGCCAGTGATCCATGATTCTTTACCATTCATTTGAAAGTGCACTAAGATATCATGTTTATCACAGTTCAACACCGTTCCATTTAACTCATCCGTCCATGCAACCCATAACCCACCTTTTCTTCCATGTTCTCCTCCAAGGTCAATCCCGGTATGATTTGTATGACCCACTCTCATGAATTTCATTGAAACTATATCCATTTTTGTTTTTGTTTCTTGAAGAAAGATACACATCGGCTTGTAAAGCCTGACCATTTTTTTAAAGCTGCACGAACTGATACGGCATGACCAAGCCCTCGGCAGTTCCAGCTGAGCTGTATCATTTGGGGTGGACGGGTTGTTCAGGCATAACACTAGGAACCCGTTGATCCTTTACCACAATCTTTTATCGAAATGATAATCCTGAACCAATCGATTTCTTTTCCTAAAAGATCGAGAAGATTTATCCAAACATATAGCCAAGCAATCAATCCATTCATGATTAATGTGATGGCTAAAATTACGACAGATAGGTCATCCCTTGGGATCACATCGTCGTTTTAACCATGGGGAGAGGCCCTAATGGGTTGCAGGCTTCTGAACCCGATCCCCAGAACACTGGTGTGTCTTGGATCGAAGGTACAAAGAATTCCACTTTAACTTTGATTTATGATTCTTTAAACGTTATCTTTTCAGATCATCCTCTAATAAACCCGAACCTAGGTTTTCTCTCTCATTTTTTCCGTGTAAAAACATATAAGGAATTATCCACAAAGACAAAGTGATCCATATATAAGCAGGATTGGCATGCATGTACATTGGCATAGAAACAAGACGATTGCAAGGGAATTGTAGAATAGTGACCTAGAATTTGCCCTTCCTTTAGAGATGATGAGCCACAAGATTTTTTCCTCGGGTTAGCTGTAGTTGAGAGATCATCATTCATAAGACTCCGTTTGGCTATACTCGAGATTGATGAAGATCCAGCATCTTTAAACTTTGTCAGAATCGAAGCCTGTTCCACTTTGAGTTGGAGAACAACATCCACATTTCCTTCAAGATTAGCTTGCTCATTTGGTAAGTCCTGCAATTTAACAACACTGGCAAAATAATCGGTGGATCATAGATTTCAAGAGTTAGGTCACCACGAATCATATCAAGATCAAATTTACCAAGTATCGTATCCGTAAGTGATAGTTTTGGGTCATACCATATAGCCCTGCTGCATCAGATATGATCTGGTGTTCGATGGCATGACTTGTTTTAGGCTCGCAGTCATCAGCTATTGGGGAAATGCCAGTCAAAAAGGATGCAGTAAATTGGGCTAGGGGAGATAAATTCACATGGCCCACACCACAGCTGAGTTGCAGGCCAAACTTTGATAGGCCCGCTAGAATTTTGTTTACATTCATAGTAGAGATGAAGAATTTTGGGCTTAGGGCCCACGACTTTAATCCAATTAGAAGGCCCATTGGATGAGTCCAGACAAAGTGGGGTGTAAGGGCATGGAGTCATGGAATTATTTTGAGGCCCAAGATCTGAAGATAATTGAGGCAAAAGGAAAGATTGTGCAGATCGCTTCTCTATCAGTGCAGGCCAAGTGGTGGGTTAAGGGTTGACGTGTCCTCTGTTTGTAGGTGGGTCGATGCAAGTGGCAAAATAGGAAATGATTGCAGATCAAAAAACCCAATCTCAGATCCCAGCGTATCAGATATTATCAGCGGGTGTGTCGGCACTATATCAGCCTCTATCATCGGTACCACTTCAGGCAACGAGGACTCACCAAAATCCGAAGAGTCCGATTTTGTTTTAGCATTTGAAAATTCATGGATGCTCACTGCATCTTCTGTTTCACCGCTACTTTCCACATCCGATAAATCCACCACATCTTCTCCAAAACCCCCATTTCATCAACAACATTCATCCCAGGTTGCTCAATATCGTCAACATCCACATCCATATCTTGCACCATGTTATTCATAAGATCGTCCATCAGGGCTTCATCCTGCATGTGTTCTTCCAGGTCTGTAATCTCAACATTTAGTCCATTCAGGTTGTTGATCCGATTATGAGCATCCACACTCACCGGATGAAAAGGATGGTGCCAGTGAAAAAGCATCATATAAATGGGTAAGATGAATTCCTTAATTGTACATTGAGATTGAAATTCGCAAGGAGTGATTCTAATCCGAATTTGGTAGAGCACTTTAAGGGTAGGAAAACATTGGTTGACTGGAAAGGTAATAGGTAGGATATAGGTTTGGTTTGGCCCCGGCAGTGACGCAGTTCTCCTTGGGAGTAAATCTGCTATCTTTAGCAGTGAAACATGACAATTGGTATATTCATGTCCAATACATCGACAATGATAGCACGCTTTAAAAACTCTTTCGTAGCTACACCTCATCATCACCCATCCCTAACCATCCAGCAGTGAGATAAAACGGCTGGTAGTAATGTTAAATCCACAAAAACCATGACCTTAATGCTGAAATAATCCGTGTTGGTCACTCTTTTTTTCGACCAGTCAATTTCCAATACCTCGCCGACCGCTGCTCCAATCATTTCAGGCAGGGATAGTATATAGCAGTCGCTTAGTACATTTGAAACTTGCATCCAAAGATCATCGGTAAGGAATCTTACCGACGAGTAAATGATGTGTGGGAACCAGGGTTTGAGCAGTAAAAGGGCACCAAAGAAATTCCATGGCCCGTTGTTACACACATGTGTGGCATCAGAAGTGGTTGAAAAAGTAAATAAGAACATCGTAGGTAACTTGCGAACGTGGACTGGGCCTTCTAGAAACAAGCAATCATTGACCCGATTCTGGATTTTCCTCTTAGAAAAAGTTTGGGAATCTATGAATTTACCTATCAGGAGTTTATCTTTGTCAACCCTTTGGTTATGGACACGGGTTGGGTCAAAGGGAAACATAAACGTGCGTAGATCCAAATTTTCAGGGGCGAAATGGTTCCCATACTTTCCAGGGGCGCCATACTTTCCACTAGACAGG
This sequence comes from Escallonia rubra, assembly GCA_033065855.1. NCBI lineage: Eukaryota > Viridiplantae > Streptophyta > Magnoliopsida > Escalloniales > Escalloniaceae > Escallonia > Escallonia rubra. Next base: position 264,941 of record JAVXUO010001626.1, read on the forward strand.
AGTAAAAGTAGTGTTGGAAGTACTTTTTCAAAGCATAAATTAGAAGAAAGGGACAGGCCAGAGGGGACTCAAAATAAAGCATTTGTTTAAGGTAAAAAGTGATGTAGAGCACAAAGAAAGCACCCTGAAAAGAAAATGAAACAAATGATGAATAGGGGAATAAAGATGGAGAGAGATTCTGACACATTCACGTGCTTCTCTCTTTTCCTTTTTTAGAGCATGTATTAGATCTTGATAATGAAGCTTGTTTGATGCTTCAGTTGTCTAATCTATAACTTTCCGTGTAAGTTTTTCTAACCTTTTTCGGAAAATAGGCATTGCTTGTTTATATTAACATGTGCGCACCAGGTAATTTAATTTACTTAACAAAAATCTTTTTATTTCTCTCTCTCTCTCTCTCTCTCTCTCTCTCTCTAGGAACATTATAATGAAAATGTTCCCACACTATATACCTTTGAGCTTCGTGATTCACCTTGCCCAAGTTCTCGCTCATCAAAGTTATTCTGAGCTTTTGTTGTCTAGAAATGAGACATGTTTTAGAAAAAGCTGAAAAAGGAAATATAAAAGTGTTTGCAATGGGAAGCACACACACACACACACACACACACACACACACACACACACATATATATATATATATATATATGGGAGATGATAAAATGAGAGCGCTAGCAACTTAACCCAAGTTGCTAGGGCGATCTGACCGTCAACGGGCGAGAATGGACGACCAGATCGCGCGCCACAACAACGAATTTTTTTCACTGTCCGCTACATAATGTAGCGGACGGCCAAACAACGCTAGCAACTTGCTAGCGCTATCAATGGATCACGACCATATATATATATATATATATATATATATATATATATATATGTGTGTGTGTGTGTGAACGTGATCTCTTACCTCCGTAGACAACTTAAGCCAGGTTGCCAACGCGATCTGGCCATCCATCCGTAGTAGATGGATGGACCAAATTTAACTTTTTCAAATTTGCAGGCAAATGGGGGAGGGGGGATGTTAGTTTACTTACCAAAAAAAAAAAAAAAACAGATCGGGCCCATTCATCCAGATAACATGGGAAACTTAAATTAAGTTGCCTACTCGAGCAATTGATCAACACCCCCCGCCCCCCAACCACACACACACACAGAGATAGGGGGCCGATCCACCGGTGATCTGGCCGTCTACTAGAGGTTGTGGACGGCTCATATTGTATATTTGTACACTAATCGCTACACTTAGTAGCGGTTAGAGGCCCAATCGGGCCGAAGGTATCTTAAATAGTAAAGGGATCCATGAATATATGGGGGGGGGGGGGGGCAAAGCTAACTGTATATATATATATATATATATATATATATATATATATATATATATATATATATATATATATATATATATATATATAGGCCGATCCTATCTACTAGTCTGAGACCGTCCACGTCGCACAAGTCGATTAAGATCGCTTCTTTTTTTTTTTACAAATTTTTTACTTAACCGCCTATCTTAGGAGCGGTTAGTTATTTTTCCAAGTCTGTCCTTTAATCCCATCTCTCATTTCCAAGATTGCAGATCTGCTCATTTTCTCCGTCTCTCTCTCTCTCTCTGTGGCCTCTTCGTTTTGAGCCCTCAAACCAGCAGCCTTCGAGGCAACGACCGCCTAACGACACCACCATAGAACGATGACACCACCGCTGCCATCGCATCACCATAGCATCTTGCTCCTCCAATAGTCGCTGCACTTTCTCTTCCCCATGCCACCACCATCGCATCTCATTGCCGATGCCACCACCATCGCAATCACATCTGCCCATCTCCCATGTTGCCGCCATCTCCACCAAATCTGCTAGTTTCCCATATCGTCAGGGGCGGATGCAAAGCATGACCAAGGGGGGCCATGGCACCCCCCCCCCCCCTCCAAATTTGAAAATTTGTGTTTAACTATTTTATGTAATGGTTAATCAAGTTTAAAATATTTAGGAAACTTGTCATTATATTGTAACCTTAATGTATTATTTTTTTTTTTATTGTGTCTTTGACTTTTTGTCTCACCGGCTGTCATATTTTTTGTTTTTCTCGTTCACTTGTTCATCTTCATTATTTCAAATTTTAAAGTTACAGTTATAAAGAAAAGATCAAAACTAGTTCTTTTAAATTCTTGCCGTATTTTAACTTATTCGTGATTATTTTTCTCGTACAACTAATAGTAATACATAATAGATCGACAATAAGAGGTAATTTTTCTATAAAAAATTAGTAATTTGTTGTTACCAATTTAAGTAAATCAGTATGAATAGTGAACTTGTATGATTAGTTGTCAAATTAAGTAATCTATTTTGCATTTAACGCATCAAATAGTGACGCGAACTCTTTTACGGTAGCCATTAATTTTTCTTATAATTTTTGGCACCCCCCGATTAGACTTTCTAGCTCCGCCCCTGCATATTGTCGCTGTCAAATCTAGAGGAAGCCCATGCTACCGCCACCACATCTTTTGTCGCCGCACCACCATCTCCGACCACCTTATTTACCCTTCATCCAGCCCTAGGAGTTGAGAATACATTTATTTATTTTTTTCATTTTTCTTTTCTTCAGATCTATCTCAATGTTCCAATTTGTATCATTATTCAGTTTTGAATTAGATTGGTTTGGTTAATTTTGGTGTAATTGACATGTAATTGGGTTTGGTGATGGATGAGAGTGGAGTTTGACTTGGATTGTTTGATTTTGTTTTGAATCGCTTAACCGGTTAAGTTTGACATGTAATTGGTTAATTTTATTTGACTTAGATTGGATGAGACTGGAGTTTTAATTAGATTGTTTGATTTTAAGAGTAATTACAGAGAGGGATAGAAAGAGAGATAGACAAAGAGGAATAGAAAGATAGATAGAAAGCGTGAAATGGGGAAGGGGAAAGGGAAGGGGAAAGTGTAGCGGTTAGCCGCTACAATTAGTAACGGTTAGACAATATATCTTGTCTTGAGGGACGTGAGAAATAGTCTTTGGGGGGCGCTCAAAGGACATTTTGGGCCACAATTCCTAACCGCTACAAAGAGTAGCGGTCAAGCTAGTTAGAGTAAATGGACTACTTAGCTCATGTAGCGGATCTCGAAACGACGACTTGGTCTCGGAGGGATGCCCTGACGTTTAGATATATGATAGCTGAAGAGCTTAAAAAGGGTGTAACTAGGCGTCTTCCTTATTATTATTGATGTACTTGACGCTAAAAAGTGTATATAAAAGTCTTTTCTACATTAAATTGTTTGATTGTCTTGTTATTGGATTATCTTGAGAATTGTTAAAATGGATTGCTTCACTTCAAATTGGCTTGCTTCTATTTTGATAATTGTTATTAGAATTGTGAGACGGATTTTGAGATTTGTAAATTCTTGTTGGAGGGAACATGTGCAGGTTTGGTTTACCATAAAATAAGAGGAAGGGAGAGATTTTGGGGGAGTTTGGTGTGTGACCGCTACTAAGTGTAGCGGTTAGGAAGTGCCCTCAGTAACTCTAATCGCTATTGTCTATAGTGGTTAGAGATACTGGGAGCATTCCCTAACCGCTAGACTTTGTAGCGATTAAGACAGCGCTCAGTATCTCTATCCGCTATAGACAAAAGCGGTCACCTCTTTTTTTTTCTTCTCTCTCTCCAGACTTTTTACTCTTTCGACACACTAATTGGCCCCCTTTACTCTATTTGAGTGGAATTTGATTTTTCTTTTATTTTTTAGAGTCGTCCCTCTTCGGGCACACTTATTGGCCCCTTCGAAGCTTTGGGTGAAAATTGATTTTTTTTTGTTTTTTCAGATTTTTTACTTTTTGGGCACATTAATTGGCCTTTTTTTTTTTTGTCTATTTGAGTGGAATTTGAATATTTTTTTTATTTTTTCAGAGTCACCACTCTTTGGACACACTTATTGGCCATTTCGTAGCTTTGGGTGAAAATTAAATTTTTTTTTGTTTTTTTAGATTTTATACTCTTTGGGCACACTAATTGGCCTCTTTTTGTGTCTTTCAGTGAAATTTGAAAATACTTTTATTTTTTCAAAGTTGCCTCTCTTCGGGTACACTTATTGGCCTTTTGTAGCTTTGGGTGAAAATTGATATATATATTTTTTCCTGACGTTTTACTCTTTGGGCACACTAATTGACCCTTTTTGTGTATTTCAGTGGAATTTGAAATATATATAGTTTTTTCAGAGTCACCCCTCTTCTGGCACACTTATTTTCCCCTTTCGTAGCTTTGGGTGAAAATACTTTTTCTGCTATAAAATTCAGAGTACACCTTAACCAAAACTATGAATTACAACACACCATATCTCAAATTACACGGTAAGGGTTAACAATTGAAGTTCCAATTATACATTAACCCTAACACTCTTATTCATCATCATCCTCCTCATGCAGACCGTCGGGTTCGATACCCAACACTTTGTAATAGTTTCTCTTGTCATGATCAGTCGTTTTAGTACACAATGCACACTTTCAAAGTCGTTTCTGACCTGTTGCATCTTCAATCGAACTCTTTATCCGTGTAACTCGCATTTTGCCCTTTTGTTTGAGAAAGAATCGAATAAAAAATATCTTCATTGTTACCTTGCAGACTGCCTCTGTCAACACCTGGTTGTGAACCAATGACCGAAGCTCGAGTGACTAGAGTCGTTCGAGTAGGTGGAGTGTCTTGAGTGTCTGGTTTTGCCACCCTAAACTGTGTAACACTTGCCTTCTCCCTTGCGGCTGCATCAACTAGATACTTGTATTGATCCATTGTTGACGCAGCGTCCAAAGATAAACCATTTATGATGTTGCAGAGGTGATTATATCGCAGTGTCTCAGATTGCTCGAAATCAACTGTAACATATGGCACGTAGGGCATGTGACCTTGTATTGTATTGGCTTGCTTCGTCCACTGATCTAAGATATACTCTTTTTGAATTTCAAGGGCATTCTTCACGTTAATTTTTTTTTAGCAAAAGTATACCTTTATGCTCAAACAGTTGAGAGTTGCAATTAACAAATCCGGTATATAGACAAAGTGATACGGTGAAATGTCTTCGGTTTTTTAGAACCGAAGAAGAGCATGGATTGGCAAAATTTGTCACATTTGTCAAAGCATAAACTTTGAGATCCTTGGTCCAGTGCTCGTGCAACTTTGTCATACTATATTAATTCGACTTTTGCAATTCCTCTTAAAACTATCTAAACATTTCCTTGGTATAGACTTGAGCCTCATGAGCTTCCAAAGGTGAAAAAAAACTACTATGGCTCCTTTTGTGTAAATAATAGCAGCGTCGACTTCTCTTTCTAGGAAAAATTACTCGTCAAGAGCTTTCTGTATCTCAAGTACAAACTCTTTTATACTTGAGGAATTACCTATGTACCCATCAAAGAAGGCATTCATACCTTCACTTCTCGAGGTCGTAGTCATTCCGGCTACAAAAAAACTTTTTTGGTGTAATCCCCGACCCATTGTGTCTTGATCTCATACACTGCTTTCAACCATTCATGATTGCAACAAAGAGTAGTCTTCCATTAACTTGGCCCACCTATCCTCAAACACATCGACCATCAACGATTTCTTGACACATGTATTAAAATCACTCTTGAACATCGAATGGTTTGCATATATATTATGTAGCCGTTCGGGATATTTGTTGCTTATGTGCCATGTGCACATGCCGTGTTGAGTATCTGAAAAGACCTTAGCGATTGTATTTTTCATTGCCAAATCTTAATCATTGACGATGGTTTTTGGGGGAATATGATACATTGCTTCAAGCCACGTTTCAAATAACCACATAAATGACTCCTCCGTCTCATCCCTAAGCAGGGCAAAGCCAAACAAGATTGATTGGTAGTTGTGGTTCACCTCGGTAAATGGAGCAAAAGGCATGGAGTACTTATTTGTGCGGTATGTGGTGTCAAACATTACAACATCGCCAAAGTTTTGGTAAACAGCCCTAGAATGAGCATCCACCCAAAATATAGTACTAATGCGGTTCTCATCATGTAGTTGGATACTATAGAAAAATTCAAAATTCTCGCTTTGAATGAGCTTGAAGATATCAAGCATAGCTTGAGAATCACTCTTATTGAAAGCCTCTCTCTTTTGAGCACGAATTTCATTTCTAAGGTCTACCTTGTTAAAACTCAATTTGTTAACTCCCCTAGCCTGGCTTGAGAAAAATCCTATCATTCTAGAAGGTTGAATTTTAGCCTTATCCATTGTAAATATCAATTATCTATATGCCGAGCTTATTTGTCGGTGCGAATGAAATTGACCGATCTTGCTAGGGGTCATCAATTGATGATTATGACTCAACTCGACTCCCGTCACAACCCAATGGTTTTTATTTTTTTTGGTGTATTACATATACATGGGCCTTACACCCGGTACCCGAAAATGTGTCCCCCCCTCCGGTTTTTTGTCTCATTGGGCCTTCATCACTAATCTGAACCATCAGAGGTGCGTGGGGTGCTCCTCTATGACACTCAAATAGTCAGGAACAAATTTGGTCTGTTTTGACACGTTTTCTAGTCATCTTAATTCCAACACCGAAACTAAGCTTTTTCGAATATGCTCTATAGTATGCTTCAACTTCATCAAATTTTTGAAAAAATTGACCTTTGTAAGGTGGATCAGAATCTTCACAAAAATTATTTCCTCCAATTGCATCCATGTTTTATGTTGAAATCTATAATATTTTTTTTTTATAAATGCTCAACACATCAGAAAATGAAGCTACAAATAATGTGGTGAATTGAAAAGGAAAAACTTACTATGTGGTGTTGTTGCTTTCAATTCTCTCCTTCAAGATAGATGCTACAACTATGGATGAACTAGCTTAATTGCTCTAACTTTGGATAAACTAGCTTCAAGATAATGCAAGTAAAAACTTAGTAAATCTAATTGAACTTGGATTCTTGCTAGAGATTTAAAGTTTGTGATGGTGGAAGAATTCAATTGAGTTTTTGCTTAGGGTTCATGGAGGATTGTAGTGGTGGAAGATTTCAAATGGGAGCTCAGGGTTTATGGAGGATGAAGAAAGGGTTAGGGGTAGAGAGAGAGAGAGAAAGAGAGAATGAGAACTAAAGAGAGAGATGGGGTATTAAATATGTCCCTCTAACTGCTATTAAGTGTAGCGGTTAGGGTATGGGTCCCGGGCTCTGACCGCTACACTTAGTAATGGTTGACCGCTGATAAGAGGCGTGCGTTCAGTGTATTTTGAACTGTCTAGGGACTTACGAGGGGTATTTGGGCCATAATGCTAACCGCTACACTTAGTAGCGGTTAACACTTTTTGAGCAAAAAAGTGAAATCTGGACCATCCATGACTCTATATATATATATATGAGCTGATCCGTTGACAGCGCGGGCAAAATGGGATAAGTTGCCCGCGCAATCTGGCCGTCCTGGATGCCTAGATCTAAAAAAAGGAGAAACTGTCCGCTACACAGTGTAGCGGACGGTTTTTTTTTTTACCAAAATGCCCTGCCCAAGGCATCCGCTACACAATGTGGCGGACGCCTTTTTGACCCTGACAATTGTCAATCCAAAAGTCGTCCGCTACACAGTGTGGCGGACGCCTTTTGGCTGACAAGTGTCACATTCTGTCCCCTCACGACTGTTACTTTGTCCTTATCCACACCGTCCGCTACATTATGTAGTGGACTATGTTTGGTAAAAGAGACCGTCTGCTACATAATGTAGCGAACATTCTATATATATATATATACAAAAACCCTAATTTTAAAACTCTTCTCCCTTCTTTCTTCTTCCCAATCTTCCCAGCGGCGTTGGCAAAAGAATCTACGCAATTTCTTCTCAAGAAGTCTTTTAATCGTCTAATTAATCACGTAAGTTCACAAACCGATCCTTTATTTGTTTACAATCTAGAGTTTATGATGAGTATTGCGTATTTGTGATGAGTATTGCGTATTATGCATGATTTTGATTATGTATCGAGCATGTGTTAGCGTTGGTAATATATATATATATATATATATATATATATATATATATATATATATATTAGCGTTTGATAAAAGCTTCCAAACTTGACATTTTTCCATAATTTCAGTCGTAAAAAATGGATTTTAACCCTGGACCAGAAAATCACTCCGCATTATACGATCAAGAAAATCATATTAGTACATCTCTATGGAATGGACAAGTACGATACTTATTTTTTGTTTATTTTCTTATTCTCATGAACATTATATACCGTTTGCTTTGCTTAAATTATATTTATTAATTCGTAGGAAAGAGCATCCCTCAACACAATAGAAGTATTCGAACAATTCGGAGCCTAGAAATTGAACAAATACCAGAAAATATTACTGCGTGGAATTGGGATTGGGGTTTTTACGCATGGTAATATCTTTCAACAAATTGATCGGACCTTAATTGGTGCCCTTGTTGAAAGGTGGAGAAGTGAAACGAATACGTTTCACTTCCCTCTTGGAGAGATGACAATTACCCTAGAAGATGTAGGGTTCATCTTAGGGTTACCGGTGACGGAGCGGTCGGTAATTGCTTCTCCGTCAGAAGTATCAAATAAGAGAGCCGCTAGGGACTTCTTTACTTCGATACCCGAAAGCCAATTTAGCACTGGTGGGATAAAGTTGAAGTGGTTGCTAGATACCTACAAGGTTCTGCTGGAAAACTACATGGAGGAGATGCTTGTGTTGTAAACAAAGGCTTTCCTGCTGTAGGTGATAGGGGCAATTCTATTCCCAACGACATTGAAGAATACGGTCAGCAACAAATATTTACCGTTGTTGGGTAACCTGCAAGAGGTTGGGGAGTATGCATGGGGTGCAACAACTCTTGCGTACTTGTATCGAGCATTGCACAAGGTAACGAGGCCCGAATCCAAAGCTATATGTGCATGTCTCTTAATGTTGCAGTTATATCATATTACTTTTTGAAGCTACGTTTTTGATATTTTTTTATTAGTCGGTGCACAACTAATTTTGACGATACGAGCCTAATTTGTCTTCGTTCTCAGGTGTGATCTTATGAACACATTTCTACAGGCGCACCCAACCGTAGGAAGGGAGCCGATAATGTGTGGCCTCGATTGTGCGCTTGGGAGTACAGCCGGAGGGAGAGCCACTACCGGAGGAGAGATGATCCCCATCACAACATTATACTCTATTAGGGGGAGTTCGACTAGCTATCTTCGGGTTAAATGTGTTGGGCATCGTACAAACATTTGGAGCGACAGGTGGCAGAGTCGTTCGTTTTCTTGCTCTCCAGGTTGCAACGCACACCACTGATCCACTTCGAGATCGTGGAGTGGCAACTACCAGATCGCGCAATGTGGCATTTTGCTGCAGGGGTTGCCAGTAGATGCCCCAGATATGGGGGTTAACAGGAACCCACCGGTTGTCTAGCGGTTTGGCAAATTGAATGCGCACGAATTGTGCGCAGATGAAATTGAGCTTTGGAGTTCTTAGCAGGACACGCTGGCGGCCATTGTGTCAGAGCCTGACCCCGTGATCAACATTGAGCAGTACAACGAGTGGTACTATCGCATCACGCGGAAGAGAATAGCCCCAATAAAGTTTGAAAGAGGGCAGAAGTACCACCCTAGGGGTCAGATCGATGAACGTAGGGCATATGATCTCGTAAGTTGCCCAACCAATGCTTTTAATTGGATTTAATGACATTACTTATTATCTCTTTGGATGTAGGTTAATGCCTCGCTCGCTTTCTTCAAGAAGCTGAGTGAGCGGAAGGAAGTGGTGGATACCATGAGAGTGAAACTTTGCGGATAGGCTAATGCATTGGCGTTTGGCTGCGAGGATTTTTTGCGCCTTTATACAGGACATCCTTCGGGCGTCAACCCGGGAATGGGTTATCCGGAGTGGCAGCCGCCCCATGTGAGCGAGGGATACGGTGATCCCTCAGGACAAACTTTGGGGGTGAGACAGGAGTTGGTGGTCCCTCCGTAACTGGGATGGGTGGTGCTTGGGGGCAGCCATCGGGCATGTGAATGGCTCATTGGGACAATTTCAGTGCCCCCTCGTTTAATTTGCTTAGGGACTCAGAATTTACGCCCCTCTTTCGGAGTCAAGTCACACAAGACTTCGAATTCGTAAATTTCAATCTTTCCGAGGTACTGCCAATTGTCCCATGGGGGGACCTTCTAGCCCCCCAGAGGGCAATATCCCCTGTCAACCCCCCCGGAGGACAATATACCCCGGTTGATCCCTCCGCTTATCCCAAAGGGCATCCATTAAAGCCTTTACAATTGTCAAAATGCCGCCTAATGCACAATCGTTACTTTAGCGAGGAAAAGCGTCAAGTGGTGTGGAAACACCAAATGGCATGGATTACAGTATCTCGTGGGACGAAATGTCCACCCTATCTCCGGGGGCTTGGTTGGGCGACACTGTGATCTCTGCCTACGTCCAAATTTTGAGGCTAAAGGACCGGGATATGTGGAATGCGTATCCCCGTGTTTTTTATTGGATGCATATTTTCATGTCATGCTCGTATCTGAATGGGAAGGTCAGAAGAAAAGGAGGGGGAGGAAAACCTTGATCTAGTGGCAACAGAGTGATGCGCTCCTTGCATTTCTTAGAAGGGATAGTTCGGTGAACGCCCTTGATGCGGACGTCTTCCTGATACCATTTTACGGTAATAGCAACCACTGGTACTTGGTTTGCTATGAACCAACATAGATGGTCATACCAATCCTCGACAGTCTCCACGACGATGCCATTAAGATGCTCGTGAAGTAACTTTTCAAATACCAATTAGATGCTATGGTAATCTTGTGATTGTTGTTTTATACTTATTGTAATTGTTAACTCGTACCTTACGTCGTTGTTTATTTCTCCACAGGATCTGTTTTGTGCCATGGTCTACTCTATCCGTAGACAAAAAGTACCGGGGAAGCCGAAGCTCGAAGTTATACTGAAGAGACGGAGGCCTAAGCAAGCTAATCATTCGGACTGTGGCGTCTTCATCTGCATGTACATGGACTATATTTGTTGGCGTGAGAGCCTCAAGGCGGCCGTCTAGAGCAAAGCAGAAGTAGAAGCCTTTAGATATATAATAGCTTGGCAAATTCATAGCGGCCAGCCTAGAGAAGTTAGGTTTATTTTACATCCGTGTAACGACGAGAATCCGGCTCAAGATGAGGCCCAATGATGGCATTGTAAACGATTATTTTTAAGACAAAAATTATTTTATTTTAAATACCAATTTAATCGAAGTTTGATTGAGACATGTATTTTTGTATGTTGCGGTGGTTTATTTGGGATTTTTGGCCCTTGTTGAGACATGTTTGATAGTGGTAAGAAAATGTTATGGTGTGGTTTTTTTTCCGTCATTGAGACAGGTTGATGGTGGGAAATAAAATGAAGGTAATGTCTTTGCATGTATCAGTATAAATACAAAGACATCTATTAGGTTGTCCGCTAGATAGTATAGCAGATGGAAAGAAGCACAAAAAAAACCTAGGCATTGTTGAAGACTGATGTTTCTGTTAGGCCATCCGCTATATAGAGCAGCGGACGAAAAGAAGCACAAAAAAAACCTAGGCGTCCGCTACATAGTGTAGCGGACAGTCTAATGCACCAAAAAAAAAAACTGTGTTGAAGATTGATATTTCTGTTAGGTCATCCGCTACATAGTGTAGCGGATAGTCTAATGCACCAAAAAAAAAAAACTAAGTGTTGAAGGCTGATATTTCGGTTAGTCCGTCCGCTGGATAGTGTAGCGGACAGTCTACAACACCAAAAACAAAAGTGTTGAAGATCGGTGTTTCTGTTAGGCCGTCCGCTACATAGTGTAGCGGACAGTCTACAGTACCAAAAAAAGAAAACTAGTGTTGAAGGCTGATGTTTCTGTTAGGCCGTCTGCTACATAGTGTAGCGGACAGTCTAAAGCACAAAAAAAATAAAATAAACAAAGTTTAAAGCACCAATTTAGTCTTATATTGTGATGTTTCAAGCTCATAAGAAATTATTACAAAAAAATACAAAAACATTTATTACAAAAAGTCCAACAGACTTGATAGCTCATAAAAGATTATTACAAAAATAAATTAATTAGACTAAAGGTCCACTGCATCTTCTTCTTCCTCGTCTTCGGCATCTTCTTCTTCGTCGTCTTGCAAACCCCCTGGACTTATCCTTAGTGCCTTGTAATGGTTCGCTTGTCATGGTTGGTCATTTTGTTGCACATAGCACACCTTCTCAACTTTTTAGGTTGAGTTGCTTGTTCAATAGAGCTCTTCATCCGCGTAGATCTCTTGCGGCCTTTCGTTTGCGATATAATTGGATCCAAAGGCCGGATATCATTGTCGTCTTCCTCAACCGGCTCATCATCTTCTGATCCCTGTGTGGGCTCAGTGTCAACCCCATTGCTGACTGAAGCTACTTCAAACTGGTCGACGATGGGATCTTCTTGCTCCGTTATCTTGAGGAGATATTTATATCCGGCCATGCAGCACCCTTTACAGACAAACGGGTACACATTGTTACCAGATGATTATACCGCAATGTCTCTGATTCTTCAAAGTCAGTATACGGATGCTCCGGAAAGGCAATGGTACTATGCAACCTATTTCCTACCTTTGTCCACCGCGGCATGACGTATTTATCGGGGATTGCCTTGATATTCTTCTGGGTAAAAAAGCGCAGAATGTGTCTACACAGGATGCCATGTAACTCAAACTTCTTGCAAACACATGTCACTGAACCCGTCAATGTGTCATGGCTCACCGGACATTATGCGCAGCTTCTCAGGGACGAGGTCGTTCATCAGCGAATAAACCTTGAACTAACGTGTAGAATTTTCTGCCACCTTGTTTATACTGTATCGTCCCGATTTTTGCAGCTTTACTTGGTATTGCATGAACATATCCTTCGTATAGACTTTTGCACCGTTCAACTCCAGCGGGGTCTCAAGCAACCTTCTCCTTTGTTTGTACATGCTTGTAAAGTCTGTCGCCCTTTCTTTCACGAATAACGAGGCAATCACTTTTTGGGCCGATGTGACGAAACTCTTCAAATTGGTAGCTGTACCCACATAGCTATCGAACGTGGCATTCATAGATTCACTCTTGCCCGTCATTTTCATGCCCGGAGAAAAAGGCCCCTCGTGTAAACGCCAATCCATTGCTCTTTGAACTCATACAAGTGTGGGAGCCACTCGTTGTCTTACAATGAGTAATCCTCAACAAGCTTTTCCCACCTCTCCTCGAATTCCTCAATCATTAACGACTTGTTAATGCACTTGTCAAAATCCTGTTTAAAGTCTGGATATTTTGCATATACGTGATGCAGACGTTCAGGGTATTTGTTGCTTATGTGCCAAGTGCACAAGTTGTGTCGAGTATCTGAGAAGACGGTAGCAATAGTCTTCTTCATTGCCAAATCTTGATCGGTGATGATAACTTTGGGTGCTTTGAAGTTCATTGCTTCCAGCCACGTGCTAAACAACCATACAAAAGAACTCTCGCTCTCATCCCTTAACAAAGCGAACCCGAACAGGATGTAGTGATAATGATGATTCACGCATGTGAAAGGAGCGAACGGCATCGAGTGCTTATTGGTACGATATGTGGTGTCGAAAGTCACAACATCCCCAAAATGCTTATAAGCAAGTCCCGAACGATCGTCGACCCAAAAAATTATGGTAACTCGATGCTCATCATCAAGTTTATAATCGTAGGTGAACTACGGGTCCTCCATCTGTATCCGCTTCAATAGGCTTATTGTGGATTGAGCATCATTGAGGTAATACGCGGCTCGTCTTTGGGTTCAGACCGCGTTACAAACGTCTGTCATGTTAAAATTTAGATTCTGAATTCTCCCAGCCTGTTCAGCAAGACAATTAACAATGTCGGCATGTCCTATCCGCGCATTACTCATTGTGTGAATCAGTCTCCTTGCAACATTAGCCATATTCTTGTGTTGATGCATCTGACTCACCTTAGAAGGGGTTACTAACGGGTGATTGTGTGCCAATTCCAAGCTAGTAATAAGCCAATGATCTTGCTTGGGTTTATGACTTACGAACATCTTGACCTTGCAATTCGTGCGCGCAAAGCAGTCTCGTCTTCTCCGCGCATATCCTATTTCATCATCACTATCATCATTACCGATGTGTGTCTCATTTTGCAGTGGGTGTCTGCTCCTATGACACTCGTATAAGCGAGAGCATATTTTTTTTGTTATGTTGCTTGTTCTTGTAGTTTTTATTCTAATGCCAAAACCAACCCTCAACAAATACGCTCAAAAACATTCTTCGGCTTCCTCCAAAGTTTAAAATGTTCGCCCTAAATACGGATCACTAGAATCTACTGGGGTGTTGGAGCTTGACACGAAATCAGACATTGTGAAACAAAACTTATGTAGAAATAGATTACGCTTAACTATCAAATGGCGTTTGTTGAGCATAACAAATCAAAATTACCTTGATGAATAGACCAATTTAGCATGACAAATATAACAAACATAATCTCAAAAGTATCTCCAATTTAACAATTATTAATTTCTTGAACATAACAAATTAAAATTACTAAGATGAATAGACAAATTTAGCATGCCAAAATACAACAAACATAATCTCAAAAAATTCGAATTTTAACTATAATAAATTTTTTGAAGTTAACAAATTAAAATTTTTGAATATCACAAATTAAAATCACTTTACTGAATAAATTGATAAATACAACAAACATAATCCCAAAAAAAAAAAATATATATTCATAAAAAAAAAAAAAAAAAACTTCATCATTCAAACCATAAAGAAAACTTAACCATTCACAATCTTACCTTGCTCGAGTGAAGCTTGAAGCAAGTGTTACTTGAAGCTTGGAACTTGAAGTGAAAGGAGCTGACAATGGAAGCAAGTAGATGAAAATGGAAAAAGAACTGAAAATTAGGGCACTTTTGGGTATATATGCCACGTCGTTCGCCACACTGTCTGGCGGACAGTGGGGGGACAGGATGTGACACTTGTCAGCCAAAAGGCGTTCGGCACACTGTGTTGCGGACGCCTTGGACTGGGCATTTGGTAAAAAAGACCATCAGCTACACTATGTAGCAGACAGTTTCTCCTTTAAAAAAAAAAAGATCTGGGTCGTCCATCCTTTAAGGATGGATGGCCAGATCGCTCGGGCAACTTATCCCATTTTGCCCGCGCTGTCAACGGATCAACTATATATATATATATATATATATATATATATATATATATATATACCTGGGCCGTCCATCCTTTAAGGATGGATGGCCAAATCGCGCGGGCAACTTATCCCATTTTGCGCGCGCTGTCAACGGATTAGCTATATATATATATCACGTACCAAAAGCAGGAGAAAGTCAGAGTAGCAGTTGAAGAAAGGGCCGGTGGTAGTAGAGATGTGGTGGCCGATGACAATGGAAATCGGCGGGGCAGAGGCACTTGGGGCTATGGTGCTGGCAGGGCTGTAGCAGCTGGGCATGCGTGGTTGTTGCGCCAGTAGAGGCTTGCCTAGCTGTGGCGACGATGAAGGTGGCATTGGGGTGCGGCAGTGGAGATGCGGTGGCCGGCGACAGTGGAGATCGGCGAGGCAGAGATGCGTGGGGCTGTGGAATAGGCAGGGCTGTAGTAGCGAGGTGTTCATGGCTGTTGCGCCTGCAGGGGCGTGCCTAGCTCTGGCACCAACGAGGCTGTGGTAGCGGGGGTAGCATAGGGTGCAGTAGTGGGGGTGGGGTGGGTGCTGCATAGAGGTTGGGGTTATGGAGCGTGGGTGTGGGTGTGGGCGAGGGAGAGAGAGAGATATAGAAAATAGAGAGGAGACTGAGTAGCGGTGGGGAGAAAAGAATAGAACTAGGGTTTGTGTCTATTTAATAACTTTTAGCGATGGATTTTGGCCCTTGTTAAAAGTCCGTCGCTAAAAATTATTACTTTTTTTTAAACAAATGGACTTTTACCCACAGAACTAGCCTGTCAGCTAAAATCTGTCGCTAAAAATTATTAAAAAAATATCCTCCGAAAAAATAAAATTCAAAAAGGGAAAATTTTCAAAAAAATCCAAAGTAGCAATGGATTTAACTTAGATAAAAACCCGTCAATAAATGTCCGTCGCTATAGAGATTTACCGAATCTAAAAACTGTTTCTTTTAATTTACTGTTAACAATTGTAGATTTGTTGGTGTGCTCATGATGCTGGATGACACTTCCATCACCAGACGACCGCACAAGAATGTCTACATTCGCTTCACTTTTAACTTTTTGCTTTAAAGTAACAACATTTCTAGTCGTAGTCATACCTACTCTGTTAGACTTTGTATGCAAATATTTTTGCCCTGTCAATAAACATTATAAGAGAAAATGTTCTTGTTCTTTTAGAATGTCTTGCAAAGCGTCAAAGGTACTCTCAACAGCTCCGCAAGACCATCCAAACAATGCAAAGAATATTCAGGCTCTTACGTAGGTTACATGAGTTACAGTAATCACAGCTTCCCAA
This sequence comes from Escallonia rubra, assembly GCA_033065855.1. Classification (NCBI taxonomy): domain Eukaryota; kingdom Viridiplantae; phylum Streptophyta; class Magnoliopsida; order Escalloniales; family Escalloniaceae; genus Escallonia; species Escallonia rubra. Next base: position 281,420 of record JAVXUO010001626.1, read on the forward strand.
GGGAAGATGAAACTCAAGAACTACAAACAGCCAATCCAACAAGAGAGAGAGAGAGAGAGAGGATTTGCATTTTGATTTTCTGCCTTTCTTTGAAAGGAAACTGTAACTTTGTTAAGGTTTGTGAAGATATCTTCCGGCAAGCAAAGCAGCATCCATGACAGCTGTGATGACTTTGATAACTTCGGTGGCTTGGCACTGGTTGCCTTTGAATGTGCGAGCACCTGCTTTCTTGAACCTTGCCATGCAGTTCAGCAAGTTCTGGCTGCACTCTTGGCTTAGATAATCATCTGCACCACAAGAACCACCACCCTTTGAATAACACATCATATGTGAAAACAAAATATGATCTCCCTCCCTCACGCTCTTGCTCTCTCAAAGGGATTCTCTTGAGTTTGTCTTTTTAATGGAATTTCATCGGTGAAAATTAACCAAAAAAGGTAATTACTTGCAGCTGTAGAAGGATATTGCCAAGTTTTTTAGGACAAAAGTCATTTTGGTGACTATTTTTACCTACGAGATTCCCTTGAATACGTACTCGTAACTACTTATAAAGCGAACTCCCTGATAATTTTGGGCCGGGGGGACACATAGTAACACTTGGCACTGAGTTGAACAGAGTATATCGAACAGCCATAAAAGGCCATGCTTGTTTTTGCTGAAAAGTTCAAAATTGAAAAGTTGTTCTTTCTCCTCTTTCTCCATGCATATATGCATTCACTTATGGTGTGGTAATTGTACAGGATTGATAACTGCTCTTTGTTGGGTTGCAGCAAACCTTCTCAACCCCATGTACAACAACCAAAAACTATTAATAAAGCTCATTGGTTGTACTTATGACAGTACTTTTGGCGACAAGTACTGCACTAATTTTGTAGCTGTCACCGAAGCGTTACGCAAAGTGCCACCAGAAGCTTTTGACATTGAAAAGGGTGTTAAAGGAAGCAAAAATGTTTCCATTCAAAAGAAAAGAAATGGTATGCAACTACCTTTAATATTCCTGTACCTAAACCTCTTTTTTCTCAAAATCATTGGGTTGAGATATTTTCTATAAAAAGGCCTTGGCATCAGCGACAAAATCGTGCACGTGGCAAATGCAATCTAGGCATGAGGCCACCTCTCTAGCTGGGCAATATATCTTCCCGTATAGGTGTTAGTTAGTCATGACATGAGGTGGCTTGTAGGCACATCAACACAAGTAAGCGTCATCAGAAAGCATCCATTTTTTAATTTTACAACTTCATGTCTCGTACCAAATCCTATTTGAATAAAAGGGAATGAAACCAATCTGAATAGCCCTCCACCTAAAATCTTAACATCTATTATCTGAGAGAACCTTATGACAATTTTGTACTACAACATACATAGCGTGTTAGACTGGTAGCACTTTTTAACAGTTGCAAGCCTTAGCACTACAAATAAACAGATCTTTAGCAATGGAAAATTCTGTCGCTAAAAGTATTGCTTCCATTGCAAAATCCTTTTTGCGACGGCAAAATCGAGTGACAGTGGTTCCTTAGTGTATTGCCGGTGTTCGCTAGAACAAGCGACGGATTTGGCTGATCTCGTCGCAGCTAGGACGACAGCATGCTATACAAGCCTTTCACAGCTCAATTGTGCCAATAGTTTCTAGAAGTCGAATTTTTATCTACTTTTTTTGCATTTCTGGTGACGCAATGCAACTGTCCCTATAACAAAAAATGTTGGGAGTCACGCTTTCTTTTGCTTTATTTTGTTATGTTTTATTGGTCCAGATGATCCTAAAGGAAAAAAAAAAAGAATCAAAAACTAGGCACAAGCAAAGAGTATATCATGATCAGGGTTAAACTTACTGTTCTTGGCTGTAATGCAGGCATCATGGTTCATGCAACATGCGTCGAGTCCATCACATGGCTTCTCCCCCGGGCATCCGCTGTACAGAATCCCGCAGAACTTGCCATACCTTAGAAATGGAGGCACTGCACAAGATTCGAACTTTAGACATTTGGAACTAAAGGACAACAGTAATGTTAAAACTGGTAGTGAGTCGTGAAAAACTGCATGTATTCCCAATTGCAAACAGCTTTATATGCACACGGATGAACCAAAATTAAGCCTACAATTAAGCTATCAAAATTAGATCCTAAAGTTTAGCCTATAATTAATCTATACAAAAGGGAAATGAGGAATATAAGGAAAGAGCAATCCTTGTCAGTCGAGAAGTAATGCCAGAACTTTTTCCATAACGACTGAAGAAAGCACATTGTTCTGCGTTATTGTGCTGCAGCCAACTGTTATACCTTTCTTTGACAGTGAAGAAACGTACTATTACCGAGCGGAGATAAAAATAATTGATTACAAAGATTGGAATTATACCATGGCAGAAGGAGGATTCGCATGTTCTGCTGCACTGTTTACCCTACAAAATAACAAAAGTACAATAATGAGCTCATAATCTATACATTTGAATGAAAGAATCAAGAACATGGAGCTAAAAAGAGCTTACCAGAGAGAGGTCTGCATTTGCTTGAATGCCAACGTTGAGGGCATGAACTGGAAGAGCAAAAAAGTCGAGGGAAATGATGGAAAGTGAGAGGAGAAGAGCCCAGTTCAATGAAGCCATTGAAGATGAGGATGAAAGCAACGGGAGACAGAGTGAGAGTTAGTGGGAATGTGAAGCTTGGTTTTGCTTAAAGGCTCTGATTTATAGAGGGATATGGTTGGAGGGGGAAGTGTATGCAGGGAAGGGCAGGAGGTTAGCTTTGTCTTGTAACGCCCCGTGACATGTTTTTGTAGTATTATTCACACTTCTCTCACCCAAATACGCACATTTTGTGCCCTTGGGATTTTCTTGTGCAAATTGTTGGTTGTGGGGTCCGTCTTGTGATGAGATGCCACAACCTTCAACACAAAACAATCCATAGTTTTGAACAACTTATAAGGTGGGTTTCACTGGATCTAGATATTTTGGGGGTTTACCAGTTGACTTTGTTGCTGTACTTTTGGTGCTATTGAACAAGCTAGGATGGACCAAAGGATGAAATCAATTGCTTTAGGATACAATGAAAATTAACTTAGACAAAGAAAGTGAAAGCTAAAACTATTCTTGAGTGCGACTCTTTTTGCATTAGTTTAGATTTTAGATCGTAAATGTTTTCCTTTTGTAGATTCCTTTCTTCTAAACATGGATTTGCCATGACCTTAAAATAAGAGAACACATATTTTTTTAAGATATTTTTTTAGGAGATTCGCTTCTTGCCAAAGAAAATAAATAGCCGGCAGGGGACATATACATGTACTCCACTTTTTATCACGTATATTTTGTTCTTTTCATTAAAGATAGAATAAGTGACACTAACGGGCATCACAATCTAATTTTATATATGTGAAATACAGCTAAAGCTGAGAAAAAATTGTCAAATCATCGCGTACTTGGACGTTCTCTTATTTTGTCATGAGAATTAATTAATTTTTTTTATATATGATGTGCATCATCATTTGCTTTGACTTTATCTCTTTAATCAATAATTATTTTTTGGGCAACGTGATCATTTACTTATCAATCAAATTTAGCCATTTCAATATTAAAAGTCTCCCTAAAATCTCTCGGTCATTAATTAAATGGCAATTATCATTTAATTTATCATTGTCTCTCTTCTCAAATCTCTCTTTCTCCGTTTCACAAAAAGAAACTTCTATTTCTCTCAATTCTAACTCAACTTTTTTGTTCGATTAGTTAATTGCATTTATCACTTCCATTTGGTAAATTTTAACTTTAAAATCACTAAATGTTATCTCTTACAAATAAGGTAAGAGTATTTCTCTCCCACGTTATCTCCATAACCGTCAATAATTCATATTTTATCCCCATAAATTCAATCCTTATCATCCCCAAAAATGATCCAATGATTTCTTTGCCCATGATTTCAAATTTAAATCACCTTAATAAGTTCCTAATTTTCCTACTATCTTATTAGAATCACAAGTGTCGCCTTCAATGACTTCAATCAAAATTTCCTGGGCTTACGTTCTCTTCAATTATTACGCCACCAAAATTTCTTCTTCTCTCAAAATTTATTTATGGGTTAAGTGGGTAAATTGTTAATTTCAATTTTTGTATGTCCTTGCAACATTTATCTTTACATTTTCTAGACTCAACTCTCTGAGAAATTGTTCTTTATTTTGGCTATATATCTCTCAAAATTCGTAATGCCTAGAACATTTTGACACACTCATAATACTTTGTTTTAGTTTGTTCTTTTTCCTAGAACATTCGTAATGGTCTTGATATTTTTAGTTAGTAACCTGAAAAGTCTTACATGTCATTTATGCTGCCATCATCAAAAGGGAGACAGTTTGCCCCATGCCTCCTGTGAAGATAATTTTGATGATAACAACCATGTCATAGTTAAAGTAATGATGCGGGCATGGTGTAAGTGTTATTATGATAATAAGAGTGATATCATGATAATAAGAGTGACACGGACTAAAAAAGACCTTGGTTGGATCCCTTGTTCAAAATAAGAGACTTATTTTTTTAAGGAAACGTCAATTTGGAAATGTGTAATAGATTAGAGATTTTCATCCTCTTTGCAACGCGAAAAAAGAAAAAAAGAAAATCAGATTTTCTAGTGGAGTTATACCCTAAAAAAAAAAGGCTTTTTGCTTGTACGTATAAAAGGTCCACTGATTTGGACTAGATCAGTGTTATTAAAGGCGCAGGCGCACCTAAGGCGCAAAAGGTCCCTGGAGCCTAGGCGCAAGGCGCAAGGCGCAGGCGCGCGCCTTTTCGAAGCGAGGCGCAATATTAAAATAAATAAATAATAATAATAATAATACACAAAAACAATAAATTATGTTTAAAAAAAACACTGACAATTAACAAATCAGATTAAATGCACATATATCAATTGCCAATTCAATTCAAATTAATTTCAATTTCAATTTCAATCTCAAACTCAATTCAATTCATATTATGCAATCTTATCTGCCTGGACAGTGTATGAATTCAAACTCAATTTCAATTTCAATTGGACAGTGTAAGAAGAAAAAAGAAAAGATTGCATTTTTCTTTTTTCTTCATACACTGTCCAGTTGGACAGTGTATGAAGAAAAAAGAAAAGGCAGGAACTGGTCACCCGAGACTCCGAGAGAGAGAGAGCAGCAATGGAGAGGACAGCAATGGCGGTGTCGCGGTGGCTGAACTCCGAAGCAGCGCTAGCGGCTAGAGCAGCTGACGGCCGGCGAAGAGGGGAGATGCGGCGGCGACGACCGGCGAAGAGGGGAGATGCGGCGGCGACGACCGGCGAAGAGGGGAGATGCGACGGCGACGACCGGCGAAGAAGGGAGATGCACGGCGACGACCGGAGATTCGGCGAAGAGGGGAGGGAGATCGAGCCACGCGGACAGAGATCGTGGTTACGGCGGACAGAAAGAGAGATCCATTTGGGCTTTAGCCTTTAAAAAGTGAAGGACCTTTACCCTCAATGAACTGGTATCTGTGGTAAGGATTCTCTGCTTCTCGATGGGTGGTGTTGATGGTGGAGGGGAGGGAGATGCGACTGGAGAAGGCCTGGATTTGCGCCTCCACCACCGCTGCGCGCCTCGCGCCCAGGCGCCTAGGCTCCCTAGGCGCGCGCCTTCTTGAACGCGCTGCGCCTAGGCCTAGGCGAGGCGCTGAGTGCGAGCCTGAGCGCGCCTAGGCGCGCTTTTTATAACACTGGACTAGATGTATAACCTTTTCCGGTACTTATATAAGCAATTCTCTGGTTATGGTTAAGAACTTGCCATATAAAACCCAAAATGTCTATGAATGACTTGTTTATTGAGTTGCAGTCCACCTTGTAAGAAAGTTTTTCCTTGAAAACTAAATTTAAAGATAGTCTTTTGCTAGCAATTAAATAAATTGCTCCAAGATTAAATGGATTTTAACAACCCAAAACAAACACTCAATTTATTAATTTGCTAGCTCACAAAGTATAAAACTTTTTCCTCACACTCACACCTCGTAGGGTTTCAAACACATCTTACAAGTGTTGGGACCAAGTCCCTTTTTATAGGCAAAAGAAGATGCGGTGGAGAGGCAACCGGGTAATGCTCATGACTTGCTGGAATTCTTCGTAATGAGGAATGCAAAGGAGGTGGCCTATGTTTGTTGACCAAGTCAACAAATCAAGCCAAAGTTTAATGTTCTAACATCCTCTCTTAAAACTTGGTTTGATCACTCCGAGTATTTTTTCAGCTTGAAAGATAAATCAACTTATAGCGGATTCATAAAGATATATGCAATTTGTTTTTCTGATGCACAACATTCAACCACGATCTCTTTATCTTTTACCAAGTCTCGGATGTTGTGATGTTTAATATCAATATGCTTGCTGCGACCATGAAACACCAGAATCTTTGTTAAGGCAATTGCTTACTTGTTATCGTGGAAAATTATCGTAGGACCATCTTGTTGATGTTGTAATTCACCAAGCATTCTTCGCAACCAATCTGCTTGAGTAGCACAACTTGTTGCTGCTATATACTCCGCTTCCGCCATTTAAAGAGTCACTACTTGTTGTTTCTTTGAAGAAATTGCTCCCGAACCAAGATGAAACACATTGCCTGAAGTGCTTTTTCGTTTTTCAATGTCACCTGTCCAATCACTATCTGTACAGCCAACTAGCTTCATGTTATTAGCACTCTTGTAAATGATGCCATCATCAAGTGTACCTTTAATGTATCGCAAAATTTGCTTTGGAGCTTCCCAATAAGACTGTTGCGGTGAATCATTAAACCTGCTTACAATCCCAACTCCATAGACAATTATGTCAGGTCTAGTTGCTATTAAGTACCTTACGCTTCCAACAAGTCTCCTAAAATTTGTTGCATTAACCAAACCACCACTTCCATCTTTCACGAGCTTTAACCTTTCTTCAACCAGTGTTAAAATTGGTTTACAAGCTTTCATCTTATATTTCTTCAAGATATCTTCTGCATATTTTTTTTGTAAAATAAATATGCCTTTGTCTGTTTGCTTCACCTCTATGCCAAGAAAGTAAGACATTGACTCTATATCTGTCATCTCAAATTGAGAAATAATATCCTCTTGAATTCTGACATAAAACTTCAAATTGTTGCCGGTAAAGATGAAATCATCCACATAAAGGCAAACAATGACAATGTCACCATCCTTGTTGGTTTTGACATACAAAGGATGCTCATACGGACACTTATAAAAGCCATGATCAAGAAAATTGGTGTCAATACCAGTATACAAACCCTCGGTGCTTGTTTCAGACCGCATAAAGCCTTTTTTAACCAATAAACTTTATCGTCTTCTCCTTTTTCTCATAACCTGGTGATTGCTTAGCACAAACTTCTTCTTCAAGTACACCATTTAGGAATGCTGACTTGACAGTCATTTGATATATTTTTCAATGATTTTAGGTCGTAAGAGAAATGATTATACGAACCGTATCCAATCTAACAACAAGAGCAAGTACTTCAAAGTAATCATCACCTGGCTTTTGCTTGTATTCTTTGGCCACTAACCTCAATTTAGCGTTCTACTTCACCATTAGGCTTGTACTTTGTTTTGTACACCCACTTGACTGTAATTGGCTTCTTTCCATTTGGTAGAGTAGTTAACTCCTTGTATTGTTCTTTTCAAGGGCATGTATTTCTTCATTCATTGCTTTAATCCAACGATCATTATTAGCTGCTTCATCAAACATTATTGGATCACAATCCAGCAAACAAAGCAAAGTGTACAACTTTTTCCTCATTATCATCATCACGATCATGTTCATCACCGACTTTATAATCTTGTAAATAAGCAGGCGGATGACGATCACATTGCAAGCGTCTAAGTAAAGGTGATACATGCGCAGATGACTCTTAGGAACAACATGGGATGACTCTTTAAAAACTGAAGAAGAAGACGGCTCACCCATTTGATTAACTATTTCTACCTCATTGTTTATGAATACTGGTACTGGAAACAATCTCTTTTATTCTTTTGACCAATCCCATACTCCATCTTCGTCCAAAGCAACATTTCGATTGATAATCACCTTTTTAGTCTTTTGGGTTATATAGCTGGTAACCTTTAAATTCAAAACTGTAACAAATGAAGATGCATTTTACGATTACTCCCAGACCTCATTACTTTGATACACTTACCGATCAAATCAATCAATTCATCTATTGAAAATTCATTCCCCTCTTGAACCAAAGCTTTTATTGAGTTATAATATAGCATGCTAGAAGTTTTTCCACTATAAACCCTTTTTGAAGGTAGTAATTCTTATGTGTGTCATGAAGGGTGGTGTTTGTTTTGCCATGTGAGACTTGGAAGGACTTGGTGGGAAGAGACTATCCTACAAGTTGTTGATGTATTGCCCCTTAAGTAGATTTTCTACTAGTGGATTGAATGCTCACAGGGCTAAAGTAGCATAAGCACGTTGCAACCTAAGGACCAAACCACGAGATCAATCATCTGGTGTTTATTTTCATAGTTTCGTTTTAATTGTTTCAGATTCAATTCTTCATTGTAGTACTTAATTTTGTTAGTGTTACTAATCTGCTTTGTATATCGTAATTAAGTATTATTTGGTAAAAATCACATATTTGCTATCTCTAGGTTTCACCGGAATCTTGGGCAACGGGCACAAATATAGCGCTCACCTGCAAAAAAGATTTGCCTCCCTCAAAAGGGCTCAACCTATAGAAAAGGAGATACCTTCACATGTTGTGGCATGACACGAACAACTGTCTTTACCTCGAGGATGACATCTTTGTGGAACGCTAAAAAGCACGAGGTTTGGAAGCTTGAAGCACGAGACTGCTGGGAACAGATAAAACACCCTCATAGCTTAAACCATACTTGCCAATGCAAATCCACAGCATGGTAACCTAGGGAGCTAAGGGACACATAGTAAATCTTGCATACTTAACTTTCCAGACAACAAATATATCCACTACCACTCAACCTTTTGGTATAACTACTCATATTGGTGTTGAAAACTTAAACGGTTGTAAATGATTGGAAAGATAGTTGTACTTTAAGTGAATATTTTCACGGTTTGAGCCGAATAGATCAAGAAAATACTGAGTGCCAAACATATACACGGGGCTTATCTTTTCTTTCTATCCTATTAAAACCTGCAAATTACATGATTTCTTACATAATTTCTTTTGCTTTGGGTCGTCGGTACTGATTTGGCCTTTCCAGCTTTCCCCACCTTACGCAAGTATTTGATGAATCCCAAATAGCTAGTTATGATGTCAAAAAATATTTATAAATTACACGGATACTGATCTTTATTGTAATTTTTTTCCAAACTATTTAGGTTAATAAAAAGATGTTTAATATAGATGATTGACTTTTACTATTTTCAAATGATATGGATTTGTGTGTTTCCTCAAATATACGTCCACAAAAGATACCTCCATAGATATTCAATATTGGCATTTTTAAAAGAACAAATTTTGGCTGCTATCTCGGTTGTAGGAATCTTCCTCCAACCCCATATATAGCGACAATTAATAGTCACTAAATGTCTCTAGTCACTTTTCTGTTAACACTTTCAACAACAATCTTAACATCACTTTTTTAGCGTCGCTAAATAAAAGTCACTAGAAAGATTTAGCAACCATTAATTGTCGCTACATGGAGGGTAGGAGGAAGATTCCTTCAACCTGAGTAGCAGCCAAATTTTTTCCTTTTTAAAATAGCATTAACTGTCATCTCTAAACTTTGTTTTATAAGAAATTTGTTGTCTTTAAAGGCATTTAAATAGTGGATAACAACCTTTCGTATCATTCTCATAACTAGCTAGGATTATATAGTCCATTGAAGGTATTGAGGATTTGCTGATTTAAAAACCATTAAAAGTACGAATAGTAAGTTATGGATCAAGAAATTTAAATAGCTTAATTCTTTTTCACGGGGATCGTCGCTTTCACAATGGAACATTTTGACAGAAACCTAGATCCTTGGGATCTAGATGAAGTAAGAAAAGGCAACACTATAAAATTAAACTTGGCTGTCAAAGCTACAAGAACATGGTACCATATGGAATTGGAACTAGATAATGAGTCTCCAGGTCAGCCCAGTGTTATAAAAGGCGCGCCTAGGCGCTAGGCGCACTCCTCGCGCCTCGCCTAGGCCTAGGCGCAGCGTGTTCGATTAGGTGCGCGCCTAGTGAGCCTAGGTGCCAAGGCGCTAGGCGGGGCGGGAGGCGCATGGCTAGGCTCACAAAATGTGGACTGTCTATTTCTCTTTCGATTTTTTTTTTGGTTTTAGCTCCACTCCACTAGTACACTAAACCTAACTCTAAAAATGCCCAAATAAAAAATAGCTTTTACGACTCTCAGTCAATCAGCTCTCAAATCTCGGTGTCAGCTAGCCGCCGCCGACCCTTATTTTGGTGAGTCATCCGGTCGTCGCCAAGCCTTCTCCGCCGCCGTCCCTTACTTCTATGCTCAGTCTCTTCATGGATATACTCATCTTATTGACTACTACAAAATTCCAAAAACCCATTAACTCATGATTGTTAATCATCTCAATGCTCTTCTCAATGCTAATGACTAATGAGGAAGATTAACACACAAAAATAACCAAGTTAGCCTTTAGATGAACCAAGACTAGCAAATATGTCGGAAACTTGTTAAATTATGATGTGATGGAATTTGAAATTTTTTCTAGTGTTTGGAATTTTGTTAATTATCATGTTCTTCTTTTTTAATTACACAATTTTATTGTTTTAGTGTATTAATTTTTATTTATTTTAATATTGCGCCTCAGTTCGAAAAGGCGCGCGCCTGCGCTTTGCGCCTAGGCTCCAGGGACCTTTTGCACCTTAGGTGCGCCTGCGCCTTTAATAACACTGGTCCAACCACATCTATAAAGACCAGATCACCAGTGGCATTGAGCCAACAATCATCAAAGGACGAAGGCTGCAACCAAATACAAGACTACGGGATTTTATTGGGATTATAACTCTCTTGAGTTCTTTGTAATAATACCAAAATCATTATCTCCATAGATGTTTTCCTTCCTTTTTTCATCATTTTACTTCAGTCTGCTAAGATGAAGTATTTATTTTGCAGGTTATATCTCTTCCTTTTCCAGAAGAGAATATATATATAGGGTCGTGATCCATTGATAGCGCTAGCAAGTTGCTAGCGCTGTTTGGCCGTCCGCTACATTATGTAGGGGACGGTGAAAAAATTCGTTATTGTGGCACGCGATCTGGCCATCCATTCTCGCCCGTGGACGGCCAATATAGTCAAGAGTAATGTTTGATGTGATATTATTATCTTTTTTGTGATCAAAATAATGCAATTCAATTATCTTCTTATTTCTTTTGTGACTTGTTTTAGAAGAAATGTATATTTGATGTTCGCAATTGTAATCAGTCCAAAGTTTGAAAATATTCTTTATAGGCTTCTGGATTGAAGAAATGTTTGATGGTACTTCTAAAAATAAAACAAATGAAAAAATTAAAAGAATGAATCTACGTCTTTATTTTTGTAATCTGTTAAATTGATTTATGGTTAAGATTTATAATTTTCAAGACCAGGTGCTTTGCATTTCATCAATAAGAAATGCAAAACACCCGGTCTTCAATTGCAATAACTGAACATATTTTTAGTTCAAATTGGTACCATATTTAAGCCTTAATTTTTTATGCATATTTAACCCTTTTTCACTTTTTTTTCCAACAATTTTTTTGTTTCTTGATTGATTTTTCACGTATTTCAGTTTCTTTATTTTGTTTTTCAGTTTTTCAATTGGTTAATTGTTTGCTCACAGTTCTCATTAACCAGTTCAATATCTAATGCTTATTTCATTTTAACCAAATTAAAAAGAGAATAATAAAGTAATTTGTTTGTTATGTTTTTCTTTCTCATCACTGTTTTTTCATTTTTCAATGTATAGAATAGATTTATTACCCAATGTTCTTTTAATTTCATCAAAATTTAAAAGGGAGTAATAAAAAAGGGTAAGAATGTAATTGACGTAATTAACGGAGGACATAATCGTCTAAAAATGATTGTTCCCAACCTATTCTGGTCGTACCCAAAGGCCCACTATGGTCCCATTTTGCATGACACATCCGAACAAGCAACAGTCATTTTCAACGCTCACAACCGGTCAAAGCATGCACGCTCAAGTCACGTGCACTTCTCACTTTCGTCACGTTACTTCGTCACTAAGAAGCTCATTTTCGCACAAAACCTTATCACGCTTCGACCATCGCATTTCGCCCATCACCCGTCGATGCGCCATGGCACTTGCCCAAGGAGGTTGGCCTTGGCCTCCCCCTTGGGGTCGGCCTCGGCCTTGGCCTTCCCCTTGGGGTCGGCCTCGACCTCCCCTTGAGGTTGGCCTTGGCCTTCCCCGAAGGGTTGGCCTTTGGCCTCCATCCTTAGCACATTCACTTCTTTTCAAGGGACCATACATAACTCCGCGACCCCTGTCGCTCGGACACAACTCCGCAACCACGTCGCCTGGACACAACTCTGCGACCTCGTCGCCGGCGTCCGGGCGTCATACTTCAACACTTTGTTGCGCACTTTGCCGCGCCCGTGCGCCGCGCCGCTAATACAGTCGTGCCCCCAGGCTCTCTGTCATATTACCGTGCCCCCGGCACCATGCGCACTCTGTCGCGCCCATGCGCCACCATTGACACAAACGTGCCCCAGGCACCTTACGCACTCCGTCGCACCCGTGCCCCGCGCCACTAACACAGACGTGCCCCCGGCACCTTACTCACTTCATCGCGCCCATGCGCCACAATCATGTTACATGTCCCCGGGCACCACACTCATTCACCACACCATGCGCACCTTGCCTTAGTCGTGGAACATGCTTCGATCCACTCTCCAGAGTGTGCAACATCCTGCGGGGATAGGCGACTCCTTCGGGACACTATCTCCGCCAGAGAGCTCTTCAACTCTCCTTCCGCCAGGTAGACGGCTCCTCCGGGATGCTACCTCGGCCAGTCGGGTAGACGGCTCCTCCGGGATGCTACCTTGACATGCTTCGAGTGCTCCGGCACAAGGACTCACCCGTGGGGATAGGCGACTCCTCTGGGACACTATCTCTGCTAGGGAGCTCTTCAAATCCCTTTCTGCCAGGTAGACGACTCCTCCGGGATGCTACCTTGACTCGCTCCGAGTGCTCCGGTACAAGGAATCACCCGCGGGGATAGGCGACTCTTCCGGGACACTATCTCTGTCAGGGAGTTCTTCAACTCCCCTTCCGCCAGGTAGACGGCTTCTCCGGGATGCTACCTCGGCCAGTCGGGTAGACGGCTCCTCCGGGATGCTACTTTGACTCACTCCAAGTGCTCCGGCATAAGGACTCACCCGTGGGGATAGGCGACTCCTCCGGGACACTATCTTTGCCAGGGAGCTCTAAGTGTTCCGGCACGAGGACTCCTCTTCTGCCAGGTAGACGGCTCCTCCGGGATGCTACCTCAGCCTGCGGAATAGGCGACTCCTCCGGGACACTATCTCCGTCAGGGTGCTTGCGTGACTGGCCTACGTGCTCCGGCACTGGGGGCTTGCGTCGGCACCCCTAGGGACTATGACCCCCGGGTCACTCCGAGACGGGAGCAGGTCTTCGGAGGGCATCGCGCCTAGTTCACCTGGCAGTTGGGCGTCGGGTCTTCCCCACCGCTGCCAGGCCTGTGGGACTCCGCAAGGGCTTGGATTGGAGGCTAGATCAAGGGGGTTCTCTGGCCACACCGATGCGGTGGGAGCCAGTCTTTCCTGACAGACAGATCGACGCTGTGCGGGGCAGGCTGGGTGAATATGCGATCTGACAGTCCATGGAGCACCAGCACCCGTGGACCCCCCAGTGACGTGTCACTCCCGGGGAGCGCCACGTGTCGATTTATGACATCATTATCTCAATCTCTATAAATAGAGGTCTTGAGAATTCATTTAGAGGACTTCTTCTTCACTCTCTCATATTTTCACTTTCTCACTCTAGAATCCTAGAGAGAGAAACATACAGGACTCTGACTTTGGACCTAAGCATCGGACTGTGACTGTCGTCGTATATTCATCCTGCGCCATCGCCCTCGCAGTACTGCCACCCTCAGGCTCTGTCTGGGAAGCCCTTGGTCTCTGCCCTTGTTCCACCCTCGCTGTGTCCTACATCAACATACTTGGAAGCTGACTCGGACTGCAGCCTTTGTGGCACCTCCACGTAGGTACGAACCCACTTTCATTGGCATCAATGATTTACAACATTCATACTTTTATAGGTAGTGTGTGTGTGTGTGTGTATATATATATATATATATCTGTGTGTGCGCGCGCGCGTGTGTGTGTAGGTACACACACGCACACATATAAATATATTTTTTGCAACCACACATTTTGCTTCTCAATGTGTAAATGTAGGTATAGATTAAATTTCTGACCTAATGTTCATCAAACGCATTACAAAAAACTAATTAGAGAAGGATAGGGTTGTCATAGGAATAACTAACAGGGCAAAAACGGAAAATGATTACAAAATTAGTAATTAATAATAGTATTTACGAAATGGTAAGATTGTTATTGAAGTGATTAACAAAGGGCAAAAACGGAATAAAATGATTTATAAGATTCATACTTTTATAGGTAGTATAGATATAGATATGTATGGGAAAAACGAATATGTTGCTAACCTTAGGCAAGTTGCTCAAGGCTATCGACTAAACTACGTCGTTTTGATTAATAAATTTGTTGGTTCTTCTTCTTTTACTCCCCGGTCAACTGATTCCTCCAGACCCACCCAAGCCAGCCCCTCCTCTATGAAATGCATTCATCTTCAACCCCATCTTCTGTTACCACCCTCAACCACCATCAAATCTACTGTCCAAGAAACACATAATGGTAGAACGGGCAACCGTCTAACAAAAGATTAAACCGAGAAAATCAGATCTGTAAAAATTAGCATGAAATCTTCTCAATTGGTTTTAGAGAATCTATAAAGATGATGATCATCGAAAGCCAGAGTTGAAGACAGAGATAGCAACAGCGGCTTCAGAATTAACAGGGGTAAGGAAGTTTTTTCGATTGATCAGTAGAAGAAACTTGATCTTGGTGGTTATCAATCGTGGTCGTCGATCTTGAGTGGAGGTGATTGATTGAGGTTGGTATTGTCATGGTTTTACTACTGAATTGCAGAGGCAGTGGGTGGTGTGTCGTCGGCAAATGAGGCTGGCGATTAGAAGGTGGTTGTGGATATTTCTATGATGTGGCAGCAGTGATGGGTTCCGATATGGTGGTAGTTATTTTGTGATGGTGGGGGTGGTGGGTCGCCGGCTATGGAGGCCGATAGGAGATGGAGATGACAACAATGACTGAGGATGGCCGGCGGTGGAGCATAGAGAATCGGTGAATCTGATGCCGCGAGGGAGAACGGATTGGCAATGGTGGGTCTATATATATAATGGCGGCTATTTGTGATGGTGGGGTGCTGGGTCGTCAGTGCGAGGTAGGCAGGCTATGGTGGTTGGCAATGGGTCGCAAGATGAAACCATCTCGGAACTCAACCATCAAAGATCTCAACGCCTAAAATCCAATCAAAATTTTGGCAAACAATTGTGCGATGTTACGGCCACTTCATTGTCCGGTGAGAACCAAAACTTGCTTGAGACCCTTGAAGGAGAAAAATCAGGCGCAATTTCAAAATCTGAATGATAATGCTATTAACAACAATAATGGGAGAAAATTTCACGTCGGATCTTTGCAAGACTTTCCACCCTCTTCGGAAATTCAAAATCAAAACCCAAAAATCTCGGATGCAAAAAAGTCAAACATTCCCTTTCCATCTGGAGAGAGATCATCACCTCTACTTATCTTTCAAAACGATATATGTCCACTCCCTAATAACAACTTAATACCAAGCCCACTTAAATTACCAAAGCCTATTTTTATCCACTAAAAGCCCACCTCAACAACCCAATCTTCCTGCCATGATCCAAACCACTCCCCTCTCAGCTCATGTTCTAAACTCTTTCTCTAGCCCAAATCTCTTAGACATCCATATCCACCTAGAAAACCCCCTCGAGCAGAATCCCGGCTTCTTTTCCTCCTCTTCGTCTATAAACTCTCCTCCAGAAAAACCAAAACCCAAATCTAGCAACCATTATCACCGTCGACTCTCTACCACTATTGCCAAACATCTTTCTAACTTTCCATCCTCTTGCCTTCCAAAAAAATGACCATTAGACAACATGCTACAAACCTCTGACTCCCCCATCCCTCCTCAAGATTCTTTAATAAAATCCTGCCTTTCATCAAGCCAACAACCAAAATACAAGGTGGCGGCAGCTGGTCTTAATCAGCTCCAACGGTCATCATGAGCATTATGGCCTGGAATTGTCAGGTGTGAGGAACTCCCTAACAATTCAGGCTCTAAAAGGGCTCTCACGCGCGGCTCCATTCCCCTGACTTGCTTTTTCTTTCTGAAACTAAAATGGGCACACCTCATATGCTCAGACTAAAATGAACTCTTGGTTATCCGTAATCATATTGCATAAACCTAATTGGATAATCGAGTCGCCTTTATCTTTACAGGCGTAACTTTTTTGATAGAGATAGCAGAAGCGACCAAACACTTCATTCTTGCTTGGGTATCTACACCTCTTAATAGTTTCAGATACCTTATATGCTTGTCTATGCTCCCACATATGATGTTGAACGAAGAGGTCTGTGGCACTATCTTCTCTCCATTAAATCACCGCCTGAAAAAGGATGAATTGTTATTGGTGACCTTAATGATATTTCATCAAATGATGAGAAACTTGGTGGGCGTCGTAAACCAGACAATTTGCACTCGAACTTCCAAAATATTAGTGTTTGCGGAGATCTTCTTGATCTTGGCTTTATGGGCTATTCATTCACCTGGAACAACCACAGGCATGGCGATGCCAACATTTGTATGCGTTTGGACAGGGCCTTTGCGAACCTTGCTTGGAGAATACATTTTCTGACTGCTGTACTTCATCACCTTAAACCTGGTGGTTCAGATCATGTACCTATCTTGCTCAATTTTCTTGGTATAACAGGTAAATTTAGGAAACATTTTACCTTTGAGTCGAGTTGGATAAGGAATATATCAACTGAAGACATTATTAGAACAGCCTAGGCAGGCAACTAATGTGCATAGATATCTTTGGTTCAAAATTGTAACATTGCCCTCATTCAATGGAAAAAGGCCAATCGAACCAACACTCAAAATCACATCCTTGATCTCTCAGCTGAGCTTAAGAGCTGTAATGAAGCTAATATTTTCCTGAGTGATGATTTCCAAGAGGTTGAATCCCAGTTAAGGCAAACATGGCTAGATGATGAGCTATTTTGGTGTGACAAATCCCGAACTGACAGCAGGAGACAAAAACACAATTTTTTCACTCAAAAGTCATTTAATGTCACCAGAAAAATAGAATTCGTGGACTTGAGGATGAACATGGTATCTGGCAGGAGGGCAGCTTAAAAATGAATCAAATTGTATTGAAATATTTCAGATCCATCTTCAGCTCTTCAAACCCTATTGGTTTTGATGCGGTGCTAAACTCAGTCGAAGCCAAAGTCATTCGGCCATGAATATCAATATCACCCAATCCTTCACTAGTATTGAACCTTCCTCTACTCCGGGGCCTGATGGAATGACTGGCAGTTTCTACCAAACACACTTGTATGTTGTTGGTACAAACATAACTGCAGTGGTTCGAAGTTTTTCATAGCGGACGTCTCCTCAAAGCTGTCAATCACACAAACATCACATTGGTTCCAATAAAATGCCCCATGAACACGAATCAGCTTCGACCTATATCGCTTTGCAATGTGTGTTACAAAATCATTACGAAAGTCTTAGCAATGCGATTTCAAAAAGACCTCCCCCACATCATCAATGAGTCTCAAAGCTCCTTCGTACCTGACTGCTTAATTAGTGACAACATCATTCTGGCTCATGAAATTCTCCATCATCTAAAAAATAAGCAAAACTCAATGGCCCTCAAACTCGAGATGAGTAAAGCTTTTGACAGAGTTGAATGACCTTTTGTGGAAGCTATGATGCGAAAGAAAGGTTTTGATGAGATCTGGATACACTAGATTATGGGTTGTCTTCAATCAGTATCCTACTCGATCCTAATTAATGGTGAGTGTAATGGTTTTTGTCGACCTTCCTGAGGAATACATCAGGATGATCCACCCTCCCCATACATTTTCATTCTTTGTGCAGAAGGCCTCTTCTCGCTTCTCAGATCTGCCAAGCTTAACCAACATATCCAAGGTGTAAAAGTAAGTCGGCACTCCCCAGCTACAAGCCACTTACTCTTTGCAGATGACACA
Source organism: Escallonia rubra (assembly GCA_033065855.1). Classification (NCBI taxonomy): domain Eukaryota; kingdom Viridiplantae; phylum Streptophyta; class Magnoliopsida; order Escalloniales; family Escalloniaceae; genus Escallonia; species Escallonia rubra. The sequence goes on from JAVXUO010001626.1 coordinate 299,750, forward strand.
CTCTTATGCACACGTGCTTCCTTTGCAAATGCAGCTTACTTCCGCCAAATCTTACACACTTATGGCTGCGCTTCTGGGCAGATCATAAACTCACAAAAGTATGTGATTTTCTTCAGCAAAAACACTCCACCCTCTACTAGGAACATCATCGGTCATCATCTTGGAACTTTTAGTGATATGGAAAAAGGAAAGTACCTTGGCTTGCCATCTGATATTGGAAGAAAAAAGCGTGACTTATTCTCTTATCTCCGCGAAAAAATTCGGACTCATTGTGAAGGATGTTAGGACTCCCTACTCTCTCCAGTAGGTAAAGAGGTATTAATTAAGTCTGTCCTTGCATGAAGTTCTACATATACCCTATCATGTTTTAAGATCCACAATGGTCTTTGTAAAGAACTTCAAGCCACCATGGCCAGATTTTGATGGAATTCTGGACACAAAGATAATAGCATTCACTGGTTATCTTGGGATAAATTAACTTGCAATAAAGCAGAAAGTGGACTTGATTTCAAAGACCTTGAGCTCTTCAACTTAGCTTTGCTTGCCAAGCAAGGATGGAGACTTGTAACTGGCCACAACTCTCGATTGAAGCAATCGATCAAAGCCAAGTATTATCCGAACTCTTCTTTTCTGGATGCTCACCTTAGATCCTTAATCGATATGGTGCAGTCTCCTAGTTTGAAGGGATATTCTATTAAAAGGCCTCCTTTGGCGCATTGGTGATAAAAAGAATGTCAACATTTAGGATGATCCCTGGCTGCCTCGCAACCATAAATTTTGACCAATATTTACTAAGTTGGCGGCCATATCAACAATCAATGACCTAATAATTCTAGCGGCTGGACAATGAAACATAGACCTCATTTACAGCTCCTTCCACCATTCTGATGCATCTGTAATCTTCAAAATCCTCTTACCTCAAGTGGCAACAGATGACCAACTAGTCTAGCCCTTCACCGCTAATGACACCTACTCAGTTAGCTCTAGTTATGAATTAGCAAGCTGCTACCTAAAGCAAAATGGACTGCTTGGGCAACAGGCTAAAGGTGAATCCTCCTCCCGACAAACCACTAAACCTTTATGGCAATACATCTGGTCAGCGCAATTTGCTGGCAAAATAAAATCCTTTATTTGGAAATGTGCTCATAATATTGTGGCCACGAGGTATAATCTCATAAACTGACGCATTTCGATCTTGTGATCCATCTTGAGTTCTTTGCCAAGATAATGAGGAAACTATGATCCACCTCGTTCGGGACTGCCCATTCTCAAAGGCATTATGGTTCTCGCTAAAATTCCCCTACGATCCCTCAAGCTTTCCACCTAGCTCCTTCGTAGCCTGGTGGGACGGGATCCACCATTTTTGTGCCTCACATCCCAATGGAACTGAAATTATCACTCTGGCTATGCATACAAGCCAGAGAATATGGAAGGTATGAAATGAAAAAAATTTCAATGACACCTTTATCTCTCCATTAACTGCAAGAGCACTGGTTCATGCACAAATCTGCGAATATAACTTAGCCATCACACCGATGCAAGACAAATCAATTGCGATGCAAAAGGAAACTTCAGTTGCGGCATGGTCCCCACCTACGTCAGGGTACACAAAGCTAAACTTTGATGCCTCCTTCGTGGACCAAAGTGGATCTGGTGGAATTGGCCTTATCCTACGAAACGAAACGGGGCTTTTCCTCATAGCTAAAGCAATTCACCTTTCTCACTGCCTTCATGCTCGAAATGCAGAAGCCCTAGCAGCCCGAAAAGCCCTAAATCTGGCATCTGAAATGCTTCTCTCTCATCTCATCGTTGAAGGTGACTCATGTGGTGTCATATCGTTTGTCGACACCAACCAACCTCTACCTCCCAACATCGAAGTTATCGTCCTGGACTGTAAACGTCTTAAGCACCTATTCCAGAAGATCTGTTTCAATTTCAGTCCCCGCACTGGTAATCGCTCGGCTCATGTTGTGGCGAATTATTCTCGCTCAAACAACGGGACAACTACATGGACCTCATTTTCTCCTCCATGGTTGATCAGTTCTCTCAGGGACGAGATTGGTTTTTGTTAATTTTTTTATCTCTTCTTGTCGTCTGACACAAAAAGAAAAAAAATGTGCACATTAGTAAAATCTAAGTTATTACAGTCTAAGTGGAATTTCTAGTTGTCCCTAACAAATAGTAACTCAATTAAATGATAGCTTACAGAAGTGACACTTTGGCCCATATATTATTGACAAAAGAAGTGCAACGACATCATGATTGAGAATTATAGATCCTCTCAAAGTGGAAATGACCTCTTCTGCATATACAAACCAAAGAGAAAACTGTAACTAATTAAAATTTTCTATATTTTGGACTTACCACTGTCAATATATTATTCGAGTCATTTCTAGACATTAGTGTACACAACTACCATCAAGTTTTGGTAGAACTGTGAAAAACATTAATTGGATTTACCTAAATGTTCACTTGGTTGTGCAAAGATTCTAAATCTTCTTATTTATTTAGATCTACTGTTTTTAATTTCTACTCATATTCAAGACTGATTTCCACCAAAAGTTCAACAACCATGTCATAAGAAATCAACAATTCTAGAGAATGACTAATACGATACAAACATAAATCTTTGTCAATCCAAATTTTTATAATTGGCTATTCTAGGTAGCATCTTCATATAACACCAAAGTTTGGCACCACTAAAGGCACCATTCATGGTATTATTACAATACAACAGGAAACAAAGAGCATGTAGCCTATCAGAATTACAATACCCCTACTGTAACACATACCTTAATCAAGCTGTACACATGTTCCATTCTTGATTATGCTCCATGTCGATTTTCCATGTAATATATTGTAATACCTCGAACTTTGGGAACGATTAAAGTAATCATCCAGGCTCCGAAAAATAAACAGACGATAATTTTGAACAAAACTCGAGTACTAGTAGAGTATCGACGCTTCAAATAATTTTGGGGCAAAAATGTAATTTTTGAAAATTTGGGGGCATTTTCGTAATTTTGGTAAAACTTTGGGGGCTAATTGTAAATTAATGTTTCTAGTGATGAAAAAAATAATCAAATGGGTGGTAGTATATGTTTCAGTGACATTTAATTTAATTAATCAAGATTAGACCAAATTTGGGGCTTTGATGTAGTTATACAAAAGTTTGGGGTTAGTTCGTAATTATGGAAACTTGAGGGACTATTTTACAATTTTATGAAAATAATTTAAAAACCATGTTTTTTTAGAGTCTTGCAACCACCTACTAGCTTGCAATGACTAAGCTAATTAAATAGTAAAATATTGGATAGAAGATAAATGAATCTCGGGTGAAAAGAAAAGTAAGAAAAAAAAACGAAAAGAGAAAGCCAAAAGCAGAATAACAAGAGAACAGTGAAGAACAAGAAGAAAAACAGAAAACAGAGCAAGAGAGAGAGCAGGCTCGGGGAAGAGAGCAGGGGAAAAGGAAAAGAAAAAAAAGAGAGAAGGAAGAAATTGGAGGAATTCCAAAAAAGGGTAAACTTCCACCTGTAGACTGTTTTGCTGTGTGTATTTAGTATGTGTTTGAGGTAAATTTGGTGGGTTGATTACGGGAAGGGGCTGTTCATGTGTTACAGTTGTGTGATTCGGTGTTTGTGAGTGCTTGTCTTGTATGTTTTGTGTATGTGTGTTGGTTACGGGGCAGGGGAGTGAAGATGGTGAGCTGAGTGGATGCTTAGGGTGTAGGTGAATTTCGTGTGGTTCACAGTGGAGGTTCTGAGTGTGCTCAGTGTGTGTGTGTTCATGTGTTTCGGTGAGTGATGGGGGGCGTGTAATGATGTGGTTAATTATATATTAGTGTAAGTATTTGGTGTAAATTCATTTGTGTAGGGTTTAGGGAGTATTTGGAAGAGTGTCCGTGGGTGAAAGGAGTGTATCAGCGAGTTGGGTGTGTGCTTGGCCAAGGTAGAAGACAGGTGTGTGTTTTAAGGTGCATTAGTGTGTGTGTTTGATTTGAATAGTAACAGTTTTTGTAGCTAATGCTAGAAATTTATTTAAGCAGTTTTCCATGAATTTTTGTAAATAGACAGGGTAATAATTAGGCAAAGTCCAAAACTGTAACCCCTAATATTTGTACGAGACCTACGCTCTGGAATGTTTCGGGAATTTTTGGTGTCCGCAAAGGGCGCTAAATTAGGGCATCGATTAAACTAAATTAGCAAATTTTTTAGCCTAGTAAACCAAGTTATTTTAATCTGAAAATTTTACAAAAATCTTATTTTACTGATAGAATTCATATTCTAAAATTTTGTGTCATTCCGAAGTCGATAGGTATTTTTCGAGAAACTAGCCCTTTAGCGCTTGACCCGGACATCGGTTCAGGATTTTGGGCGAAATTTTTTTAAAATACTTTTTAGTCCACAAATAACATCAGGATGTTTAAAATAGCATTTTAAGATATTGTGGGATTTTTTTCGGTGTCGGAAACCTCTAGGGGTATTTTAGTAATTTTGGGAGTATGTGTGAGTCTGTATTAAGTTATAATATTTTTCTATAGTTTGTATTCTAATTATTCGATTATTTCGTTTAGGTTAAAGTTAAGGACTTCCGATTAGATAATTAGCTGCGGGTCCAGGTAAGGGATTCTATCTGAACTCTGGGTAAGGACTTTCATCCGAACCCTTGTTTTGATAACTCATACTCATAAGTACTCATTTGATATACTTATGCCGAACTCTGAATTATGTATTGATATCAATATGTTATTGTCCAGAAAACCCCAATATTGAACCTAAATCGATTATTTGAAAATCTTGTGATGTTTGCCTGTTATTGCATGCTGAGCAGATTTGATATTTGTTTCTATCCGTTCTTCCGAATTGTTGTGCTTAAATTCAATAATCATTCGCAATCGTTTTTGTTGTTTATTTGTGATTATTCTTCTGAAAATTCTGATTTCTTCTGAAAATTTCGAATGATGACTTATGTCACTATGATTATTATTATTGGAATCCGAATTGATTTCGGTGATTTGAGCTTATGTTAACGCTCATTAATATTGTTAATTTTTTTTGTATTGACCTGGGTTTCCGTTTTGTGGGAGGGTGTAATAAGGCTGGTTTGAATCCTGCATGAAAAAGCAGGCTAGTACCTAAGAGGACTAGTATTTATTATGGTACATCATGCATGTATACACTACTAAATTTGTCTGAGTGGCACTGTAACCGCCCAGGATCAACGTTGATTTTTTATTTTATTCACGCCATATGTACCATGATTTGTACTTAGGTTGAAATCCCTTGACAAGTCATCTTTATATTTTGGAAAGGACTGTTTTAGATGATCCGTATGTGTTTTGAAGTCTTTTGAAAAATCATCATTGTATTTGAAATGATGACTTTGAAAATAATCTTTTATTGATCGTTTTGGAACCCATCATGATGGTATTTGTCTATTTTGGTATTTATTTCTAATGAATTTTGATCATTTTGGAAATCATTGAGTTTTTTTACCGTTTGAAGTGTTCTGGAAATCTTCGTCAGTTGGATTCTTGGAATCGTTTGAAATTCTTTTGTTGGTCCTTGTACGACCTTACTGAGCTCTTAAAAGCTCACCATTCGTTTGATTCCCTTCTGTAGGTGATGATAAGCTGTAACAGGTTCGAGAATGGGTTAGAGTCTGTGTGAGCTTCCGATGAGCCCGCCACTTCCATGTAATGAGACCCCTACGTGGGTCGGTTCCGTAACCTTATCTATAAGGACTCGAGTTTGTAAAGAATCTAGGTTTTAATAGTATAAGTTTTGTAAGATTGAATTTGAAGAATTTTGAGATAGTATCGGATTAGATGTTTTGAAGTATGTGTTAGTGATCAGATTTGACAGGTTTGATGTGATCCTATACGTTAACGACCCGAAAATTCGGGACGACAGAGCTCCAGATTTTCGGGGGCGTTACATATATGTTGCTACAGACTGGTAAATATTTTTAGCAGATTTTGAAAACCCATGACACAAATGGGTAAAAGGGGAGATAAGATCTACGTATATAATATATTTCTAGTAGAAAGGCAGAGTTCAAATAAACATGCATTTTGTGGTTGTTTTTAAACTGGAGTCCACAATTGCTGATCGAGAGTTTAACTAAGCAAAGAAACTCTCACAGAAGAAGTTCATGCTGAGTTGTTACAAAGAGAGGGTTCCAAACGTGACGCAATTCTGAGAGGCTGCTTCCGCTTTATATAGAAATATAAATATATAAAAATAGATTGAGTCACAAAGTTGTCTTATGACCTGTACCCGCCCCCGCAACCCCACAAAAGACGGCTGAAATACTAATGGCCCTTCCTCTGGAACTTTAGCCAGGTATAAGACATCGTAACAAAAACAAAATTAAGAACTCAACTTCGTAATGAACGAGAGTGCAAGTCTGACCAAAGTTATGTATTTAGTAATAGAGCATGACAGCAAGTTTGAAAAATTAACATCCTCTCAAAAGTATGTCAAAGGTGCATTAACCTCTAGCTCCTCTATCTTGAGAATCTATATGAAAGCAATATCGCCATCCTCAACGAAATTCCAAGAAAGCTTAAGAGAAGAAGAAAAAAGGTCATGACTTTCTATTCTAAGAGCAGTGAAGTTACAAAGACTGGTACTAACTATTTGGTTGACAACGCGAATCAACGTAGATTGTGTTTCCATACTATTAGGGTTTCTGGAAAGGACATTCTCTCCGCCATTTTTTGTGACTACAGTTTCTGTTCTTCTTTCTTTGTATTAGCCATTAATTTGTTCAATTGATACTTGTTTATGCATTTGCAGCATGCTTGATTTTGTTCTAGTAAACTTCCCTTACAAGTTGCTGGAAACAATTGATCTTTTATACTACAGAAATAACCTAAAAAACACGATCTAAAAGGATAGAACCGGCTTAATCAGGTGCACAATTTTGACAAGTTTAATGGCATTTGGAGGTTCCTAAATATACTATGCTATCATTTCTCAGTTTCAGCAAATGAGTTTGTCTTCAGTTGTGTATATCAAGTTTCATTTGTAAATTGTAATGAATATCCAAAATCTCGACTATCATATTTCTTCGTAATTATTTGATTCCAGTACTACTTGTATGCATCGAAAGTGGATACATGAGTCATATCCGTCTGGAAGTTATTTCATGCAAAATGAAATAAATTTGTGATCAAATTGCGATCATCTACAAATTAAGCATGTGTTCCATAAAAATTACTAGGCCTAATAATATTTTCGGAAAACTAATTGTGCTTCTCTGTAGATCGTTCAGTTGTAAGATGCATCCATAGGAAACTTTGATGAGAACCATATATAGTGTACTAAACATAATCTTGGAGACAGATATACATTTTGATGCTTGTTTAAGTTCGTTCTGCTAGACATTTGTACTCGTATCCAGTTTTACATAACTTCGCATTTGACATGGACATATTTTGTCAAAAAGACAGCATCACAGTCATAGACTCGTAGTTGCATGCTCCATACAGGAACTGAAAAACTAAATCAACAGACCAAGCCGTTGATGATCTTCTTATAATGAACTATACTTGCAGATTCTCATGCTTGCCAGGAACAACAACTGAACAAGAAAGATCGCTTATTGGACATCTTACATAAAGAAACAAATCTAAACCAGATTAGGAATCAACACATTCTCCCGGCCCTAAGAAAGATGCGAGAAAAAGATACCTAATGGTGATGCATCATGAGGATATATGTAGTTCTCGGCCCTCTAGGTGAAGTTACCTGACAATTGTACATTACTCAACACACTCGCATTTAGATATATTGCCTCCATTTCTTCTATCGTCTGGTTGAATAGCTCAATACCATAATTATAATAATATGATGGCATAATTTCCCCCTCCACCAAGTCTGACCAGTGCTCGAATGACGTATCCAACAAGAAAGGCTCAGTCCAGAAATTCTGAATGGGTTCGCAATATGACTCGAATGAATTTATACTGTCTTCTGCTGCCCAGTTGAGGCCACTGAATACTGCATAATCACAGTATGAGGAGGAGACTGATCCACTAGAAGTTTGTTCAGCAGGCAGCGGGTTGCTTTCTGAAGTCTGCTGAGATGGAGAATCGGATAATATATGAGGTGAAGTTTCACTAGCAGATTGTTCTATGACCTGCGCTTCTTTGGGATTTGATTTCGCTCGTTTCTTTAGATGGGTGTGCCAGTAGTTCTTTATTTCGTTGTCCGTTCTACCGGGTAATTTTTCTGCCATGGCTGACCACCTGTACATCAGAAACGGCACACGACTTCAGTATTGGTGTATAAGTTGTCAATCAGTACATGGCTTCGTTTATTAATTCTAATGAAGGTAAAAGTGCACACACTTATTTCCCAAATCATCATGTAATTTCAAAATGAGATCCTCTTCTTCTTTGCTGTAATTGCCTCGTTTTACATTTGGGCGCAGGTAATTCATCCACCTCAGTCTGCAACTCTTCCCACATCTAGGTAGACCTGAAAGATAAAATTAGGTTAAAATCTACCCCATTTCCTATTCCTTGCATCCACAGTTATGTTTGCTATAGAAACCTAGAAAGAACTAAAACATGTGTAACAACAGTACCAAGGAGCAAATATTCATTGATAATTAATGTGCTAATAGTCCTGATCGTTTGGAAGCATTAGATCAGAAGCTTTTCGCAAAAGAAAAGAAATGCAGGTAATATCTGAAACATATTCCCATCTACAACGCTTGAGCTTCTCTTCTTACAAATATGTCCCTAACCCTAACCTATCTGCTTACACAATCTAATGGCTACTCTTGGAGGGGAACAAGGGCGTTTCGAGGGGAAGAAGATGTAAAATATTCCGTCCAAATTAAAGAGTTTTTTGTTAGATCTTCAGAAGGGAGGGAATCAAAGTGAAGAAAGTGTCTCTACCGGCAAATTTTGGAAGTTGGCGCCAGTTCCAGTGGCCATATCTCTGGATGTAAGCTCTCAACTTATCGTCTTCCTCCTTACTCCATGCACCTTTCTTCAGTCCATTTTTGTCAAAGCAAGGAGTTCTCACCATTGTTTTGACTTTTGAGAGCAATAAGATCACTGCCTCCGGACAACTCTACACACTCACCCCGCTTGTGCACTTCAGTTGGTATTTATACGCATAAAACTTCAACTAAACCGTGTAGGGAATATAATAGTGACCATCAACCTTCCAGGAGGGAGGGACTGCTTACGAACTCGTGGGTCCCAAAACATGAAGATGCATGGAACAGGACAGGAGAGATTCTTAAGCTGCCTTCTGCAGACTCGGCTCGTTCAAGACGAAATTTAAAGGATTAATCAAAGCAAACACGTTTAGTTTGCCTAAAGATAAGGCGCTAAGGCAGAAAAATCCCCAGACATATATGTTAAAACAAACTTGCACGGTAATGTTCGCGTCTGCACTTTTATTTGTTAGTCACGAAGAACTTTGGTTCAGTTTTAAGGTACTATTTACGACTATTGGCGATACGAGTAAATTAATCTTTTGGACTAATTACACATATGTCCCTGAGGTTAGGGAGTAATTACAGTCAAGGACACAAAGTTTCAAAATGTAACATTCTGTAACCAAAAGTGTTTCAAATGTATCACCTGTATCCATCCGTTAGGGTTCCATAAAAAAAGTATACTGTTTATCATTACGTATTTTAAAAATGGCAATACTGCCCTTGTACAGTATATCTTAAATAATTTTTATAATTTTCAAATTAAACCTTAATTTTTTAAAATTAGGATTTGCAACTAATTTGCAAATTAAGCTTTTGAAATCCTAAAATTAGGAGGATTTGAAATCCTGATTTAAAAATTAGGGTCTTGAAACCATAAAATTAGGGTTTCAAAACCCTAATTTTCAAATTAGGGTTTCTCTTTTCCTTCTCCAAATCTGATCTCGCCGCCGGCAGCCCAAGCGTCCTCCTCACCCCACGCCGCCGGCAGCCTCTCTCAGCCCACCATCCGGCAGACTCGCCCCACCCCACCACGCCGGCAAGCCCCTTGGCAAACCCACCCCACCACGCTGGCAAGCCCTTTGGCAAACCCACACCGCTGATACGCCGCCGGCAAGCCCCTTAGCAAACCCACTCCGTTGAGACACCGCCGGCAGCCCTTTCTCTCTCTAAATCCCATTTCAATTTAAATCAGTAATTCAATTCAAAATTTCATGAATGCCGTGTTAATTAATGGATCACCTCGACGGGGTGCGCTGTTACCTCCATCACTATTGACTAACTTTGCGGCGACGGGGAAGAGGAAGGGGGAGGGCGGTCGCGGCGACGGGGAGGGGGAAGGGGAAGGGCGGTCGCTGTGACGGGGAAGGGGAAGGCAGACGGGGAGACGAAGGGGTGCAGTTGTCGGGGGAGTTTGAAAGACATAATTGGGTTGGGGGGGATAAGGGGGTTGAGTGGCGGGAGGGTGGGGGGTGGGGTGGTTAGAATTAGGGTTTTTCTTTTCTGATTTTCTTTTCTAAAAAGAGACAATGGCATTTAAAAAAATAACTTTCTAACATAAGGGCAATAAAGTCATTTTGTTAAAACCGTTAAGATTTTTAGGGTTCCGTTTGGTCAATGGACACAAGTGTAATTTGTCCAAACTATTGTCCTTACCTGTAATTACCCTCAAACCTCAGGGACATAGGTGTAGTTAGCCCTAATATTTTTCTACGTTATACTGTTATCTCTTTTTTCTAGAACCAATTTGCATGCTGGCATGGCAGTTTACTTTATTATATTCAAAGACCTGTACCTAATTATAGTCGTCGCTTGGACACTGGGTACGGAAGAATCAACAAAATCAGATAGACACCTTAATGAAAATTGCAAGAGGCTCTGGGGTCGGTTTAATCTGAAACGAATATGGTCTCTTTTCTTTATGCATTTCCGCCTTGCAGACTCATGTTGGTCAATCAATCTCTCCCTCCCACACATAATGGCCGAAGTCCAAGCAACTGCCAGAGGAATGCATGAAATACCGATTTGGATTCCTTCTATTGCACTAAAAAAAGGCTTTTCCGCGACAGATGTGTCCTACTAATTTAACGTCTTTGGTTACAAAAAATGGTACATAGAACCGTCCCGGATCCGTGGTGACAAGAATTTATCGCTCTACATGACAAGTGGAACATCTTGCAATTAAATCAGTAGCGTCACTAAAAAGCAATATTTTTCTCTAGAAGTGCTAAAAAAGATAAATTTCAACGACAGCATTGTGCACCAAGCATCTTTCTTGTATTAACATTCGACATAAATGTAGTCATTGAATTCGTTTGGAGCAAAAATCAACCTCATTTATATAGTGTCACAGATTGTGTTCCACCAAGTTGAATGTGGTCTACCAAGTCTCATGGTTTGGGTTTTTGTTTCTAGTGGTGACTAAACCGATTGTTTAAGTCGTCTTTACACGTTTTTGACAATCTTTGAAGGTAGAGTCTTCATTCCGTGCGAAATGACCCGAGACTTGCCTTTACACGTTCACTGGCTGCTATTTTCTGTAATACTTTATTTATCCGTCTCTAGAGAATTCATTGAGTCCTAACGAGATTTTGGATGACATCCAGGATAGGGACACCTTAATAATTTTGCAAGAATAGAAGTTATTAGCATAGTTCTCGCTATTTTTCGATATGCGATCTTATTATTCGATACGATGAAATACGTATACCAAACAATATGAATGCATGTTTACACCGTCATTGTATAGCCCGTATTTTATGGGTCCTCATTCACATTTCCTATCTGTGATATGTTATACGCTATGGTAAATTCGTTAATGGCAATTTCTTATTTGTAAATTGAGCTTTCACTGCCAAATTTTGTATCATAAGAATAGCGACAATTAGTTGTTGCTAAATATTTTTAGAAACTTTTCTACTAATACTTTCAGCGATAACTTTTAGCAGCATTTTTTTAGCGTCACTAAATAAAAGTCAATAAAATGTCTAATGATAGGTAATTATTGCTATATAAGAAATTGTAGGTATTTTCCTACAACTACAACGCGGGTAACAGGAAAAACTTTTCGTAATTGACACAACATTGTCTTTTGGGGTTAGACAATGTACTAGAGGTGTTAGACTAGATTTATGCAAGATAAAGTATGTTACAACATTCACTTCTTTCAAATTGTTTATGTGCTATTCTCTAGGTATTAGGACATTGATTTGAATCTCATATATGATACATGAGACGACACAGTATACGTTCAACACAAAAATTGGAACTTATATGCATGATATGTATCTAAATTCGACAATTATAACCAATAATACGGTGTGGAAAAGTGCTTTTGTAAGTAATTGCAACTTACTATAATGAAAACAAAAAAGAAGTAAGACAACAGTGCAGTTGCTAGAAATATGGAAAAATAACTGAAGAGGCATATTAGGTGTCAGTAGAAGTATTATTCGGCATTTGTTTCAGTGATAAGTATGGAAAAAGAAAACACAAAGAAACCTTTAATGACAAATAATGGCCGCTAAGTCTCACTAGTGAAATTTTTGGTGAATGGTCCACCATAGTAAAAAAAAAAAAGGCGTCAAATATGTCACTGAAGAATGAAGCTACCATAATGCCATAAGATTTAGTACAGGTTATTTGTTCACATATGCATGTACTTCAACATATTTCGTGGGTATGTTTGCGCTTTCTGTTTAAGGAAAAAAAAAATTGCTGCTACTTTGATCGCAAGCAGGTTATTTGTTCACATATGCATGTACTTCAACATATAGTGTGGGTATGTTTGCGCTTTCTGTTTAAAAAAAAAAAATTTGTTGCTACCCTGGTTGTAGTAGTTATTAATGGTCACTAAAAATAGTTAGTGGCATTTTTGCTAACACTTTCAGCGATAACTCTTGGCAGCATTTTTTAGCATCAATACATTCAAGCTTTCGACTATACCTAACGATCATTAATCAATATTATACGAGGGTTGTAGTTATTTTGCTGCAATCTGAATAGCAAGCAGTCAAAATTATTTCCTATTTAAATGTGTATAGGTACTATTTGTTTTGTTTTAGACGATGGCTGGGATCGAAATCTTTTACCACAATTGTTATAGGTTTTGTTTATTGAATGTTTATACCACCTCATTTTGCAACCGTGGGATGAATTGACATCTGAACAATGTATGGAAAGGCATTGCGCTCCCATTTTGTAAAAGTCCGTGGTAAGACTGACATTAAGCTGTCGTTTTGGAAAAACGAGAGCACAATGTCTTTCATTTAAGAATTAGTTCGACGACTTCAATACGCGACCACGATGATTATTCATGTACGAGTAGATCGATTAGTTTATCCCTATGGAGTTTTGGCTTAAATTGACTGACTAGTTTAATTCGGGTGCAACGTATACTTTATTTATCCGTCTCTAGAGAATTCATTGAATCCTAACGAGATTTTGGATGACACCCAAGACTGGGGGATAGGGACACCTTAATAATTTTGCAAGAATAGAAGTTATTAGCATAGTTCTCACTATTTTTCGATATGTGATCTTATTATTTGATACGATGAAATACGTATACCAAACAATATGGGTCCTCATTCACATTTCCTATCTATGATATGCTATACGCTATGGTAAATTCGTTAATGGCAATTTCTTATTTGTAAATTCTGGAGCTTTCACTGCCAAATTTTGTTTCATAAGAATAGCGACAATTAATAGTTGCTAAATATTTTTAGAAACTTTTCTACTAATACTTTCAGCGACAACTTTTAGCAGCATTTTTTTAGCGTCACTAAATAAAAGTCAATAAAATTTCTAATGATAAGTAATTATTGCTATATAGTAAGAAATTGTAGGTATTTTCCTACAACTACAACGTGGGTAACAGGAAAAACTTTTCGTAATTGACACAACATTGTCTTTTGGGGTTAGACAATGTACTAGAGGTGTTAGACTAGATTTATGCAAGATAAAGTATGTTACAACATTCACTTCTTTCAAATTGTTTATGTGCTATTCTCTAGGTATTAGGACATTGATTTGAATCTCATATATGATACATGAGACGACACAGTATACGTACAACACAAAAATTGGAACTTCTATGCATGATATGTATCTAAATTCGACAATTATAACCAATAATACGGTGTGGAAAAGTGCTTTTGTAAGTAATTGCAACTTACTATAATGAAAACAAAAAATGAAGTAAGACAACAGTGCAGTTGCTAGAAATATTGAAAAATAACCAAAGAGGCATATTAGGTGTCAGTAGAAGTATTATTCGGCATCTGTTTCAGTGATAAGTATGGAAAAAGAAAGCACAAAGAAACCTTTAATGACAAATAATGGCCGCTAAGTCTCACTAGTGACATTTTTGGTGAACGGTCCACCATAGTAAAAAAAAAAAAAATGGCGTCAAATATGTCACTAAAGAATGAAGCTACAATAATGCCAAAAGATTTAGTACAGGTTATTTGTTCACATATGCATGTACTTCTACATGTTTCGTGAGTATGTTGCGCTTTCTGTTTAAAGAAAAAAAAAATTGCTGCTACTCTGATCGTAAGCATGTTATTTGTTCACATATGCATGTACTTGAACATATCCTATGGGTATGTTTGCGCTTTCTGTTTAAAAAAAACTTTTGCTACCCTGGTTGTAGTAGCTATTAATGGTCTTATAGTTAGTGGCATTTTTGCTAACACTTTCAGCGACAACTCTTACCAGCGCTTTTTAGCATCAATAAATTCAAGCTACCGACTATACCTAACGACCATTAATCAATATTATACGAGGGTTGTAGTTATTTTACTACAATTTGAATACCAGTCAAAATTATTTCCTATTTAAATGTGTATAGGTACTATTTTTTTTAGACGATGTGTATAGCAGCTTAATGTCAGTGTTAAGACTGACATTAAGCTGCCATTTTGGAAAAACGTGGGCACAATGTCTTTCATTTAAGAATTACTTCGACGACTTCAATATATGACAACGATAATTATTCATGTTAGAGTAGATTAGTTTATCCCTATAGAGTTTTGGCTTTAATTGACTGACTAATTTAATTCGTGTGCAACGTATAGGCTGAGGTTTTCCGCTGATGTCAGTCTTTGTTTTGAGAAAGCGAAGCCATGCCAACCTAGGACTTCCCTGATGATGTCATGTTCTCGAAGTTACAAAAGAAAAAAGAAAAAAAAAAGAAAACGAAAAAAGTTGATGAAGTTAGAAATTTAAGAATGGTTTTATATGAATTGGGTTCACTGTCGACACTTGACTCGGCTTTGCTTTCTCCCTTGCGAAGTTGAATCACTTGACTCGGTTTTATACGAAGGTGTAGGAGTAAGCAAGGGCGGGATATTGGAGCTCAAAATTAGGGTTTGGTACTTTGTGTTCGATAAAATATCAGATAGAAGACTCGAGATGTTAAAAGAGTATGCAAATGCGAAACTCGCACATAGAATACTATCAAATGGCGGAGTACCCATATGCCTAACAAATTGTTGAGTTTGAGCCCATCCAAAAATCGTCCCTCGTTGCATTAAGACGCAAAACTGCATTAAGAACCCCGGCCCCATTTTCAGGAGAATAAAAACTTCAATATAACGGTTGATTATAATGTAATTCTATTTCATATGGTTGGAAGTTTCATATTCTCTCTCTTATGATATATATTTCCTTCTTTCTTTCTTTCTTTCTTTCTTTTTTTAAGCTTATCTCCTTTCACTGGCAAAGCGTCGCTTATTTCCAACTAACCAACTGACTAATGGGTGTGAAGAAATAACGACAGAAAGTGGTTTCACCTAAGTTGTACACCGAGAAGAGTCATATCAAAAGATTTCTTAAGGTTTTATATAATGTTAGGTATATACTTAGACAGATAGGTACTCTAGTCTATCGTACCGTGAATATTGTCCGAAGATTAGTTTTAACTCTCTACACAACGAAATTGTCAGCTTCTTTATCTTCCTCTTCAATGACCAAAACAAGTATTACGAAGAAGCGATCTCTGAACTCCACCGGAATTGTATTTCTTTAGGGTTTTTTTTTTTTTTTTATCTCTTTGTGCACGGTGGTTAGATTCAGGCCGCACATGCAGACTCCCATAATTGAAGCCTGGTTGTACATGTTCTAAGTCTTTAGTGGCAGATTCAATATGGAGGGAAATCCTGATTGGCAGCTATATTGCAGGAAATTCTAACAGTACATGTTTCTTTGTCTTTCTGATGCCGATGGTTCTCTCGCGCATATGTTCTTTTCGCTGTTGATGCTAATGTTGCTGTAGATGCTAATGCTGATGTGGTTGACGTCAAAGATATAATGATAAATCTTGGGTCCGAATTTGCAAGCTTGAAAATAATGTGATTTTTATATAGAAGTTGGACCTTTTCACCCGGTTTTTGAGTCATAATACTATGAACGAGAGATGGCCAAGTCGTTGATCTTAGAGTCAATCGAATTTGAGAAAATA
Organism: Escallonia rubra; assembly: GCA_033065855.1. Taxonomy (NCBI): domain Eukaryota; kingdom Viridiplantae; phylum Streptophyta; class Magnoliopsida; order Escalloniales; family Escalloniaceae; genus Escallonia; species Escallonia rubra. The sequence goes on from JAVXUO010001626.1 coordinate 316,182, forward strand.
GTAGTTCCAGCTCCGCGTCAAAGTGCATTCAGATTAACAGTGTAGACGGAAGAAAGACAAAGATGACAGTTGGGTGTCTCTACGTAGTGGACCAATGAAATAAAAAGGTGCATCCAGATTCACAAACTCGATGAAAATAGAAGTTGAGCTGTCTAGACTATAGGAGAGAACAATAAATGTTGTGTCAAGATCTACCGGCCAAACATGGAAACAACGAAATTATGCTCATCCACATTCACTAACCTGATGAAAAGAACAGGTGAGCGTCAACGATAAAAGACGTGTCAAGATTCATAGATAGTGGAAGACAACGAGAATACATATGCATCCAGATTCAGGACCTGGATAAGAGAAAGAGGCACGCCCAAAATCAACACCGGGCCAAATTCATAAACTGGACCAAAGAGTAATAGATCATGTGCTCAACTACAAAAATCGGACAAGAAAATGGAAAAGACTTGTGCATTCAAATTCACAGACTGATTATAAAGTAAAAAATAAAAAAAGGCACGTTCTGACTCACACGGTAAACAAGAAAATGAGAATAGTAACATTCATAAACCGTCTATATTGATCGAGGCCAAACTATAATACAATTGGATCGTTAATAGGTGCTGATCAATTCCCAAGAAAGCAAAAAATTTAGGATCGGCATTATGGTGTATGCATTGAAGTTGTAAAAATAAAACCTATTTCGCCAGGCAAGCACGTAAATGCTGCCACAGAAGTTGCAGAAGCTATTAAATGACTCTAAAAATCATGATCATTGTCTTGATCTGACTGTGATAAATTTCATAATTCTTGATGTCGCATGAAATAGCTTTAGGTTACAATGATTAAACAGGACAAACCGAACCCTAACCCTAGATGCACATATATGGCTTGAACTACCCTTTCAACAACAAAAACATATCTAGTACGAGTATATTATACGCTAATACTTCTAGTTTCATAATGGTAGCATTTCTTACCCTTCGTTGCCATCGCATGTCATATTTGGTCAACAATATGGTCAAATGTTTTAGCTCCATCCTAGCTATTGATTGTGAACTCTTTTTTCGTCACTTAAAGCAAATTATAACAAGATTGGTAAAACATGGCGTTAAAGGCTTTAATTGGCAGTCCAAACTTCTTGAAGTTGTAAATACCCGTCTTTCTGACATCAGAGGATGCTTATTTTCGTGTTTTCTCCCCATAAATTTTCATTCAGCGCAATACTAAACTCAGGTATCTATAATAATCTAAGATTGTTTGCTATGTAGGAGGGGAGAAAGATCCAGAGTAAAAATCAACATTCACGGCTGTTTTCGATGCACTACATTATGAAATGCTATTGTATATTGAGAGTCTTGATCCTTGAAGTTTTTAGACAGACACTAAATGAGTGATTGTGCCAGAGCATTCAAGTTAGGCACCTCAGTGGTGACTAGACAAAAATCCATACGACGTCCACTAGAGTGACATGCCTAAATTAGTGCGAGCTCCGCCGCTGTATACATGACATACAATATACGCTTATTGACGACCATTTTGGTAAAATGACTGAAAACCCATTACTTTGTTGTTATGTTTTGATCTTTCATGTGCCCTTTGTCAACTTAAAACTACATCACGAAA